>CM072529.1:35248500-35848500 GCA_036898165.1 Silybum marianum
ATATTGTATCTGAGATAATAATATTGAAGACGAGAAAGTCAAAACTTGAAGTCAACAAAGTCAACATGAGCTTAAACTGCAGTTTACTATTTGTATAGAGTAGGGTTATAAACATCCATGTCATTGTACTTTGTTATTACACACTTTGATAGATCATACATCTTAGAGTTCTTACAATTGAGAATCATTGTAGAGAGAGTTTCTAGAGGGAACATATCAATATACATATGATTTGAAGATCCATTGATGGTGTTCTTGATATTTTTGTATTGAATTCATCGTTATCTGATTACTATAGGATTATCAATTGGTATCAGAGCATGAATCATCTGATTTGAAGAAAAATTTGGAGTTTTTGAAGTTTTTCAAGAAAATGCAAATTTGATCGTTTTTAGGAGTGTTTATGGTTGGATTAATACGATATTACGCTCGATTGATTTGTTTTAGTTAGGAGATTAATCGACTGGAAGGAATTCAGAATTGGAACAAATTTGATTGGGTTTTAGATCGATTTTTGGTGTTTTTGGGTTTTGAAGAAAATGTTATCGTTTGATCATCAAAGTGTAGATCTAGACTGTTTTAGGGTTAAGTGATTGAAGCAAATGTCTTCAGAATCTGATCGTGTGCAACACTGCAAATTTTCAGATCATTTGGTGTTGATTTGAATAGGTTTGGAGTGATTTTTGGGGTTTTTCGGAGTGTTGAACAACTGCCATATTCCTAACCCTCACACGACCTTCTTAACCCTCGCATGATGAAGATATTCATAGGCCTCACACAACTTCATGCGAGCCTCGCACGCCTTCGGACAAAGTTATACTCATAACCCTCGCACGAAGACATTCATAGGCCTCAGCCAACACTGTGCGAGCCTCGCGTACTTATGTACGATCTGACCATTCGAGCTTCGCACGAATCTTACCCGAACCCTTGCGATCTTTGCACGATCATATCTTTCGTATAGCTTCGCATAAGAGCTTCGCATAAGAGCCTTCACATACTTAGATTTCAAATATACTTGGGTTGGATTTTAGATTCTTTCTTCAAAAATATATTTCAAATTTTGAAATTTTTTCTCGGGGTTTGACTTTCTGGTTTACTTTTTACCCGAGCTTTGACTTTGACTTTTTAAGTCTATTTTCCGCATTTTCTTAATAGTCAAAGTTGATCAAACCTTCTACAAATCATTTGATTTACGATCATTTTCAGATCTGATAACGATGTCTACTATTTCTTAGGCATCCTCTCTACAAGCACTCATCGAAAAACAAAAGAAAGAAATTTATTCTTTAAGGGTCGACAGTCTTGCTGGTAATAAGTTGATTGCATCATTGAGAAATGATTGTGATGAAAAGAAAGCATTGAAAGATCAACTAGCTGAACTTTATCAATATCCTACTTTGTTGACTTATGATGATACAAGTAAAAGGAGGAATATTGATCTGTTAAAGATAAATCTTAATCTTCAGAAAAAGATTATTGCACTTGAACATGACAAGAGGATTTCTGATTCTGAGAGGAATTATTCTTCTGAGATAATTGAGTTTTCAAAGCGTATATCTGAGCTTGAGAAACTTTTGAAGACTAAAAGAATAGAATTCGGGAAACAGAAGAAGATTTTATCTGATGAGAAGAACAGATTAGAGAGCGAGAAGAAAGGTCTTGAAAGAAAGATTTATTCCTGTGAATTGACAAAGAAGAAGCTTTCACAACAAGTTTCTGATTTTGAGAATGTTCTTGTAATTGAACGAAGTAAATTTGAAGATGAAAGACAAAAGTTTGATAAGAAGTGCTTGGAGCTTACAAAGAAGATTTCTATACTTTAGATGACTTTAGAAGATGAAAGAAAGAGTTTTACAAGTGAAAGGAAACTTGTTGCAAAGAAGAATATTGCTTTGGTCAAAGACATGTCCAAGAAAAAAAGGTGTTTAGACATCAACTTTGAAAATGAAAAAGTACCTTTGAATCTGAACGAAAAATTCTTCAAGCAAAGGTTGCTACTTTTTCAAAGAAGATTTTAGACCTAGAAAAGTAGATAGAAAATGACAAAGCAATATTGGCCAAAGAAAAAGATATTGGAAATGACAAGGTGATTGAAAGAGAAAGAGTTTGAAAAAGAGAAGGAAGCGTTTGAGAAGAAAATTGATGGTCTTAAACGCAATCTATTTGGACTTCAAACAAATATTATGAAAGAGCAGAATACGAAGTCTGAAATACAGAAGAAGTGTTATTTGGTTGTTGAAGAACCTAATACTTTATCTACAAAAGTGAAAGAGCTTGAAGACATCACTCTCAAGGTAGAATTATCTGATAGAGCTAGTGCCGGTACTATTGCTCATGATTCTGTGTGCTCATACAAGATTGCTTCAAGTTCTGTTCATGCCAAGATTCCTTCAACAACATTCGTCAAATCAAATGGTTTCTCACAAGATCAGATTCGTTCTTCTAATCTTTTCTATAGTTATTCTGCTTTTGGTTCAAATACTAACCATTCTAAGCAGGCTAAGATGGTTTGGAAACAGAAGTTAACTGCATGCACTACAATAAAAATAATTTTATAGGACGCTTAAAATAAAAAAAAATGTCCTAAAAGAATACTTTATAGGACACAAGTTTATAGGACCAAACCATAAAGTGTCCTATTTAAAGGCGTTACAATAGGTTTCTAGGACGCTTTTAAGTGTTTCAACAAGTATTTTACGACGCTTTTAAAATAAAATGTCCTATTAGCTATTTTATAGGACACTTTTGAAAAGTGTTCTATAAACCCATATTTTTATAGAACACTTTTGTTTATAGGACACTTTTCAAAAGTGTCGTATAAAATAGGTAATAGAACATTTTTTTAAAAGCGTCATAAAAAACTTGTTATAACGCTTAAAAGCGTCCTATAAACCTTTTGTAACGCTTTTAAATAGGACACCTTTTGGTTTGGTCCTATCAACTTGTGTCCTATAAAGTATTCTTTTAGGACGCTTTTTCATTTTAGGGGTCCTATAAAATCATTTTTGTTGTAGTGAGATGGCCATGATGGAAACAAGTCATACCGATCTCCTGCAGTTGATGTAAATTCATTTGCTTCCACGACTGATTGGCCTTATCTTGTTAGGTCTATCAACAAGCTAATCAGTATGAGCCAAGAGAAGCTTTGTTGTTCAACTTGTGGAACGAATGATTTTGTTCCTCAAAGGTATGTGAACCGTTGGTATGGTATGTATTCTATCCCCAATTCCCAAGTGATAAGATCTACCAATAGAACATCTAGTCGAAATAGATGGTTCAGATCTTACAGTATACCTCAGACCAACACTAATATGCAAGGACCCATGAAGGTATGGGTACCAAAATCTGCTTAATCTATTTTGCAGGTTATCATGTGTCATGCTGAATTTCGATTGTTTAAACACCTTATCAGACTTTGATTGGTTTGAGGGGGAGTAAGTATTTTCTATCTTTGAGGGGGAAATTATATATACCATATTATATTGTTTGAAAACTTGTATTTCATGAAATCGTGGTAGTTTAATCCGAGAAACTTACTTGTGTTTGTTTCTTTCCGATTGAAAATCTATTCATGGATTACGTTGAGTAATATTTTCTTGAAAAAGTTATTCCACGTCTCATTATTTGTTGCATATTCGGTGGAAATACACTCGCTTGATACTCTTTAATTGTTTTCATTTTTGTCTTTAATTCATTTCAATGATTCTATTCTTATCGAAATAATAATTATGACTTGTTCTTCACAATTAATCTCAATAATCATTGAATATTCATTTCATTGAACAATGTGCTTACTAAGTCAATATGTTTAGTGTTCGTATTTGTTTCATTGACATTCCTAAACAGAAACATTCATGTTTTAGCTTCTTAATATCTCAGTTCAGAACCTATACTTTGGTTTTTTGACTTTTAAACAATTCAGTTTAGAACTCGGAGTTAAATATTTATGCTCCTGACAACATCAACATTTCAGCATAAGATATTTTTGCATGTGTGATAGGAATTTTAGAGTTTCTATGGTCAATCCAGAACCGGAATGACCTACCCAAGAAACATACCAAAGGCTAGACATCAGTAAGAGGTCTAGATGCTAGTTGAGTTTCTTGATCATTGGGATGATTTTGAAAAGGGGTGTGCTGAGATAAAATGTAAATGAGAGGGAATTTGAAGGGGTAGAGTCTCAAGCTGAAAAGATTATTTCTGGATTTACAGTCATTAGCAAATGTGATTGAATACGAGACTTAAATGAGGGAGATTTAGTTGAAAAACTTTGTGATATGAGTGCTAGTGAGCAAAAAGAATATGGTGAGTGTGAGACATGATCAAAAAAATAAAAAGACCCTCACTAAACCGGGTTGCCGCACAATCTATTCATTCTCATTCTTTGGAGATGCATATTGAAAAAGACATGAACCCAGTGTTGACTACTCGTATCACCCCACCTAGCTACTCAAGCATCTTACAAAAGATATTTGTTTCATATATCATGGAGAATGAGCATATCTGATATCTTTTGTTCTCTCAAAAGATTAAGATATTGGAAAAGGAAGACACCCCTCCGATCTCCGAACTTCATATTCAATGCACATTGAGTTTGTGGAATGTATTTTCATTTGAGTCTTAAAAATAGCATATAATGCTTAATTCTTTCTACACATTGCACGGGCTTTTGTGATTCCAATACATATCTTTGTGATATTGTTGGAACAATTTGAGAAATTAGTTTATAACTTTATTTCAGTGATAACTGGAAGTCCTATCAGAAATCTCATCATTGCCAACTCTGAAAATAGGCCACTCGATTGAATTTAATTTCGATTGTAGTGATAATAGTTGCTAAATGTGCTTCTATGTTAGCCGATTACCCGTTTGTTCTACCGAAGCAATTTGTTCAAGAGAGATCTCTTCTTAAGGGGGAGCAAATTGTTCTACAGGAAACATATTTCTAAGGGGGAGCTAACATTTGTGTTTGGTGGAGCTTATTTGATTTAGTCTTTGATCGTTCATGATGTTCAGAATTCTCCTTCATCATGAGGGGGAGAAATAATATATCAAAGACACATGAAAACACATTGAGTCACATGCAAAGAGCTGAACACGAAGTCACATGCAAAAAGGTTATTCAAGGTCTTGATGCTGGTGTTGAGGGGGGAGCTGACAGAGCTAACATGTATTAATCTGTGCAACAAAATAAAAGAACATATTGTCAAAGCTTGTTTGTTGTCAAGTCAAAGATACTTGAAGATTGTTATTCAAGACTTATATTTTCACAATATATAGGTAACGAGCTTAGTACACGTAGGATGCGTTTGGTACGATGGACAGAGCGGAACAGGACATGACAAAACAGGCTTGTCCCATGTTTGGTGTGATTAAATATGGAACTAACTAGAACTAACTTGCACAAGGGTTGGACAAGCTTGTTCACTCCTCCCCTAGAACTAAGTAGAACAAGATATTTGAGACCATTTTACCCTTAACGTAATTATCCCTCAAATCGTCCTCACCCGCACGAACTCTCCCTCTCACGAACTCTCCATCTCGTGCTCTCCCTTGCAAATCATCCGCATCTTCTTTGTCAGGTCGTCCTCTTCGTCAGGTCGTTCTCTTTTTCATCAGGTCGTCTTCTCCATCAAGCCAGGCTCACAAAATCCTTTCTGCTGCTGCAAATCGTCCCTCAGGTAATCGATTTTTCATCAGTTTTTTTATTTTGATTTTGTTTTCCTCGTCAGTTTCCTCACAAGATCCATTGTTCGATTTTGGTGGTCACCTGTTCTGTTGTTTCCTGTTTCTGAGAGCATAACATGTTGATCTGATGTGTCAAAATAGAATGAGGAAATATTCCTTCATGAATAGCAGATAGTTCCTTGTGTAGAATATCGAGCTTGACTTCTAATCCCGAGTACTTCTTCGGTTTTAGCCTAGTGGTAATGAGTACATCGACATTTGATTTCTATTTATCAGTTTTAATATGCATTTGAAATACACTGGTTGCTTGAGTCGATTTTTTGGCCACTATGATTGTTAGGATTGTCAATTTTTGGCCAAAATGATTTCATCTCATTAAGCTGCTAACTAGAAAACTTAATTTCTTATGCAAACAGATCCTCAATTTTGAAACTGAGAATTTGGTAAAAAAATCAATTTTGAGTATTTGCTAAAAAAATCCAATTTTGGAACTGAGAAAACCATTTTTTTTAATAATGGATCACAACCATTTACATTGATTATTTGCTAAAAAAACATTAGACAACTCACTAGCGGTCAATCTGTCATTTTTACTTGTTCTGTCCTGTCCTGTCCTACCATTTCATGTTTTACCAAAAGCTGAACAGCTGTCCTGTCCCATCCTGTCTGCGTACCAAACGCACCCTGTGTCAAAGCTTCGAGACTTATTACCTAAAGATTGTTTGTTGACTGTTGAAGATTCTGTTGAAAACTCTTCCTAATATTCTAAAAGATTTATTCAAGCTGAAGATGTTGATATGAAGATTCTGATTTATATAAAGGGAGCTTGTTTGTTTTCAGATTCAGTTTGCTTGAATATATATACAGTGGAAGATTGTCTCAAAACTAAAGATTTTGATTTTTGACAAAGTCCAATTGTCTTCAAAGAAAGAGTTTGCTAGAGCTGATTTGTTGATTACAATATTGAAGACGAGGAAGCCAAAGCTTGAAGTCTAAATATATTGTATCCGAGATTACAATATTGAAGACGAGGAAGCCAAAGCTTGAAGTCAACAAAGTCAACATGAGCTTAGATTGTAATTTACTCTTTGTATAGAGTAGGGTATAAATACTCATGTCATTGTACTTTGTTATTACACACTTTGATAGATCATACATCTTAGAGTTCTTACAATTGACTGTCGTCAACGGTGGTTCAGACCGTTGGTGGTCGGCAGCGGTCGGTGGTCGTCAACGGTGGTTTAGACCAGTCGTGGTCCATGGCGGTGGTCTACGGTCGTCAACGTTGGTTCAGACCGGCGGTGGTCAACGGTGGTTCAGACCGCCAGTGGTCAACAGTGGTTCAGACCGGCTGTGGTCAACGGCGTTCGTCGACGGTCGTCAATGGTCGTCAACGGTGGTTTTGACCGGCGGTGGTCGACGTTCGTCGACTGTTGTTTAGATCGGCGGTGGTCGACGTTCGTCGATGGTGGTTCAGACCCGTCGGTGGTCGACGTTCGTCGACGGTGGCTCACACCAGCGGTGGTCCAGACCCGGCGGTGCTCGACGTTCGTCGACGGTGGTTCAGACCGGCTGTGGTCGACGTTCGTCGATGGTGGTTTATACCAGTGGTGGTCGATGGTCGTTAGCGGTGGTTTAGACCGGCAGTGGTTCAGATCAAGTAGGGAAGATGGGGATAATTTTCTCTTTTTGAGAATATGGGATGGAATGGAATTGAATTCCTTCTCAATTGTGATGGAATGACCTAATCCATGGATGGCGGAATGTGTGGAATTCAATTCCATTCCATCCCAAACCAAACAACTGAATATAATTTGGTCAATGGAATTGATCATTCCAATTCCTTCCAATTCCATCAGAATCCTGCGAACCAAATGCCCCTTAGAGTTCTTACAATTGAGAATCATTATAGAGAGAGTTTGTAGAGATAACATATCAATATACACATGATTTGAAAATCCATTGATTGTGTTCTTGCTATTTTGTATTGAATTCATCGTTATCTGATCACTATAGGATTATCAAAATAAATAGAATAAGATATTATTTTATGATTTGCTTTATTTAAATTAAAAGGTTAATTATGTTGAATACGATTTAACTTGAATGTTTTAGTATTTTTGTCTATTTTTGGGTATGAAAGTGTTGAAGTTTATATAAGGATTTGTTCAATTTTAAATTACAAAGATGATATTATATATATATATATGTATGAATCTTTCCTTTGTTTAAAATCAAATAATTGATTTTGAGTTTTTGAATGAAAAACAATATTTCTTTATGGTTTTCAATAATTTTGATATAATAGAAAAAAGTATAATTATATTAACTCGTCTTTAACATAATTAATTTTTTAATTTAAACAACTTAAATCATAAAACCATATCTTATTTTATTTTATTCGCTCTAAATAAAATAAGATGTGGTTTTATAATTTAATTTGTTTAAATTAAAATATTAATTACTTTAAAACAATAAAACCATATCTCTTTCTATCATTACAATAAAATAATAAAATTAAATCGTATTGAACATAATTTTTTAATTTTTTTTAAAAAATTCATAAAATAATATCTTATTTTATTTATTGTGATATCATTATAAAAATATTATCTTTACTATTTTTATGGGGAAAAGATCAAAAATAGGTAAAAAGACTAAAATGATCTTTGCTTTAACGAAGTTTACAAAGACGTTAGTCAAAGAAACCTGATAAAGACAAACTAAATATCACAAGAACCAAATTGACAATATTAGAGGTGATCATTTGCGGGTTTGGGCCGGGCCTAAGTTATTTTTTTTGTCCAATGGGCTTAATATAGCAAACCCAAGCCTTTTTTTACGGTTCATTGAAAATTTGCCCTTACCCACCCAATAAAAGGGCCGGGCTTGCCCATGGGCTAACGGGCCTAAAAATATTTTTATATTTATAAGAAAACAAACTTATATAAGATTACAGGTTAATGCAAAATAATTCAAAATACACAACAATATTTCCAACTTACAATTAGACGTGAATACATAACAATGTATATAATTTAGAAAAAAATTTGTTTTGCAAAATATGGAGTATCAATAAATGAAATGACTAAATGAGATAATAAGGAATTGATCCATTGACTATTGAGGTAGTTATGTTTTTACTTTTTAGATTTTTAAAGAGTGTTATTAACATGAGTGATAACTAAGTGAAAATTGATAAATATCATGAATTCTCAATTATATTTGTAAATTTTAATTATAAAAGAGTATCATTATTAAATACATTAACGGGGCGGCCAAACCTGCCCATATATTTTTCTGTATCGTCGTCCATTAATTTCAACAAATCTGTTCGAGCCCGCCCATTTTTTCGAAAATAATCGTCCAAGTCCGCTTTTCTAATGGACTGGACTGGACTGGACTGGACAAGCCTAACAAGTCGTCTTGCCCGTGACCAACTCTAGACAATATATATACAACAAGGACCGTGGTGAAAAAAAAATATGAAAACACATGGACGAAATCCAAAATTCACACAAAAGGAAATAATTGAAGGTGTAAGAATAGATGGAAATAAAGGAGGTTCACGTGAGAAGTGAGATTATAAAACAAACAACTAAATTCCAAAAGTAGATATCTAAACAAAGATCCTTTTACTTGCCCCATTTCTGAATAACACCAAACGTCCAAATCATAATGTTCATATTAATTTCATTCAATAAATGTAGGGGAGAGCAATTGACCTGTAAGCACCGGTCCGATTTGGAATCGAACTGGGACCGGTACTGGTACCGGTATTGTCTAACTGGTCCTAATTTCGGTCTTTCAAATCCTTCATTTTCGGTTCCGGTTCCAAACCGGTTCTGTGTCAAATTTTCGGGTAATTAACTGGGACCTGCCCGGAACTTTAAGTAGCAAAATAATGTAAATTAATATCGTTATAATTTAAGGTAATTATTACTTATTTTTTAGTCTTTCATAGTTTGTTTATAAATTAATGTCGTTATAATTTAATTTTCTTGTTGTTAAACATATTTGCGATACAAATTTCAACCATGGCGTCTGAGTTCGCGTTTAGCACTAGTGGTAGAGTTTTAAATGAGTATCGGACTAGTTTGTCAACGTTGATAGTTGAAGTTTTGTTGTGCACCCAAGATTGGGTTAGAAACTCTAGAAAGCCGATAATAGACGACATCGACGACATCTTGAAGGACGATGATATAGCTTTGGGTATTTTTTTTTCAATTTTCTGTTCTACTTTGAAACGAGTATTACTTTTTATTAAATACGAACAATCTTTTTGCACAAACTTTAAACAAAGCAGATGACAAAACAATGTGGAAGAGGGCAATGGAAAATTAGAATACGATTTTTTATAGAAAATGAATTAACAATCGGTTCCAACCGGTTTTTTGACCGGAAAACCCGAAGTGGGACCGGGACCGACACTAGCACCGATATTGCCTCTGTGGTCCGGTTCCCGTTCCAAACCGGTTCGGTGCCGATTCGGGGCCAATGCTCACCCCTAAATAAATGATATGATATAAGAAGAAAAAAAGTAACCTATAGGTAACTTGATAAAGGAGTTGAGCGGCTTTGTTTGAGTGAATCTGCAACTCACTAATTACAAGTCCCCAACCTAGTCGCATCCCGTTAGTCTCAACCAGGGGTGGATCTAGGTGGGGGAAGGGACCTTAGTCAGTAGGTCAAATAAAATTACACAGGTTAAAGAAAATTAAAAATACAAAAAACTTATCCTTAGTTTCCCTAGTAAAAATTTTCAAAGGACCATATCTTACGGACGATTGCTAAAAGCACTAAAAAGTGTCTTGAAATTAATCAAAAAAACAGAAATTTCCTTCAAAATCGACAAAAACACTAAGGTTGTGTTTAATTCGTGAAAATTTTTCTGTTTTCTAATAAATTTTCCAGATAAAATGAAAATTTGGAAAACGCGTTTAGTTCGTTCAGTTTTCAAAAAATTTCCAAAAAATTTTTCATTTTCATTTTCATTTTCATTTTCTAAATTTATATTAGATTTAGAAAACAACTTTTTTGAGTTTTCAGAATTTTCATTTTCAAAATAATTTTCTACATGCACACACACTTACACTTTTACACGCGTGCACATACACACTTTCACACACACACATACACACACACACACACACACTCTTTCACTTTCACACACATACACAATTTCATACACACACACACACAAACACACACTTTCACACACAAACACACACTTTCACTTTCATACTCGTACACAATTTCACACACTTTCACGCGCGCACACACACACACACACTCACTTTCACATACACACACACAGTTTCACACACACACACATACACTTTTAAACACACACACTTTCACTTTAACACACATACACATACACGATTTCACACACACACACACACACACACTTTCACTTTCACACATACACACACATACATTTTCACACACATTTTCACTTTCACACTCATACACAATTTCACACACTTTCACACACACATACACACACTCACTTTCACACACACACACACACACTTTCACACACACACACACACACATATATATATATACACTTTCACACACACACACACACACACACACACACACACACACACACTTTCACTTTCACACTCATACACACTTTCGCGCGCGCACACATACACACATTTTCACTTTCACACTTCCACACACACACTTTCACTTTCTCTCTCACACACACACTCACTTTCACACACATACACTTTAACACAAACACTTTCACAAACACACTTTCACACACACATACTTTTTCACACAGTCACTTTCACACACACACATACAAACACTTTCACACACATACACACACACACACACACACTTTTTCACACAGTCACTTTCACACACACACATACAAACACTTTCACACACATACACACACACACACACACTTTTTCACATAGTCACTTTCACACACACACACATACAAACACTTTCACACACATACACACACACATACACTTTCACACACACATACACACACATACACACACACTTTCACACTCATACACAATTTCACACACTTTCGCGCTCACACACATACACACATTTTCACTTTCACACTTCCACACACTTTCACTTTCACACACATACACATACACTTTCACACACACACACACACACACACACACACTTTCACTTTCACACACTCACACACACTCACTTTCACACACACACACACATACACTTTCACACACACACACATACACACTTTTTCACACACTCAGTTTCATACACACACACTCTTTCACTTTCACACTCATATACAAATTCACACACTTTCGCGTGCACACACACACATTTTCACTTTCACACTTCCACACTTCCACACATACACATTCACTTTTACACACATACACTTTCACACACACACGCACACACTTTTACACACACACACACAAACAAGAACAAACTTTCACACACACCACATACACACACAAACACACACTTTCACACACACACACACACACACTCATTTTCACACACATACACTTTTACACACACACACACAGTTTTACGTTCACACTTTCACACACACACACATACACTTTCACACACACACACACACACACACTTTCACTTTCACACACACACACACACTCAGTCACTTTCACACACATACACTTTTACACACACACACACACACATGCCAACCACATGTGTGTGTGAATGTGTGCATGTAAAAGTATGTGTGTGTGTGAATGTGTGCGTGTAAAAGTATGTGTGTGTGTGAAAGTGAAAGCGTGTGTGTGTATGTCTGTGTGAAAGTGAAATTGTGTGTGTGTGTCTATGTGAAAGGGAAAGTGTCTGTGTGTGTGCGCGCGCAAAAGTATGTGTGTGTGCACGCGCGAAAGTGTGTGTGTATGTCGTGTGAAAGTGAAAGCGTGTGTGTGTGAATGTGTGTGTATATGTGAAAGTGAAAGAGTGTGTCTGTGTGAAAGTGTGTGTGTGATAGTGTGTGTGTGCGAGAGTGTGTGTGTGTGTGTGAATGTGTGTATATATGTATGAAAGTGAAAGTGAAAGTGTGTGTGTACGTGTGTATGTCTGCGTGAAAGTGAAAGTGTGTGTGCGTGTGTGTGTGAAAGTGAAAGTGTGTGTATGTCTGTGTGAAAGTGAAAGTGTGTGTGTGTGTGTGTGTTTAACCTGTGTTTATGTATGTGAAAGTGTGTGTGTGTGTGTGTTTGCGTGCGTCTGTGAAAATGTGTGTGTGTACGTGTATGTGAAAGTGTGTGTGTGTGCGCGCGCGTGTATGTGAAAGTGTGTGTGTGCGTGTCTATGAATGTGTGTGTGCGTGTATGTGAAAGTGTATGTGTGTGTGTACGTGAAAGTGTGTGTGTGTGTGTGTGAAAGTGAGTGTGCTTGTGTGTGCGCAAAAGTGTGTGTACACACACTTTCTAATTTGAAAAAAAATGAAAAATGAAAACTGGTAGAAAATGCACAACTAAACGCGTTTTCTAAAAATTTGAAAATGAAAAATGAAAACTCCACCATTTCAACTAAACGCGTTTTGAAAATTTTTCATAGAAAACTGAGAATAAAAACTCAACTCCATTTTCTGAAAACGTTTTCTTGAAAAATGAAAATAGGTTTTGCTAACTAAACGCACTCTAAGGGGGCGTTTGGTTCGCAGAATTTAATTAAATGGAATAGAATCTGTCAAAGGAGTTTGACTTTGAAGGAGTTGGAATTGAATGTTGTCAGGTTTGACCAGCTGTTTGGTTGGCAAAATTGGAATGAAATCTGTTGAAAGAATTGGAATCTGTCTGTTTGGTTCACAGAATGTAGCTTTGGAATTGGAATGAAATTCCAGTAAATGACTAAAATACCCTTTTTATTAAATTTAATTTTTTAAAACTAAAATTAATAAAATAAAATAATTATTAATTACTTCAATTTTTTTAACACTAAAAATAATGAGTTTTTTTACAACTAAAAACTGCATAAAACAGCTAAAACAGCAAAAATTATAACTCTTTTACAGCAAAAAGGTTAAAAACAGCAGAAAACATCAAAAAACTGCAGAAAAACTGCAAAACAACATCTGTTAGGGCAAGACATAGTTTAGTTGTTGCAAAAGACGATGGAGAACCTAACTGCTAGGGGTGGAAAAAAACCAAAACAAAACCGAAAAAAGCCGAGAAACCGAAAATTGAAAAAACCGAACAGAAATCGAAAAACCGAAAACTGAAAAAAAAACCCCCGAAAAAGCCGAATCGAAAATCCAAACGGTTCGGTTTTGGTATTGTTGGGTAATGTGGTAAGGGTATTTGAGGAATTAAAAAAGGAGCAAATTCAATTCCCATGAAATCCCAAGGGTAACCCAAGGAATCTCAAATTGCCCTATTTTGGAATTCTTTGGAATTTGCCAAATTCCAATTCTTGAAAACAATGAATCAAACAAGGGAATTGGAATCTGGTCAATGGAATTCAGATTCCAATTCCACCAGATTCCATTCAATTCCGGCGAACCAAACGCCCCTAAGAAAATCCATCGAAATCAACTAAATTTTTTAAAAATCGCTTGAAATCAACTAAAAAACTTTAAAAATCCCTCGAAAACGATGTAATTAGGATAAACATGCCGGGTGACTTTACACGTCTTTAATCTACTTTAATTGGGACCCAACTAGGCAAAAATCTTGGATCTGCCACTAGTCTCAACCATTGAGTGAGCCATAAAAATCGACCGTCACATTTGAAAAGTGACTTATAAAACAATTATCTTATAAAAATATGTGTTTATAGGTCAATTTTTAAAAGTGTTCTAAAAATCTTGTTAAGACTCGAAAAAAATTCTAATAAACTAATCACAATACTTTTATATATCACACACACTATAAAATAGTTTTTTAGTTCAATCAAATATTTTTAACCCGATTTTCAATAATATTATTAACTATTTTGATCCGTTCAATTAAAATTTTTAAAAATAAAAATGCATTGTTATTTGTCATACTTTTTATAAAAAAAAGTTAGGACGAAAGAAAACAAAATATATAATTCACATAAGAGAAAATTCTCAAATAATATATTTCTTTTGTAAGATACGGTACCTTTTTTTGCATAATATTCCTAGAAGAAACAAAAGAAAAGTAGACAACAAAATAGAATTCATATCAAGAATCTTGACACAATAAAAAATCTTGATATTTAATTAATATTTTTAAGCTAACATTTGATACACAGACAAATAAAATTGGATTAAACATATGATGAAAGAAAAGAACAAGACAATACTGGACATCATCGACAAATGTCTATCTGCTATTTCGTATCTTTAGAACTAAATATCACGACTACAAATTTAGAATTATGATGCTAATCATAAATTATTAAACAAAATTTATACCACGAATAAATGTTGTATAAATCTAATTAGGGACGGACCTAGGATGTTTTTAATACGGTGGTACCATACAATATAAACAAAAAATAATTATAAAAAATACGGTTTTTATCGACATGACTTTACGTTTTTACTAACGATCAATATCTTTCGATGTGTTTTTAATCCAATTATACCGTTTCAGGGGATTTTAAAGTTTTTTGCTTGATTTTAAGGGATTTATTCGATTTTTTGGTTGATTTCAATAGTTTTTTTTTTAAAAACTTGTTATCGATTTTGAGGGATTTATTCGGTCTTTTTGTTGATTTCAAGAGTTTTTCGGTTTTTAGTATTTGATAACGGTCTTTAATGACTAAAAGTAAATTAAACATACTTTTGGGAATGTTAATGATTAAATATTAAATTAATAGAATGTTTATTAAGTGTTATTTAAGTATGAAGTTAATATAGTATTTAGTATGTTATTAAAGATCATACATAGTTGCTACCTACAAATATTAATTATTTGCATCAAGCAGAAATTATTAAACAAAATTTATACCACGAATAAATGTTGTATAAATCTAATTAGGAACGGACCTAGGGTGTTTTTAATACGGTGGTACCATACAATATAAACAAAAAATAATTATAAAAAGTACGGTTTTTATCGACATGACTTTACGTTTTTACTAACGGTCAATATCTTTCGATGTGTTTTTAATCCAATTATACCGTTTCAGGAGATTTTAAAGTTTTTTGCTTGATTTTAAGGGATTTATTCGATTTTTTTGGTTGATTTCAATAGTTTAAAAAAAAAAAAACCTTTTATCGATTTTGAGGGATTTATTCGGTCTTTTTGTTGATTTCAAGAGTTTTTCGGTTTTTAGTATTTGATGACGGTCTTTAATGACTAAAAGTAAATTAAACATACTTTTGGGAATGTTAATGATTAAATATTAAATTAATAGAATGTTTATTAAGTGTTATTTAAGTATGAAGTTAATATAGTATTTAGTATGTTATTAAATATTATACAGAGTTGCTACCTAAAAAAATTAATTATTTGCATCAAGCAGAGATCTAACCTGGGACCATCTCTACATAGAGTTTTAATTCGATTGGGAAAAGCCACTACACCAGCTACTATATTTGTGTCATTAGTTTAGTTTTAAATTATTTAAGAGCACTCTAAAATAATATGGTTGCACCACTAATGAATCCAAAAAATTTACTCTTCGGTGAAGATATAATAAGATGGCCCGTGTCACCGTATGAATCATGGTAGGTGTTTGGGTAAAAATCTCCTACCTCACGACCGTTGACCAAAAAGCACGACCAAAGATATTTTACGACTTATAAATATTGACCATGGCTTCAGAGTCAACGGTCGAACGAAACTCATGACGAATGTTCACGACGTATGATGAACGATCGACGGTCACC
This sequence comes from Silybum marianum, assembly GCA_036898165.1. Taxonomy (NCBI): domain Eukaryota; kingdom Viridiplantae; phylum Streptophyta; class Magnoliopsida; order Asterales; family Asteraceae; genus Silybum; species Silybum marianum. The sequence goes on from CM072529.1 coordinate 35,264,999, forward strand.
TGTTAGACTCACACCTTCGACAAAAAATATATTATTTATATAGGACCGTTGGATAGTTACAACTGCCGATATTAAGGACATTCAAGGATACAACTAATGCCAGACGACCGTTACAAATGATTCTAGTTATAAAATCAACGCTCAAATCGACAAAGAGGCCCGGACATTTTCGAATCAAGAAATATATAAAGGTTCTCTAGAATTCATACGACATTGTTATTTTTCTTGTTATATTTCATTTGTAATCGTACGACTATTGTTCTAAAGGACGACGTCCCTGATTGATGTCAAAATTTTCATAGTATAACGACAGTAACATCTATCGTCCGCGGTTTTTTCCATTGTCTAAGGGTTTTTCCGCGTCACCAAATCTTTTGTCTTTAGTTAACTTCATTTTAACTGTGTTTGTCGTGAGATTTCTACCTTTAGTCGATCAGTTCCACAAACTCCTTAAGTTGACTTTTATAGGTTAATTTTTGGCATTAACAGTTTGTCCCACCGTGGGGCCCGATTAAAGGAATTCTCTAATAATCGCAGTCGTTACTAACGATCTTGAAAGTTCCCGTAGACCAAGATGAATATAAAAGATACAAAAGATATACGATTTGGAGCAAGTAAGTCGGCTGTTGTATTGATAATGACAAGATTACAAATTGTATAATTGTGAAAAGTACATGTACAACTACCTAACTGAATGAGTTGACTTTCTATTTATATAGATATAGAGAGTCTAAACTAATAGTATGGTTACAAGACAGACCAATAGAATCAGTATACGTGTAAAACAACCTTCAAAACTTCTTCAGAGAATGTCTTCAAAACTTGTTCAGAACTTCTAAAGAGCTGTCTTTAGAAGTAGTTCGGAACTTCTGAAGTTGACACTTCAGAAGTTATGCCTTGGTCTTTTATTCAAGCTTTCCTTCAGAGACTTATACTCCAGACTTCTGAACTTGACTTAGCTTTATCTTTAACAACACTAATTCAGAAAATCTGAACTCTAGACTTCAGAAGCCCATCTCTTTTGAAGCAATCGTCTGGAACTTAACAGTCTCCCCCTTTGCTTCAAAAATCCAAGCTATAACTCCAGAAACGCATTATTGGAAGAATTTCACTAATAATTAAATTTTTGCATTCCAAAGCTCTTTTTATATCATCGAACATCTCTTTTTCCAACTTTCTATACTTAGACCATTCTTCATCATTTAGATTCTTTGGCCTTTTCTTTTGTTTCTTCACAAGTCTTTCACTGATTGCTCTTAAGGTTCCATTACAACATTTATGGAATTCTTCATATTTTATGAACAACTTATGATCACCTGTTCTGCATACATATCCAGGGGGATGAATAACAAGAGTACCGAAATGAATTTGATCAAGATCTTTTAGATCAAAATTAGGTGGATTAAGATAAACCTTTTCTCTGCCAAGAACATAAGCAACCTGAAAATCAGTTCTTGTAACTCAGATAAACTCTCTATACAAACCATCTCTCAGACAAGCAAATGTTTTTCTGAATTTTGTAATCCTGTCACGAAATGGATATAATCTTTTGTAAACAGTAATCATATCCCTCAAATAGACATGTTAAAAATCAGCTTCAGTGAATGTGCAAATTTCACCATTTTCCCTTTCTGCCTTGTAAAATGAATAAGAATATTCATTCTTTTTTCTTTGATCAGCATCCAGAACCTTTTTTATTGGACTATCAATCCTTACAGATGATTTTGGCTTTTGTAGGATTCTGATAATACTACTTGAGTACCACATTTTGTACCCAAATTTTTTGTTTAACCAACAATCAAAAAACTCAAATCTTGGCACTTGATCCATGAACATTTCAGGATGAAAATACTCAAGAAACAAAATATTTGCATGCTCAACTATTGCCTCCTCTTTAGGTTGTTCATCTTCAATCACTTCTTTGCCTTTTTCAGAAATTTCTGCAATCTTTTCAGAAAATAACATTTCTAAATCTTTAACAGTCTGAGCTTCTTCAAGTGATTCATTTGGCATAACATCATCCATGGATAGATCATAAACAAATGTTTCTCTGAGAGGAATTGAGAAATCATAAGTATAGCTCAACAAATAATCAGCTTTCCTCTGAGTATTAACTTCTGACCAACAAAGTGAGAAACTTCTCCTGATCAACTCTCTAAATTGAGTTCTTTCATTTATCAAGAATAGAATTTCATCACTTATCTCGTTATGGCTCAGATAAAGATATTCTCTTACATACTCAGAAAACCATTTCAAAGTTGCAGTTGAATACTTAGGTATATCTGAAATGATGAAAGTTAGCTCACCATGGGTATTAGGTTTTGCAAAATAGAAACCAGTTTCTTGAGATGAAAACACCTTATTTCTACTAGTAAGATCCAAATGAATTGTTCTAGCATATTTACATGATTCATTCTTCTTTCCAAAGCAATTTGAAAATCTTGCATGGTAAGATTTCTGAGATATATACCCAATATTCTTCTGAGTTCAACTTCAAGCTCAGAATCACCAGTTTTCATACAATACTCCAACACAAAGAGTTTATCTAGAAGTCCAAAACTCAAACTATATAAATCAAACTGATTAATTCAATCATAGTACTAGCTTCTCTTTCAGAACTATTGCTAATGATATTCAGATTATCAACCCTTCTTCTATCAATATGAACAATCTTCTTAATCAAAGTTGAATCAAGCATATTTTGAACTGCATACTTTTGATGAAATGCTTTAACTTGATTAACATATTCTCTTTCCCATCTTCCATCAATAAAATATTCTAAAGAACATCTTCTCAAACTTCTTTTGTACATCTTTGCATAATTTTCTTCAAGGAACATTGTCAACTTATCATATTCATCATGAAACAAAGTCTCTTTCACAAAAATCTGATCCAAAATAGTAGCTTCAAGTTCTGGAATATTTACTCTTGGAATAACTATACAATCTCTGTACACAATTTTGACCAACTCAGACAATATTATTAATACATCTTCATTGTAACTGACATCTCTGACATGATCAAAATCAGCTTCCAACATTTCTTCTTGTAAGGGTTGATTATAAAAATTTCCGAGAACACTCAAATCTCCGTACATGAATCTAACATCCAGATTCCATGTAGGACTCAGAAAATCAGAATTAAGAATAACCAAATTCATTAACCAATTAAACACATTCAAAAGATCTTCTTCTCCTTTTCTGTAATCATTCAAAACTTTTGGATTCCACAAGACTATATCTCTTATTTGATTCTCTTCCTCTTCATCTTCAAACCTTATAACATCAGAAAGATCTCCTGCTTCTCCAACTATTTCTTCAAAAGCAAGATATTCATTTATCATTTCTTTATTTGAGTTAGGCAGAATTTTTGTTTCATTTGATAATTTGGAACCATCTGAATCAGTTAGAATAACCTTTTCAGTATCATATCCTTATTCTACATTTTCAGAGTTAACAGTAAGAACTTCAAAACCACACAATTTAGAATTAGAAGTAACAAGATCATCCTCCTTAACAGTTTCAGAATCAACACCAGAAACATTCTGTACATCTTCAGAAGATGTTTCAAAAGTCTGAGCTATTGAACTTTCATGTAGTTGGTTTTCTGAACTAGAAACTTTTCTCCTTTTCTCCCCCTCATGATCATCAGGACCCTGATCATCATGCTTTCTTTTAGAAGTTTCTGCTTGTCCTTTGCATTCCAAAGAAGAAATCATTTGATCAAGGGCAATTTGTGTATTTTGTACAACTGTCAACTTGTTAGGTACGATTCAATAAGATCAATAGAGGAATCATATGCAAATCATTGAGTCGAATGTTTTATTATTGAAAGCTTTAAAGAACTACAGACGCGAATGTACTTTAGACGACTCTCATTAACGAATCCTCTACCCTAGACTTCTTTATATACTAGTTGTCTATTACATGGTAAGCCCAAGCCAATAAGATCTTAAACCCAATATGGAATATTACAATAAAACGTTTCCTTCTTTATAAAACTTTCTTAACTTAGGATATTTGGTCCTAACACAACTTATCAAGGATTTGTTGAATATCATCCTTTGTTGCCGAATTAGAAAGATTCTGAGGTGCAGAAGTTGATGGCAATGAAGTCTTAAGATTAGAAGCTGAAGTAACAACTTATGAAAGAGATAAAAGAATGGAATCTTCAAAAGATTTAAGATCAACACTAGTCACAATGGCATCTTCTAGAAGACCCAATTTCTCCATGACCTGTTTCTCCTGTACATCCATCCTATCCTCCATCACATTTTGATTTTTATTTGTTAATTCCTGTATGTCCTTCTGAATCTTTGCAAATTCAGAAGTGCAAAAATCCTTGAATTTTGAAAATTCAGAAGAAGTGGGTAAAGGACCAGGAACAACAGATGTTCCTGTTTGCATTCCTACAGAAGTAGGATGGCATGTTGATGTCACCAAATCATGAACCACAAAAGATTTATTGAATGAGGCTTTTAGGATGTTCACCTCACCAGGACTTCAATCAAATCCTTGAACATTCATATGAGGAATGTCTATTGATGTTGTGGCAATATGACTAACACATTGCTTAGATAAACCCATAGGACTTGTGCTTGTGTGAAGGGAAGGAACATCTTGTGTTCTTGTAGGCTCAAAATCGGTTGGACCACCAGACTTAATGTGCTCAAATTTATGAAGGGGTGGGCATATATCCTTTTTTTTTCAACATTAAGATTCTCCAATTGGGGACTTAATGGATGATTAGCTGCTTGCCTCATTTGTGTTGATGAAACATCCTTCTTTTGAAAGATGGATGAGTGGACAGGGGGGTTATCAAGAGTTGCCATGGGCTCACTATCTTTTTCAATATTATCCACCAAGGAGTATGGAATAACAGATTGTGTGCTGCCCAGCTAGTAGTGGTTAGGTCACAAATTTCTTGATCTTTTATTTGTGGTCTCCCCTCATTAGTTTTTTTTCTCACCCTTCTATCCTGTCTCTCATTTACATTTTTCCTCTTTTCTCTTTGAGGTTGTTCACCCCCTTGAACACCCTCTCCATTCTCTCTAAGTTGTAATCTAGACTCCTCACCTTGCACTCCTCTGGGGTTTGAATCTTGGGTAGGGACTACATGTTCTGGCAGTCCCATAGATTCACAATACTCAATAAGAATCCTATTGTTATATTTGACATATTCCCTTAGCTCTTCTGGAATTGGCAATGCATTTGGAAATTGTGCAAGAGTTGATGATGGTGGCCTGAGATTATCCATAGTAAATAAAGGAACCATTGGTGCATTTTCCAGTGGTGGAATTCTATCTTCAGTGAACATAGCTCATTTGACAAATATCTGAAAAAAATCTCTGAAATGGAATATAACTTGGCTTCTTGTTAGAAGTAACTGCTCCCCTCATTTCATCAAAAAGTAGAGACGCATAATCAGAATGCATATTGAAGGCAATACCATGGAAAATAGTTCTGATGTTTGCTGATGCCTGATCCAAGCTAGATATCCTCCCTGATAAATAAGTGTTGATTATGGAAAAGAGAGTATACCAGCTAGAAACATCAATGGTTTGAGTTTGACATTGTGATTGATTATCACCAACATCTCCCCGAGACTCATTATCAGCATCAATCGCCTTAGAAGAAATTTCAATAGATTCATTCTGATTTCCCCTAATTTCAGTATCAACATTCAGATTAGGGTTAGGGTTAGGGTTAAGATTTTCAGCGATTTGAACCATTTGATTTGTAGCAGTGTCTTCGAGATTGGGATCATTAGGTAAAGCAACTTCAATAGACCCGATCATCACATTCTTTTGAACCAACTTGTATGATCCTGTTGGGAATTCTAAGATTGCTTCAAAATGGACTGGGTTCTGAGTTGAAGAAGTTCAGATCTTCTGAACTTATGCTGCCAAAGAAAAATTCAAGTAAAACTCAGAAACCATGTATAGAAGTCTGAATAAAGAAGATAAAGCTCAAAGAATAAATTCTGAATAAATCTGAAGATTTATGAAGAAACTTCTGAAGAAGGTTCTGAAAAAGTTCTGAAGGAAACTTCTGAAGAATGCTGTACACATGTCTATATTTCTTTAGTCTGTTATGTTTTGTTCTGTTACTTTAGCTTGTCTAAATGTGTATAAATAGGAAGTCAATCTGTTCTGTTTAGTTGGTTAGCCAAGTTACATTTGTACAATCATTTTTTTCACAGTTTGTAAATCAAAGTCAACATCAATACATATACGACTTCCTTGCTCGAATTTTACTTGTTCTTACTGATTTAATTACATCTTGAATACTGGGCACTTTCAATTGGTATCAGAGCCAATTCTTCTAAATTTTCAGATCTATTATGTTTCTGTCAAGATTCTGTAAGATCTGACAAGAATCTTGAATTTTCGTTGATCAATCAAACCGTGATTGATCAGATCTACTATCTTTACGTGTAAATTTAGTTGAATTACGATCAAGATTCAAGATGTCAAAAGAATTTATTTCAATTGGATCAGAAACGAAACTACCCACTCTGTTTTTGGGTGAGTATCACCAATGGAGAATCAGAATTATTCAATTTTTGGATAATATTGATGAAGCCCTTATGTAATCCATAATCAATGGCCCATTAGAAGTTTACGTTGAAATTTCTGCTGTTGCTCAAACTGATAACACTCCAGAAATTCCAGCAACTAGGATAAAGAAAACACCAAACATGTACACTGCTGCAGCAAAGGCACAAATGAAAGTTGACAAAAGAGCACTCACTCTACTCACAATGGCTATTCCTAATGAGATCTTCAACAAGGTAGATAGTCTGACGTCTACTAAAGCTATGTGGGATGAGGTGGAAGCTCAGATGCAGGGTAGTTCAAAATCTCAAGCACAAAGGCTTGATATTGCTATTGGTGTGTATGAAAGTTTTAAGGCCAAAGAAGGAGAGACTTTAACTGAATCATACAACAGGTTTAACAATATTCTGAACGATCTCAGAAGGAATGGAGTTCAGAAGTTAAACTCAGAAATTAACAATAAGTTCTTAAAGAACTTGGGAACAGAATGGAGTGTTTTACCGATACAATGGTCACCAGGAATCTTTCTAGAAAGAATATTCATGATATATTTGGAGTTTTGTCTCAGCAGGAAGAGAAGGTCAGATCTAGACAAGATGCCAAGAAGAAAGCTTATGACTCTCTAGCTTTGTTGACACAGAGTGTTCAAAAACCCAGATCTGTATCATCTGGTTTTACCAACTCCTCTACAATGACCAAAATAACTGAAATCCCAGAAATTCAGTTGTATGATGGTGAGGAGTCTGATAAAGAGATGAAAAGGATTGCTGATGGGATTGCCTTATGACAAGACAATATAATCAAAAGTATCAATAAAGGTATAAAAATAAATCAAAGGTTGATACAGGAGTAGACAAACTTGTGAAGAAAGAGGTGGTGAAGAAAGGATGCAGAACCAGCTAGATGTTTTTGTAGGAAACCTGGTCACTTTGCAAGACAATGCAAGATGCCAAAGCTGAAGAACACTGGATATTATGAGAAGAAATTTCAACTTTCTAAAAAGAAAGAAGAAAATCCTTCTCTGTTCACTAAGTTTGAAGAAGACTAGTTAACTTGGACAGGTGATGAATATGATGAAGAGGAAGCACACGATGCTGCTAGATGCTATATGTACCAGATGGATCCAGAAGCAACACATGAACATGATATTGAGGTACAATCCACTTCTGAATCTACTTCTGAACCATCCTATGAATCACCCCCTCAAATTGAAATGCAACAAACCATTTCAAAAATGACTTCTGAATTTGAGAACTTAAGAAACAGAATCAAAGGAGAAAGAATTCTAGTTAAAAAATTCAGACAAGAAAGTCAGATTTATAAAATAAATTGTCAAAGTGCTGAAGCACAACTTGATAAACTCTCACAAGAGAAATCCGAACTAAAACAAAAGATGGAAATTCTACAAAATGAAGTTAGTAATGAAAAATCTGAAAAAGAGGTATTAAATGTCAAAATGAATTTTCTGAGCAAAGAAAGACTTGAACTATATAAATAGAAAAAAGAATTAGAAGATCTGAATTGTAAAAGAGGACAGACTGAACAGACTTTGAATCTTTTAACTAGTCAGGTAAAGAATTCAAAATTTTACAATGTCAAAAATAGTTTAGGATATACTAAGAATACTACATTAAAAAAGGCACCTTCAAAACTCTATTATTTGCCAAAAATGAAAGTATTTGGTGAAAGTACAGAACCCTTAAGTCCAAAACCAGTAGATCATCCTTTACCTGAAATAATTCCTTTTGTTAAGTCTGAAGTCTTATTTTCAAATGAAAAATCCTTTAATTCTGAAAGTTCAAAAGTAAAAGAAAAATCAGATACATCAAAAGACTTAACTTCTGAACTTATGACTCTACTTCTGGAACTATTTTAGAAAGTACTTCTGTAGAAAAGTCTCACATCTTTTCTGAAACTACTTCTGAGATCACTTCTGAAGATCACTCGGAAGCTGTTCATTCTGAGACATCTGATAATTGTCATTTATCAGAATCCATTGAATATTCTAATGAAAATTCTGAAGAAATTTATGAGGAATTTTCTAAAGATGAATCAATAGAAAATGATAAATCAGACATCTTTTTTGACAAATCTGATGATGAATCTGATAAAGAATTTACTAATGAAACTCAGAATTTTGAAAATAATGTTTACTCTGAAAATAAATTTACAAGATTAAAAGATTTTGTTTCAAAAATGACTAGGGACAAAATTTTAGATCTTATTAATGCCTCAGATACAGAAAGTGAAGTTGAAATTTCTGAACCTGTTGTGGCTATTTTAGATAAAGATGGTTACACTATTTTTAAATCTAAATCTTCTATGGTTGAAGGCGATAGATTGAAATCTGAAGAACCTACATTACCTTCAGAAATGATCAATTCTGCATTTCTGAAAGACGAATATAAGAATTGGTCAAGTTCTGAATCTAATTTACTTTCTTCAGAATCAAACAATGATTCACCTAAGAGTACTTCTGAAGAAAATTTCACTCCTAAAACAGGATCATCCAAATTATCTTCTTCCACTTTCACTTCAAGAGTTAAATTTTTTGAAAAAGGACAATCTTCAAATTCTGAATCTATAAAACAGTTCAAGAAGGAACCTGTTCAGAAATTCAACAAAAACTCTAAAAAGGATTATTCTAACATTAATCCTCATTTTTTTTAATCATTTTTAGAGCATACCTCTCTCATCTGGAAGAAAAAAGATGAAAAACTATCAAAGAAAGACAAATTAGATAGCTTTCATTTTTTAAAGAAGCATGATGTACACAATTTAAATACAATGAATAAGAATCAAAAGCCTTTTGTTAAATCTCATATTATTGATTCTTGTTTTTGTCATGATATATTACAATTGTTGAAGAATTATATTCATTGTAAAAATTGTGGATATCATAACTTCCAGATAAATTCTATTGTCAAAAGAAAAATTTCTAAGAGACAAATCAAGTATGCTACACACATATTACAATTTAACAATAATCAATCTAAACAAAAGGATAAATTTGTGATAAAGAGAGTAATAAACAAAACTTCTGAAAAGCCAAAATCAAATTTCAAGTCAAAATTCAGAATTTCTTCTTTTATAACTAATATAAAAGGACCCATTTACAAATGGGTACCTAAAACTAAGTAATTGTTTCTGCAGATCCGTCATGTGTGGGTCTTAGATTCTGGATGTTCAAGACACATGACACCTTACAAGGATCTTCTGACTGATTACACTGAGAGAAATGGAGGTACTGTCAGTTTTGGAAACAATGCAAAAGGTTATGTTAGAGGATATGGGACATTTATGAAAGGGGATGTAAAAGTCATGCAGGTTTTCTATGTTGAAGGATTGAAGCATAATCTGTTTAGCATTAGTAAGTTTTGTGATAAGAGATGCACTGTTCACTTTGATATAGAGTTTTGTCACATTCTAAATTCTGAAAAGAAAGAAACTCTAACTGCTTATCGAGATGGTGACATTTATACTGTTACATTTACTGAAAGTGGTAAACTAAAAGGGTTATGCTACATATCAAAACCTATGATAGAAGAAAGTTTGCTTTGGCACAGAAGAATGTCTCATCTGAACTTCAAATCCATAGATGAATTGGGAAAGCAACATTCAGTCATTGGACTGCCCAAGATCAAATTTCAGAAGGATTCTTTGTGTTCAGCATGTGAACTTGGAAAGATTAAAAGAAGTTCTCATCCACTGAAAATGCTTTCTTCATGCAAAGCTCCTCTGGAATTACTTCATATGGATTTATGTGGACCACAATGAGGACTCAGAGTTTAGGTGGAAAGAAGTGCATCTTGGTTATTGTTGATGAATACTCAAGGTATACATGGGTTGAGTTTCTTAGACAAAAATCTGATACCCCAGATGTCTTTATCCCATTTCTGAAGAAAGACTTTTACAACTACCAGTTCAAAAGATCAGAAGTGATAATGGCACAGAATTCCCAAATGCAAAAGTTGAAAGCTTGTAGGAATCTATTGGTATCTCACACAATTTTTCAACTGCAAGAACTCTACAACAAAATGGAGTAGTTGAAAGGAAAAATAGAACTTTAGTAGTAGCTGCCAGAACAATGCTTGCTTATTCAGAATTACCTTTATCTCTATGGGCAGAAGCAATCTCAACTGCATGCTTCACACAAAACAGGACTCTTCTAAACAGAAAACATCTTAAAACTTCTGATGAGCTTATAACAGGAAGAAAAGCAAACATTGACTTCCTTAAAACTTTTGGCTGCAGGTGCTTTCTTCTGAATGACAGACATAACTTAGGCAAATTTGATCCAAAGGGCTTATCAGGAGTATTTGTTGGCTACTCATCAAGATCAAGGGCCTATAGAAATCTCTTAAAGAAATCAAAGACAATAACAGAAAGCACAAATGTTAGATTCAATGAGCCAAAAATGACTTCTGAACAAGACAGTTCAGAACTCAAGCACATTCAGGACTTTAAACAACTTAATTCAGAGAGGGGTTCAAATAATAGATCTTCTACTAATGACACTTTACTTAAAGCAAAATTAGATTTATTGTGTCAAGATTTATTTGAGATATCTGTTGATATCTCCACAGATTTTCAAAATCCATCACTTGCCAGAGATAATCCAAAACAAATAATAGGTGAATCAAGCACATCAATTTCATCTATGTCTGGACCAACAACTTCAACCTCAACATCAGAAGTACCTGATCAAGCAACTTCTGAACCTATTCAAGCTGCTTCTGAACCTATTCAAGTTGCTTATGAACCAAATCACACAACTTCTGAACATATTCAACCGGAAGTTAATCCAAATGTTGAGGGGGAGTCTTCAGATCTTAACTCAGAACTTCACACTCCAGCTGAATCACATACTATTATTGATGACTATGATCCTGATAATAATGTTCAATCTATTCAACCACTTCCAAATGTAAATAGATGGGCATCAAATCGCTCTATACATCAAATAATAGGTGATGCTAACAAAGGTGTGCAAACCAGATCTGCAACAGCAAATGAATGTCTGTATGTAAATTTATTAAGTAGCATTGAGCCAAAGAATCCTAGTGAAGTACTTGAGATCCAGACTGGATTATAGCGATGCAAGATGAGCTAAATCAATTTGAAAGAAACAAAGTCTGGAGGCTCATTCCTAGACCCAAGGGTAAATCCATCATTGGAACTAAATGGGTATTCAGAAATAAAAAGGATGAAAATGAAATAGTTGTAAGAAACAAAGCAAGACTTGTTGTCAAAGGATGTTGTCAACAAGAGGGAATAGATTATATTGAAACTTTTGCACCAGTAGCAAGGTTAGAAGCAATAAGAATCTTCTTAGCCTATGCAGCTCATAAGAACATGAAAGTCTTTCAAATGGATGTTAAATGTGCATTTCTGAATGGAATTCTTCATGAAGAAGTGTATGTTGATCAACCTGAAGGATTTGTTAGCAAAGAGTTTCCAGATCATGTCTACATATTGGACAAAGCTTTGTATGGGTTGAAACATGCTCCTAGAGTATGGTATGAAACACTTACAACATTCCTTTTGAATTCTGAATTCAAAAGAGATACAATTGATTCAACTTTATTTCTGAAGAAGGAAGGTGAGGATATGATTCTAATTCAAATACATGTTAATGATATTATATTTGCATCTACTAATCCAAAAGTTTGTAAAAACTTTGAGACTATCATGCAAACTCACTTTGAAATGAGTATGATGAGAGAGTTGACCTTCTTTCTTGGCTTACAAGTGAAGCAACTTCCCACTGCATATTCATTAATCAATCTAAGTATGTTTCTGACTTATTTAAAAAGTTTGATGTGTCTGATTGTTCTAATATCAAGAATCCTATGGACACTGGTACTAAACTTGAGCCAGATTTGTCTGGTAAATCTGTTGATCAAAATAAGTACGGGGGAATAACTGGGTCATTACTATATTTAACAGCTAGTAGACCTGATATAATATTTGCAACATGTATTTGTGCTAGATATCAAGTAAATCCTAAGGAGTCTCATCTCCTTGCTGCTAAAAGAATTCTTAGATATCTCAAAGGATCTCCTTCATTGGGACTTTGGTATCTTAAGAATTCTAGCTTTGAACTAACTGCTTTTACAGATGCAGATCATGGTGGATGTAAATTAGACAGGAAAAGCACATCTGGATCTTGTCAGTTTCTAGGAGATAGACTTGTTAGTTGGTCTTCTAAGAAACAAAATTGTGTTGCAACTTCAACTGCTGAAGTTGAGTATGTTGTAGCAGCCATTTGTTGTTCACAAGTGATTTGGATGCAAGTTCAACTAAAAGACTATGGCTATACATTAAAAAAGATTCCACTTTATTGTGACTCAAAAAGGGCTATAGCCATATCTGCTAATCTTGTTCAACATTCCAAAACCAAGCACATTGATGTCAGGTATCATTTCATCAAAGATCATGTAGAAAAAGGTAATATAGAAATGTTCTTTGTAAACACAGATTATCAATTGGCTGATTTATTTACCAAAGCTCTTGATGAGAAAAGATTTAATTTTCTGATAAGTAAATTAGGCATGATGAATCTTTCTAAATAATTCTTTTAGTTAGCATAGAAGTTAGGTATTAACTTTTGAACTGAATCATTCAGAAATCTGAAGAACCAAATTCAGAAGTTCTGAATTTAGTATTCCTGAAGTCTGAATTCTTCATTTCAGAAATTCATATTATAGATAAGAATATATTCTTCAGTATTAAAACTTTTAATTCTGATGATATATAGTATTATCTCTGAACTTCTTAAAGTCTCAGTAAATGATTATTTCATTTTATTTCTATAAAGCATTTTTTAAGGGGGAGTTTTTCATATCTTTCATATTGCATGACTCAAGGGGGAGTATCTAAAATCTATATTTTGATTATATTCACTTGTACTGGTTGATTATTTCACTTGAATGGTATTTCTGATACAGATCTGAACGGATGATCATTGGATTTGAGCTTAATCACTTAAATGTATGGATAAACATTTAAGATGAAAACATTTTTCAATTATTCAAACTACTTCTGAATGATAAAACTTAATTTCTGAATTTAGAAGTATGATTTTAAATGATTTTCATAGTTCAGAAGTTTTATCAACTGCTGAAGTACCAAATTCAGAAGTTATTTCTCAGAAGTTCAAAGTTCAGAAATTATTTCGGAGACAAACTCTCAGATGATGACTCACTTCGCGCATGTGCCACGTGTTATAATTCCATTAGTCAAGAATTCAACATGTCGAAAACCTTTCGGTAATCAAAATTAACCATTGTAATTCATGATTACAAACCTAATAGCTATTACTTTTTGGCTATCTCTTTGCCACGTGTCCCACGACGATTATCCACATCATTAAACCCATGTCATCATCATCGTTACTGTTTTCCTTCAATTTGTCCCTTCGAAACCTATTCCCTGAACTTTTCACTTTGCAATAAATGTCTATTCCACAAATCTCATCAAAAATGTCTTCATCTAATGTTAATCAACTCATCCAAACTTCAAAATTTCCATGGTATTTGTTATAATATGCACTATGATTATGCCACACTCATCTATGAAGATTTAAAGTCTGCTGTCTGCAAGAAGAGTGCATATAACTATATACCATTTCAAAGATTTTTTCAAATCTTCATCACAGGAGCAATGAGGAATGTTCCAGAAATTCCAAGATTAGAAAATGCAGTCCATGTTCCTTTATTCTCCATGGACAACTTGAGGCTACCAAGTTCAAAGCTTGTATTTCCCAGAGCCATACCACTTCCAGAAGAATTGAGGACTTATGTAAGTCCTAACAATAGGGTGTTGATTGAGTACTGTGAATCTATGGGATTGCCTAAACCAGTGATCCCTACCCAAGATTCAATTCCAAGAGAAGAGCAAGATGAGGGGTCTAGAACTGTTAGAGAGAGTGGGAGCATGTTCAGGGTGGGGAGCACCTCATAGTGCAAAGAGGAAAAATGTAAATGAGAGATAGGGTAGAACAAAGGCGAGTAAAAGAAATGAAGAGAGGAGAACACATGTAAAAGAAAAACAAACATGTGAACCACCTGTTACTAGCCTGACAGCCACACAATCTGATATTCCACACTCTTTGGTGGATGTCATTGAAATAGCCAGTGAGCCCATGGCAACTCTTGCTAACCCCCCAACCACTCACCTATCTCTCAATAGATAGATGTTTCAATAACACATATGGGGCAAGCAACTTATCAACCACTAAGTCCCCACTTGGAGGATTTTGGTGTTGAAACAAAAGGATTTATGTCCCCCCCTTCACCATTCAATGCACATTGAGTCTGAGAGTCCACTCAATTCTGAGCCTTTTAAGCACAAGATGCTACTTTCATTCACACAAGCACAAGTCTTTTAGACTTCCTTGAGCAAAGTGTTAGTCACATTGCCATAACAACCATAGATGTTCCAATTTTGGATAATCAATGATTGGTTGGAAGTGCTGGTGGGGTGAACATTCTAAGAGCCCCATTCACTGAATCCCTTAGAATTCATGATGTGGTGACATCAACAGGCCAGCCTACTTATGTAGGATTGCAACAGGACCATCTGTTGGTTCTGGTTCTATTTCCCAATCCTCTAAATTTTCTAAATTAAGAGATTTCTGTACTTCTGAATTTGCAAAGATTCAAAAGGACATTCAGGAATTGACGGATAAATCCACAAAGGTGATGGAGGATAGGCTGGATAGTCAGGAAAGGAGGATGGATGATAAGCTCAGTGAACTACAAAAAGCTTCAATTTCAGCTGATAATCTCAAAAGTTTTCAGGAATCAATCGTTAAGTCTTTCTCTGAAGTAGTTTCTTCTGTGGCAAGTTTGAAGACATCATTGCCATCTACTTCTGAATCTCAACCAGACTTATCTCAATTGGCAACCAAGGATGATATACAGCTTATTCTCAATAAGCTGTCAACTGTGGAAAAGACATAGGTTGCACTTGATCAAAGACTAAATGCTTTAGAATGCAGATCTCAGGCTGGAAATCTAAATAGACAACATGATGATCAGAATCCTGATAATTATGAGGGGGAGAAGAGAAGAAGGATTTCCATTTCTGAAGATGTTCAATTGATAGTAGTCCAGTCTTCTGAAAGATCTTCTGAAGATGTTCAGAAAGATGTTGGCACTGATAAGACTTCTGAAGCAATAGAAACTATTCTTATTTCTGAACCTATTCCTGAAGAGGTTCATGTTTCTGAAGAAATCATTCCTATGTTTGAAAGTTCTGAAAAGATTGATGAAGAAGGTTATGAAACTGAAAAGGTGGTTCTTGATTCTGAGAATGAAGAAATGATAAATGAATATGTTGCCTTAGAAGACATTGTTGGTGAACCAGGTAACCTATCTGATGTAATTAACTTTGAAGAAGAAGAGGAAATTAATGATGTCAGAGATATTGTGATATGGAGGCCAATAGTGTTGGAAAATGAATTCAGAAGAGAAGAAAGACTTCTGAATGTTTTTAGCTGGCTAGTGAAAATAATTGTTCTGAACTTCGGTTTTCTGAATTCTACATGGAATCTGGAGTCTAGATTTATGTATGGAGGGTTGCCTATCTTTAAAGATTTCTTTGATCAACCAACTGAAGATGCTGAAATTGAATCTGATTTTTCTCATATGGATGCTGATGAGATTTATAATGAGAATATCATGGAGTTGTTCCAAGTAAATATTGTCAGATATAAAGAACCAATTATCATTCCAAAAGTTTCTCTCCCAATACTTGAAGAACCTATTCTTGATCAGGTTTATACAAAGGAGGTTCTATTCAATCAACTTGTAAATGAAGACATAGTTTTTCCAGAAGATGTCTATGCTGATATGTACAAGCAAAGTTTAAGGTTGGCAACTCTTGAGAGTTTTATGAATGATAAATGGAATGAAGAGTACAGAACTAAAGTAAAAAGTTTTTATGAAAGGCATGGAATTCAAGACATGCATGATTCCATCCCAATCAAAGAAATCAGAAATGTTAGTAAACCAGTTGAAGAAGATCTGATTGTCACTAGACTTGGTGTTGAAAGAAGAAATGGCACTCTAATTGAGTTCACTCAATTTGACATCTACAACCTAAGGCTCGAAGATAAATTGACTTTGCTAAATTTCTGTGTAAGAAAAAGTGATATAGAATTAGCTCCAGAGATAAGAAGGGTGATAGGCATTTATCTTAGAAATATTGTAAAACATGACTTCCAACTTGCATTGAGGAAAGTAAATTTGCTTGAGCCTATTCATCTTGATTTTGTTGGTTTGAACAGTGTTTTTACTTTACCAGAGATTGGATATGTTATGATAGAAAAACTTTCTTGGTGTCTGATATTCCCAAGTATACTACTTCTACTTTAAAGTGGATTTCTGAAAAGCTAGCAACAACTGTTGGTGCAAAAGAGATAAAAGATGAAATTTCTTTCTTGATCAAAGAAAGAATTCATTTTAGAGAATTTGTTAGAAGAATTTTTTCTGCTGGGCATCCAACACTAAACACTATTAGAATGTTCCAAGATCAGAAGTTGAAACTTCTGAACATATTGGGGAGAGTTCTAAATTAAAGAAAAGAAGTTGTCTCTGAAGAAATAGAGAAAGAACAAGAAAAAGTCATTTATGAAGAAAATCAGCAACAATTTCAGAAGATAGAAGAGCATGCTCGTACTCTGTTTCTTGAATACTTTCATCCTGAAATATTCATAGAACATGAGCAGTTGTTTAACTATATTGATTGCTGGTTAAACAAGATAGTGGTTGGAAAGTTGGTATTCCAGAATAATAAATGAGCTGAAGCAACCAATTTCAAAAGTCAGAAGTGATAGCCCAATAGTCAAAATAATAACTGCTGATCAAAAGGCAAAGAAAAATTACAGATATTCTTATTTCACAGTGGAAAGGGTAAATGGTGAGATCTGCACATTCAATGAGGCTGATTTTCAGAATGTACAACTAAGGGATCTGATAAAAGTGTACAGAAGACTCAATCCCTTTCATGACAATGTTACTAAGTTCAGAAAGACTTTTCCAGTTCGGAGAGAAGGGCTTTATAGAGAGTTCATTTGGGCTACAAAGACAGATTTTCAGGTAGCATATGTTCTTGGAAAGAAGAAAGTAAATTTGAGAAGACCAAATTTTGAATCGCAAAGTCTGGATAATCTAAAGAAAGGAACTCTTGTTGTACATCCACCTGGGTTTGTGTGCAGGGTAAATGAAAAGAAGCTATTCATAAGATACGAAGAAATTCACAAGATTTGTAATGATACTCTCATTGCCATTAGTGAAAGATTGGTGAAGAAACAAAAAATAGACCAAAGAAGTTAAGTGATGAAGAATGGACTGAATTGAAAAAGCTTGCAAGAGACATGCATAGAGGAATTGAAAAGTTACTTGAATACAGGAAATTGATTCTGACTCTTCAAATTCTTATTGGCTGGAAGTATGATCTGTCCTTTTGAAGCAAAGGGGGAGATTGTTGTGAATTCTAAGATTGCTTCAAAGAGGACTGGGTTCTGATTTGAAGAAGTTCAGATCTTCTGAACTTATGCTGCTAAAGAAAGATTCAAGTAAAACTCAGAAACCATGTACAGAAGTCTGAATAAAGAAGATAAAGCTCAAAGAATAACTTCGAAGTGTTAACTTCAGAAGTTCTGATAAATCTGAAGAGTTCTGAAGATTTATGAAGAAACTTCTGAAGGAAACTTCTGAAGAATGCTACACACGCGTCTATATTTCATTTGTCTGTTATGTTTTGTTATGCTACTTTAGCATGTCTAAATTTGTATAAATAGGAAGTGAATCTGTTCTGTTTAGTTGGTTAGCCAAGTTACATTTGTACAATCATTCTTTTCATAGTTTTTAACCAAAAGTCAACATCAATACATATACGACTTCCTTGCTCCAATTTTACTTGTTCTTACTGATTTAATTACATCTTGAATACTGGGCACTTTTAGATCCTTCAGATAAAGTATTTTCATCATTGCTACTGAAGCAGGATTTCACAGTTTGAAGTGGTTTGTTCACTTGAGAAGTTGATTTTGACATGATCAATTAAAGATTGAATAAAATAGTAAAATTTCAAAAATTGAGAAAGTTTAGATGATCAAATATGGAGTGAAGAAATCGCATAAGTTTTGAAAGTTTAATCGGTATGGACAATATATCGAGTCAGATTAGTATCAAATGATTATTTGAGACACATGGCAGAAAAAGTAGTAAAAAGTAAAAACGATTAAGAGGTAAATAATGATAATCAAACGGGCAAATTACCACCGAAACATTTTTATGACGTGGTAATCACAAGCCAATGAAAACATAACACGTGGCACGGAACACTAAGCGTATGACTTAGTCAGAGGAGAAAAAACTTTCAGAAGTTTGCTCTCAGAAGTGCTGACGTGTCATTTAGAAATTCTGAGAAATCTTGTTCATAAGTTCTGAGAATTCCTGTTCAGAAGTTCTGAGAATTCCTGTTCATAAGTTCAGATCATGGATTTCTGAAATGAAAAAAACAATTAAAATACTAACTTCTGAGTTCAGAAAATGTTTTATAACATTCAGAAGTAGTTCAATAAAAATTAATTGCACAATAGAAGCTTGTCCATACTTCTAAGTGATTTATATCAGAAATGATAACATTCAAATAAAGAAACATTATTATCATCAAAGAATTGTGATCAGAATAGAAAATCACTCCCCCTTGAATCATGCAAAAGACGAAAGGAAAAAGAGATAAAGAAGAAGAAGAAAAAAATTAAAACTCCCCCTCAAAAAATGCATTATAGAAATGAAAAAAATAGAAGAAGCTAATACTAATACTTCAGAGTTAGAAAGAATCTAAGTAAAATACAATCAGAAATAATAAAATAATTCTAAATTATAACTTCTCAAATTTATTAGTAAGTTCTGAAAATACAGATTCAGAGTTCTGAGGAACATAGTTCAGAACTTCTGAATTTTGTTCTTCAGACTTTTGAACGATTTGTTTCGTACGTTAATACTTAACCCTTTTTTCTTAGTAAAAGCTTATTCAGAAAGATTCATCATACCTAACTTATTCACGAGAAAGTTAAATCTTTTCTCATCCAAAGCTTTTGTGAATAAGTCAGCTACTTGATAATTTGTCTGAACAAAAAAGATCTCTATATTACCTTTCGCAACATGATCCTTAACGAAATGATACCTTACATCAATGTGTTTGGTCTTGGAGTGTTGGACATGATTAGCTGTAATTGCTATGGCACTCTTTGAAGCACAATAAAGTGGAACTTTCTTGAAAGTATAACCATAGTCTTTGAGTTGAATTTGCATCCAGATCACTTGTGAACAACATATTGTAGAAGCTACATATTCAGCTTCTGCAGTTAATGTTGCTACATAATTTTTCTTTTTAGAAAACCAACTAACAAGCCTATCTCCCAAGAATTGACATGATCCAGAAGTGCTTTTCCTATATAACTTAAAACCACCATGATCTGCATTTGTAAAAGCTGTTAGCTCAAAGCCAGAATTCTTTGGATACCAAAGGCCTAATGAAGGATTAGCCTGATACCTGGCACAAATCTGGTTCAAGTTTTGTTCCAGTGGCCATTGGAGTCTTAATGATTGAACAATCAGACATATTATACTTTTTAAGTAAGTCATTGACATACGTTATTTGATTTATGAATATTCCTATGGGAAGTTGCTTTACTTGAAGACCAAGAAAGAAGGTCAACTCACCCATCATACTCATTTCAAACTCAGATTTCATAACAGTCTCAAAGTTTTTACAAAATTTAGCATTAGTAGTAGCAAATATTATATCATCCACGTAAATTTGTAAAAGAACCAGATTTACATAAATAAAACCAAAAGTTACCCTTTTTAGACCATAATAAGACAAACGGAATATAATATTTACAAGTTTCAAGTTCGAAATGTCCGCTTGGTTTACAGGACATTTCCGTAAGGACCTGCTTTAAAAAATATTCCAAAAGGAACAAATTTAAATTAATAACTTTGCGGAACGTAAACTATATACAAGACGAAGGACATTAGCTACCTGTTAACTAAATACTTGCAGTTACAACAAAAAGACGACTAATAATTTACAACCTAAAGTTGTATTCGACTAACTACTTAATATAACTAAAGAGTTGGTCTACCGGAAACACCAAAAGCAAGTATCTCAATTTACTCTAGCTTGTTCTTCACCTTATCCACACAGCCTGTAAAAATATGAACAACTAAAGGGGTAAGCACAGAATGCTTAGTGAATAAACGGGGATTACTAACTACTAAAGCTTCATAGATGTAATCCATGGAAATCAATGATCACGAAGAATGTAAATAATGTAACAAGTAATCATCGTCCGGGAATCAAACATCTAAATATTAAAGTATGCAACAAATATATCACGGGGAAATCAACAAATATATGCAACAAATATATCACGCGATCTAGCTTGGGACTGAGTGTATCTCGATTGAAATTCCGGGGAAGTTTTTGTGTTTGTGCAGATGTCGCACCCTCAATACGAGGTCGCTTGGCTGGCGGCGCTACATTACGATCCGAGCGGTTCAAATCGTATTCGCGTCGTCGCGTGGACTCCACTACTTTCTCAAACTCCGAAATGTCACGATTGGCGACGACATCTCGAATCTCCGGTCGCAATCCGTCTGTAAATTGGTCTATACGTTCCTTTTCCGTAGTTAAGAAACGTGTGGCAAACTGTGCTTTATGATTGAACTCGGTCTCGTAGTCCACCACTGACATCATTCCTTGCTTGAGATCAAGAAACTTTTTTTCCAATCGATTTTGTAGATTAGTTGGACAATATTGCTTGTTAAAACGAGTTTTGAAAGACTCCCAAGACATACTTTCTTTCTCGGATTCACCTAAGGCTGCAAAAGTAGCATTCCATCATGTCAATGCCATACTTTTGAACATGGACGTGGCATAGTTCACTTTATCATCATCTAGCACTCGGGTGATGCGAAAGACCTTCTCCGTATTCAGTATCCATTCAAGTGCCTCCATTGGATCAACCTTCCCAATAAACTCAGTAACGCCGCTACTACGAATGTTTTTGAAAGAGACTCGATCGATTTTGAGTTTTGAGGTGTCACCCATTTCTTTCTCCTTGCCTTTGTTTTTATCATCTCCGGACTTTCTATCGTCATGCCGTTGTTGGGTGAACGTTTGTTGAAGCAATAAAGTCATACGTTGTATCAAACGGTCACTTCGAGGAGACATCAGTGCCTCATCATCATTAATCTCTAGGCGTGGAGTATTTTCTCCCACATTGTCGTTGGATTGGGTGTGACTAGCTTCGCCACCGTCGATATAATACCCGGACTATTATAATGAACTTTAAGTGAAAAGTTAGCGTTTGGAGTTAGTCATTGCTTTGAATGCTTGTACATAAAGCATAAAGACTTGAATCCAAACTAACTTTGTCAAACATAACCATGTGAGGGATTAAACATGGACAATTGAAACTATAATTAAACCTAAATGTAAAAGAATTCACCAATTATGGTAATGTTGCAATTCTGGAAACTTGAGGGACTAAAAGTGAAAAATTGAAAAATATAAAAACAAAATTGAAATTAACAAAATCATTTTCAGATTTTCTTCTCCTTCTCCTTTTCTTTTTCACGATCAAAACCCTAGGACAAAAACTTCATCACTCAAATTAACCCTCGAATCTTGATGAAAAGATGAGATTTTGAAGTTTTTGAAGCCAAATCTTGAAGGTAAACCATTGGGTAAACTTATAATCCTTAAAATCTATGTTATTTGATGTAAACACATACTTAGTATGTGTGTATTTGTTGATTAGGGGCTGAAGTTGGGAAGAGATTGAAGAATTCAACACTTTGAAGAGGTTGTATTCATCCTTAAGGTAAGAATTTTGCAAATCTTTGAGTTAGATGTTGGTAACCTAAGATTCAATTGGGTTTTGATTTATATTGTGTTAGGGATTTCTCAATCAAATCTAAATGTTCTAAATTGGTCAATAGTTGGTTTAGAATGGTTACCAATTCAAGTGGTAGTGATTTGGTAGTGATGGTACCTTCAAATAACTAAAATGGTGCTGTTGGTAGCAAACAGTAGGTGCTGTTAGTTTTAAAAATTTGTATAAAATCAACCATTGATCCAATGAAGATGTATAATATGTCTTTGGAAAGCTTAGAACGTCTACTACAACTGTCATGAAGAGTCCGAGAGCTAATTCGGAGTTTAAGTGGGTCAAAACAGTGAATTACAGTAGCTGGTCACAGTGTACTCGGGATTTGCACACTGTTGGCAAAAATTTCATAATTAATTGGTCATACCTTCAAATGACATGAATCTTGTTGGTATGAACTCCTAACACATATGTCTACAACTTTTATTTGTTAAGCATCATTTAATTCAGCTTTTAAGTATAAGATATTTGTCCACAAAATTGATGGACAGAAGCTGAATTGTGCAGAGGATGAAATATCTCCTTTTGCAAGTTAATTTTTGTTTTACCCATTTCATTTCCTTATTGACACTAGGATGGTAACATAAGCTTATTGGTATGAAATTAAGGGTTAAGTAAGCTTAAAGGAAAGGTACACATAGGATTAGGATGGTTATACAAACGTAGGTACTTGGTACAATTCTAAGTATACATTAATTGTGATAGGATATCCGACTAGCAAAAATTGGAACGATTGGCATAAAAGCATCTTGCCTTGATTCTCGACTATATAAGGTACGGATCTCTATTTTACCTTGATACGGGAGTGACCTATTGTTAAGGGTCATTCCACTCGAAGTTGATTTATCCATGTTAATCTTGAGGTACGAAATGACCTCAATGATGTTGTTTCTTGAGATTTCATTATGTCATTCTTTTGTTGAACTCCATTTGGTGTTCCATTAGTTGAGCATGACTTAGGAGTGTTCCAAGGTTGATTGCTCCTAATAGGGACCATTGGCCCGGTTCTTGAGTTTTACTCTGAACGCTGAGGCGCGAATGGATTGTTGCTATAAATGATTATTGATCAATTCTTGTGATTTCGTTACATCGCATTTGTTGTTGTTATTACCCGTACACTTGGTCGGGGCACCGGCCATGTGATGTTTCCATGGTGGCTATAATCAATGTGGCGTCCTCGTATATGTGTGGTGAGTGCGCTGGCCTTGATCCGACCATGGGGGCGGATGGATATCCTAGGAACCGAACATGATTATGACTACTTTAATAGTAGTCGAGGGCTAGTAGGTGTTGTGCCCACACTGCTAGTTCTCACCTATGCCCTTAGGACCGTACATCCTTTTGGGAACAACGTGTTAGTGTATTCGGGTGATTATGTGAACTTGATAACACGAAACACGGAATTGGGTGATTATGTGAACCCACTTGTTATATCTTTCAGATTTCAATTGATTTCTATCATTTCATCATTTATCCATCGTTGATTATTATTCGTATTGAACATTGCTTATTATTCATATTGTTGATCTGTTCACTGAGTTATTGCTCAGCCACGTTTGTTATTCCGTGGCAGGTTCTAAAGACTGACTAGGGGTGTATCCGGGTTGAGAGACCAGGAGTGGATTTTGGAGGCTAACTTGATATACGACCCCCACTTTTGCATAGTTACTTTTTGGTTGTAAATATTATGTAACTTAACTTTTGGTGGTCTATAACCATGAATAGTTTGTTAAGCAAATTACCTTGGTTGCTCTATGTACTTTTAACCCGGTTTAGTATATATATGGGATGTTACAGTCGACCATCTTTCTGAAAAGTTTTAACGTATACATAACATTAAATAGAGTTCTATAACTACTTCCCAATTCCCACCTAGGTTTCTCCTAAAGTCCATATCCCGTTTAAATCAAAACTTACTTATTACACGATACCGACACAAGGTTTAAGTCCGAATACCATTACTGGTATCCAGTTCACTTAAACGTAGGCTCTGATACCAAATTGAAAGACCCAGATGTACATAAATAAAACCAAAAGTTATCCTTTTTAGACTATAATAAGACAAACGAAATATAATATTTACGAGTTTCAAGTTCGAAATGTCCGCTTGGTTTACAGGACGTTTCCGTAAGGTCCTGTTTTCCAAAATATTCCAAAAGGGACAAATTTAAAGTAATAACTTTGCGGAACGTAAACTATATACAAGACGAAGGACATTAGCTACCTGTTAACTAAATACTTGCAATTACAACCAAAAGACGACTAATAATTTACAACCTAAAGTTGTATTCGACTAACTACTTAATATAACAAAAGAGTTGGTCTACCGGAAACACCAAAAACACCAAAAACACCAAAAACAAGTATCTCAATCTACTCTAGCTTGTTCTTCGCCTTATCTACACAGCTTATAAAAATATGAACAACTAAAGGGGTAAGCACAAAGTAATCATCGTTCGGGAATCAAACATCTAAATATTAAAGTATGCAACAAATATATCACGGGGAAATCAATAATAGATGTGTACGACCACCGAGCTATCCCGAACGTGGAAAGTACAACAATGTATCATAGATATCATACCACCCGAGCTATCCCGGCCAGTAGAATAATCTTCCCGCCCGAGGTATCCCGGAGAGCGGAAAAAACGACCGGACTCTAACACGGTCAAATACGCACCATACCCGAGTAATATAAGCCGATATCAGCCGATATCAGCTTAAGTATTCCCTCCCCGGGTGAAACACAAAGTAACCACCGGGTAGCACGTATAGAAGAGAGGAGTACAATAGCTAATAATCATTTGAAATAGATAAGGGGACATAACATGGATGAGCATGGAAGCAAGTAACAAATAGATAACACATGTCTAGCAAATAGTAAGTCAAGTAATCCCATAAACTCACAGTGCTTTTCGATATTCAAAAATTGAGTCAACCTAGGCTCCAAGTCCATATAAGCCTAAACGTCCTCCAACGGTCACTCTGAAAGGATCAAGTGGGCTTATTTAACACCATGATTTGTAGATGGTTTTGATGTAATTATCAAGTAAAAACTCTTTGTAATTCACCCCTAAGAAGCCAAGATCGTCCCTGGACGAATGTATCTGAGTTTAGAGATGATTTTGGGTGAAAATGAAGAAAAAATCGTATATATTGAGACTTTTTACGAGTTGGGCAGAGTTGACTCGGCTGAAAACTCGGTTTGACCCACTAATTACTAATAATTGCATAACTTTTCGCTCGGACCTCCGTTTTTAGACGCGGTTTTCGCTAACGCGTTCGTAATGAGATAATCTACAACTTACAATAAAAATATTCCATAAAATATATCCCAAAATAAATCGGTTTTAGACCACGAGCTTTCATTTTACAACCTTTCAATCATCAACTAACACTTAATTCTACTTTAATTCCTCAAACACATATTCTATCATGTTTTAGTCACATAACACGTATAAAGAAGATAATTATAACATATTTGCGAAAGTGGATGTTACAATTTGTATCAAAATTAAATCATCACCTTGATTTTTTAGAAACAAAGTAGTGTCAATTGTACCTCTCTTGAATTTAGAGTTCAGAAGAAATGTTGTGAGTGTATCATACCATGCTTTTAGAGCCTGTTTTAACCCATACAAGGATTTGTCAAGAATATATACATGATGTGGAAACTCTTTGCTTTCAAAGCCTTCTGGTTGATCAACATGCACTTCTTCATGAAGAATTCCATTCAGAAATGCACATTTAACATCCATTTGAAAGACTTTCATGTTCTTGTGTGTTGTATAAGCTAGAAAGATTCTAATTGCTTCTAATCTAGCTACAGGTGCAAAGATTTCATCATTCTAATTCCTCAAACACATATTCTATCTTGTTGGCAATATACCTTGGCTACCAATCTTGCTTTGTTTCTCACAACAATTCCATGCTCATCCTTTTTATTTCTGAATACCCATTTGGTTCCTATCATTGATTTTCCCTTGGGTCTTGGAATAATCCTCCAGACTTTGTTTCTTTCAAATTGATTAAGCTCATCTTGCATAGCTAAAACCCAGTCTGGATCTTGGAGTGCCTCACTTGGCTTCTTTGGTTCAATGCTGCTTAAGAAATTCACATATAGACATCCATTTGTTGTTGCAGATCTGGTTTGTACTCCTTTTGAAGAATCACCAATTATTTGATGAACAGGATGATCTCTTGTCCATTTGTTCTCATTTAGAAGAGGTTGAACATATGTGACATTATTCTGAGAGTCATAATCATCAACAATAGCATGTGTTTCAATTTTTGAATGAGCATCTGAGTTAAGTTCTGAAGTCTCCCCCTCAACTGTAGGATTAACTTCCGAAGTTGGATCTTCAGAAATTATATTTTGTTCAGAAATAGGAATTTCTGAAGTTGAGGTAGAGATTGTCGGTCCAGATAAATTTGATGTTGATTGTTCATGTAGTTGATCTTGATTGTTTCTCAAAAGTGATGGATTCAGGAAATCTGTAGAGACGTCAATTGAAACATCAAATAAATCATGACATAACAAATCCAATTTATCTTCAATTGATTTACTAGTAGAATTTAAAGCAGATGTATCATTTATCCCATGTTCTGAATCATTTTTTTCAGAATTCTGGATTATCCTGAGTTCTGAACTGTCTTGTTTAGAAGTCGTATGAGGTTCATCAAACTTGACATTTGTGCTTTCTATGATTGTTCTGGATTTCTTCATATACATTCTATATGCTTTTGATCGTTGAGAATATCCAACAAAGATTCCAGATAAGCCCTTTGCATCAAACTATCCTAAATTATCTTTGTCATTTAGTAGAAAACACCTGCACCCAAAGATATGAAAGTAATTAATTGTTGGGTTTCTATTTCTGATAAGCTCAAAAGGAGTTTTAAGAAATCTTTTGTTCAGAATAGTTCTGTTTTGTGTAAAGTATGTTGTTGCAATAGCTTCTGCTTAAAGAAATACAGGTAAATCTGAATAAGCTAGCATTGTTCTTGCAGCTTCCACTAAGGTTCTGTTCTTCCTTTCAACTACCCAATTTTGTTGTGGACTTCTTGCAGCGAAAAATTTGTGTGAAATGCCAACAGAGTTTGAATAAGTTTCAATCTGAACATTTCTAAACTCTGTTCCCTTATCACTTCTGAGTTTCTGAATTGGTAATTGAAGAAGAACTTGAATTTTCTTCAGAAATGTAATGATTACTTCTGGAGTGTCAGATTTCTGTCTAAGAAACTCAACCCATGTATATCTTGAGTATTCATCCACCATTACCAATATGTTTTTCTTGCCTCCTAAAGTCTGAGTTCTCATAGGACCACATAAATCCATATGTAACACTTCTAATGGAGATTTACAGGAAGAATTCATTTTTAATGGATGATAACTTCTCTTAATCTTGCCCAATTCACATGCTGAGCACAAAGAATTCTTCTGAAATCTAATTCTTGGCTGTCCAATAACTGAGTTATTCTTTGCCAAATCATCAATGGATTTGAAATTCAGACGTGACATCCTTCTATGCCATAGCCAACTTTCTTCTAACACTCGTTTAGAGATATAACAAACTCCCTTTAGTTGACCATCTTAAGTGAATGTAGTAGTGTAAATGTCACCATCTCTGTATGTTGTCAAGGTTTCCATTTTGTCAGAATTTAGAAAATGACAATACTCTATATCAAAATGAAAAGTGCACAATTTGTCACAAAACTGACTGATGCTGAACAAGTTATGTCTTAAGCCTTCAATGTAGAATACTTTCATAACTTTTACGTCTCCCTTAACAAAAGTACCATACCCTGTAACATATCCCTTAGCATTGTTTCCAAAACTAACTGTTCCTCCATTTCTTTCTGTGTAATCAGTTAAAAGATCCTTGAATGGTGTCATGTGTCTTAAACATCCAGAATCTAAGACCCACACATGACGAATCTGCAAAAAAAATTACTTGGATTTAGGTACCCATTTGAGAATGAGTCCTTTCAAATTAGTAATAAAAGAGGGAATTTTGAATTTTGGTTTCCAGATTTGTTTAGGATTTTCAAAATTTAATTCAGATTTTTGTTTAACAAACCATTTCATCACAAATTTGTCTTTTGAATTTGTTTCTGAATTTTTAGAGTTAAAGAAAGATGGAGCATAGTTGACTTGTTTCCTTGGATATTTCTGTTTAAATTCAGAATTTAGTTGGAATGAATGATTTCCATAGTTAAGATAATGAATATGACTCCCAAGCATTTTTATCAAATCATGGCATAAACAGGAAATAACAACATGAGAATTTGTAACAAACTTCTTCTTTTTATTCATTGTATGAACTTTTGGTACAACATTACTAGAACTAACAGTATCTAGTTTGTCTTTGTTTGATAGTCTTTGATCTTTCTTCTTCCAAACTAAAGTGACTGCTCTGAAAAGAATAAAAAATAAGGATTAGTTGGTTTTGAACTTTTTCATTTAGCAGTCTTTGATTTCTGAACAACTTTCCTCTTGTGTTGACTTTCAGGTTTGGTATTAGAATACTATCCTTGTTCAAAATTCTTAACTCTTGAATTAAAAGATGATGATGATATCTCAGAGTGTCCTCTATTAACAATGGATTCAACTTCTGAATTCTTTTGAGAGGTATTGACATTTGAACCTAAGGTGTCTATATTGTATTCAGAAGATGTAAAATTCTGATATTCTTCTTATAAGAATACTGAATTGAACATTTCTGAAGGTAACTTAGGCTCTTCAGATTTTATTCTATCACCTTCAATCACTGCAGATTTTGATTTATAAAAAATATATCCATCCTTGTTAATAACAATAACTACTATTTCAGGTGTATCATTATCATCATCTGAATCGAAGCATTCATAAGTTCTGAAAATTTATCTTCAGTCATATTTTCAATAAAATCATTCAGTTTTGAAAATTTATCTTCGTTAAGATTTTCCCCAGAGTTCTGAATATCTTGTTTTTTAGTATATTCTTAAGATTCATCATCTGATTTATCAAAAAAATGTTTGATAAATTGTGTACATTTTCTTCATATTCATCATCTGAAAATTCTTCAAAATGATCGTCAGAATTTTCTTCAGAGTTATCCTTAGAGATTGTACCATGATTATTTTTAGAAGAATCAGTGTTTATATCTTCAGAAATATTTTCAGATCTTTCTCTAGAAAGTTCTTCTAAAATGATCTAAACTTTTATGTCTAAATTATCTTCAGAAGTAAGTTCTAAAGATATGATAACTGATTTATCTGAAACTTTTGAATCTTCTGAATTGCTTTTAAACTCAATATTTTCAGAATTCATGGATTTTTCCTTTGAAAATAGAGTTTCAGACTTTACAAACAATTTTTCAATTGGAATTCTTTATGAAAAAAGATAAATTTACTTCTTTAGGGTCCACACCTTTAATACGTTCATCAAATATTTTCATTTTTGACAACTCATAAAGTTTTGAAGGTGCACCTTTTAAGATTTTATTTTCTGTGTAGCTAAACCATCTTTTACATTGTAAAATTTAGAATTTCTAGCATGACTTGTTAACAGATTAAGAGTTTGTTAAATCTGTCCTCTTTTGAAATTTAAATATTCTAATTCTTTCACCTTTTTGTACAATTCGAGTCTTTCTCTGTTCAAATATTCCAAATTTATAGCTAACACCTCTTTTTCAGACTTTTCATTGCTTATTTCCTTCGTTAAGGAATCAAAATTTTCATTTAAAACACACTTTTCCTTAGTCACTTTGTCAAGTAGCTCTTCAACAATTAAACAATACATTTTATAAATTCGACTTTCTTCTCTGAATTTGTTAACCAAAAGTCTTTCACCTTTTATTCTGTTTCTTAAGGTTTCAAATTCAGAGTTTATTTTTAAAATTTGATCTTGCATGTTATTATCAGAAGTTGGTCCAGAAGAGTTTTCAGAAGAAATTAGTACCTCAGAATCATCATGATGTGAAGATTCAAGATCAGCTTGACACATGTACCATTTTGCTGCAAAATGAGCAACGTCTTCATCATTTTCATCATCACTCCACATTAACCAATCTTCTTCATATTTTAAAAACATGGTTGGATTTTCATCTTTCTTTTCGGACAAAAGGTGTTTTTTCTCATAATAAGATGTATTCTTAACCTTTAGCATTTTGCATTGTCTAGCAAAATGTCCAGGTTTTCCACAATTAAAGCACTTTGCTGGTTCCACCTCTTCTTTCTTAACCTCCTTCTTCACAGCCTTTTCTGCTCCAATATCAGTAGCAATTTTAGCATTTCCCATGTATTTTTGATTATATTTTTGGTTAAACTGTTTTGTCAGAAATGCTATTCCATTCTCTTCATCTCTTCATCAGAGTCATTTCCATCACATTTTTCCAACTCTGGAATTTCATAAACCTTGGGCAAAGAGGGAGTCAGTCTTTGATTATTTACTTTATTTGTCAATAAAGCCAATGTTTCACTTGCTTTCCTTTTATCAGTCCGTCTTTCCTTTTTCTTGTCTTCTTGTTGAAACAAGATGCCATATATGTCATGAATTGTGTTTTTCGACAAATTTCTTGTGGCAAAGTTTTCAGCGAAATACTCCCATTCAGAACCCAATTTTTTTAGAAATTTGTTATTTATTTTAGAGTTGAGTTTTTGTACTCCATTCCTTCTTAGATCATTCAGAATGTTATTAAACCTGTTATATGTGTCTGTGAGAGATTCACCATCTTTAGCTTTAAAACCTTCATAATTTGCAATTCAGACATTGAGCTTTTGTTCCTGTGATTTGGAACTTCCTTGCATTTGAGCTTCGACTTCATCCCACATTGCTTTGGTAGATGTGAGACTATCAACTCTATTGAAGATCTCATTTGGAATTGCCGTAGTCAACAATGTCAATGCTCTTCTGTCAATCTTTAATTGAGCTTTCTCAATAGCATTATACATAGAGGGACTTTCCTTGATCCTAGTAGCAGGAATCTCAGGAGTGGTCTCTGTTCCTGGACAACATCTATTTCCACATATACCTTTACTGGATCATTTATGATTGATTTCATCAGTTCTTCATCTATGTTGTCCAGAAACTGTATCATACGAATTTTCCACTGATGATATTCCCCAAGAAACAGTGGCTTTGTTTTAGATCCAATAGAAACATACTCTTTAGACATCTTGAGAATTGATCGTAAAATGCACCTGTTGTTGACGAACGAAAGTAGATCTAATCAATCAAGAATTGAATGTGTTAATCCCATATTACAACATATCTGATATAGATTGCTCAAAACATCCTGTTTATTGATATGAAATGTAGAAACCTTACAAGGAAACACACACTTACACCTTAAACGACTCTCATATGTGAAGTTCTACTATTTCTAACTGTGAAATAGACTCTCTATATATACTATAAAGGTAAAGCTACAGTTACATGTATTTACATCACAGCCCAATTGCAATGAGACACGTTATCAAAAACTCTATTCAAAAGTTCTTCAGAACTTCTGAACTTTGTCTTCCACTTCTGAATTGTCTTCAGAACTTCTAAACTCTTACTTCAGAACATATTCAGAACTTCTGAATATATCTTCTAAACTTCTGAAGATGACTTTATTTATCTTTCTAGCACTAGTTCAGAAATTCTGAACTATTCTTCTTCAGATTCTGAAGTACTTTCCTTTACAAAACATCCAAATTCATGTGATTCAAATTCATATGATTCTTAGGATCCTAGAAATCTCCCCATAATGTTTTGTAAAGGAATCATCTTGGCTTTAATCTTCAGATCCTCTCCCCCTTGATTTCTTTAGAAAACATTAGTAGTGTTGCTGGTCTTCAAGAACTCCCCCTTGAATAAATCCAAGCTCCCCCTTGAATATAGCTCTTATCTTTACTTTCAACTTTATTACCAGATTCAATGTGCAGTAACCCCGACTGAGTGCACTAAAATCAGCTTGATACTGAAGAAATTCAACACATCTGATATGCTCACAAGAAAGATAATGTGTGAATGATATGTCATGACAATCCACTGTGCAACTTTAGTTTATAACAAAGAATCTGTTTGTCTTTGAACCATGAGTTGAATAAGCATTCAGCTCAAGAACTTCTTCTGATAAGCTCAAGAAATGGGGAATCAACACAAAGCTTGGTTGACCAAAACACCTTTTGATAATTAAGCTTTGGGAAAAAGATGACATTAAGAACATAGCTTCTTGATGAGAAAAGTCAAACTAGATAGATGTGCCGATTTCCAGAATACTTCCAGAAGAATGAATAACCAAATCCAAATCCAATCTTCAAACCAGATGAATGATTATCAGCACTCAAATCTCTAACACAGAATAAAATCACCAGAATACTGATTGTAGACAGTCAAACTTCTGTTTGATCAATACAGAAAGATGATTGAAGACATTCAACAGTCTAGAATCTTTGAGAAAAGAATGCAGAACAATGATTACAAGCACTCTATAGTCTAAGTGATCAATTCAGAACACAGATTGCGAGCACTAAATGGTCTTGCCTCAAGAATAAATCTTCAGAGAAGTGATTGTTGAAACTCAAACTTCTAATCTTCAAACCAAATACTGAATCAATCATCCAAATTCTGAAAGCTTTTCAAATCTGGCTCTTTGAATAGCATACATAAAGCTTTGACCAATATAGTCAAACTTTGAACACTTGATGACAAGCTTGAAGAAATGAGCTTTGATGAAATTATAGGGCCATGATAAAAATATCAATACAAACTTAGTAGCTTGAGGATTTCTTGTCTGATGATAAACCAAAAAAATCAGTGTTGTCTCAAGCATTATGCGGAAGCTCCAATCTTTAAAAACAAGGAAATTAGACAACAAGAATATATCACAGAGCAGCAATACCTGTAGACGTCGAGCCACCCACTGGATTTCAAACACCACCTTTCTCCGATGCGATCCCTTTTATCGACGTTCCTAAGAAGTACAATATACCTGCGTTCACTCCAAAATACTCGGGACTAACAGATCCGAAAGAGTATGTTTCCCAGTACAAGCAACTAATGTGGATAGTGTCGACACCCTTGCCATATCAGGAAGTTTGCATGTGCAAAAGCTTGGGAGCAATGCTCACCGGGGCCGCTTTGCAATGGTTGATAAATAAATTCCTTCGCAGATCTAACTAACCAATTCTTCCAATAGGTTGCGAGCAGTCGCAAAATGGAAAAACAAACGGGAGTTCTTTATTGTATTATTCAAAAGTCTGGGAAATCCATTCATAATTATTTTAACCGTTTTAATTCTGAAATGATAGGTATACGTAATTGCGACATAAGGACCGCGATCGAATCATACAGAAAAGGTCTAGATAGTACGTCTGACCTATATTTGGATTTAACCAAATATCATGCAGAGGCATTCGAAGACTTACGAGCACGAACGCTAGCTTACATGAGGGTGGAAGACGATGCTTCTTTTCGACGAAAACATACCGACGACAAGCGTCCACTCTGCGATAAAAATCCAGACTTCAAGGCCCGATCAACATCTAGACCGGATCCTCCAAAACAAATATCGAACGTTCGGTTCGACAAAAAGAAAGAAATGTCATCCTCTCGATATCTGTAATATCCTAGGATTCCATCTTATAGATTTAAAGGAACATCCAGTGACTTAACTAAGGCCTTGAAAGAAGTTCCAACAACCGTACGATGGCCAAATAAAACCGATCGACCAGATGAGAAAAAAGATACGATGAAATTGTGCGATTTCCATGATAATCATGGCCATATAGCTGACGATTGTATGGCCCTAAGAAAAGAAGTCGCATGGGTCATGTCAAAAGGACAT
This sequence comes from Silybum marianum, assembly GCA_036898165.1. Classification (NCBI taxonomy): domain Eukaryota; kingdom Viridiplantae; phylum Streptophyta; class Magnoliopsida; order Asterales; family Asteraceae; genus Silybum; species Silybum marianum. The sequence goes on from CM072529.1 coordinate 35,299,347, forward strand.
CTTCAAGATCTGTTGCCTAACGACAACCCAGGTAATATCCCTAAACCGCCATCTCTGAACACTACTAAAATCATAAATTTGTGTAACAGATGGATCGGACGTCTGTGGAGTCACCTATTATGCTGCAAAAAGACACGCTATCCAACAATCGGACGATCCCGCGATCCCACGAACACACAGACGAAAATCAGATGTTGACTTGGAGAATATGCCGATCACGTTCGAAGATCATGACTTGGAAGATGTACATCAGAAACATCACGACGATCTGATCGTTCAACTGACTATTGGAAACTTCCCCACGAAAAGAGTACTCATCTATGGCGGCAACTCGACCAACATAATTTTCCTCGATACGTTAAAAGCAATGTGAATAAACGAAACTAAGATCGTACGATGTACGTCGATTCTAGTAGGCTTCAATGGAAATGCTACTCATACCATCTGAGAGATCTTCTTCCCTATTTACGCAACGGGAATCAACAAATCAACTCGGTTCAACGTTATCGACTGTTCGTCTGCATATAACGTGATCCTAGGAAGACCATGGATTTACGACATGAAAGCTGTTCCCTCAACGTATCATCAAATGATTAAATTCCCAACTCCGTGGGGGATCCAAGAAATAAAAAGCGAACAAAAGACAGCAAGAGAATGTTACAAGACGACAATGAAACCTCGGAAAGAGTACATCTAGCAATTACAGAGCCAGGAAGATTCGGTCGATGACCTATAATTGCAAGAAGTTGTACTTGACCCGAATCATCCTGATCAAAAAGTTTATGTGGGGGTGTCGCTCGACTAAGCTGGCAAGCAAGAATTGATCGAGTTCCTTCGACAAAATGCCGATTGTTTCGCCTGGTCGTACGAAGATATGGTCGGAATCAATCCAGAAATCATATCGCATCAAATAAACATTGATCCAACGTTCAAACCCGTCAAACAAAAATGTCGCAAGTTCGCACCAGAACGGAGAAAGTAATCAACGACGAAGTCGACAACTTGCTGAAAACTAGAAAAATTCGGGAGGTAAAATACCCAGACTGGTTAGCAAATGTCGTGGTCGTAAAAAAGAAAAAGGGAAAATGGCGAGTTTGCATAGACTTCACCGAAAATGGTGGTCGTAATTGCAAGCCTTGAAAGTTGCTTGTTCCAAGCTGAAGGTGTTGGCAGGGGCTTTGGTGAGGACAATTGGTGCTTGGTCAGCAGCCTGAGTGTTCTTGCTTGAAGATGCCATGTCTGTTTCAAAGATGGGAACACCAAATAGGAAAATCATGGTTTAATACAAAGGTAATAAACTAGAATAGGTTTTTGGTACAAAGATTACCAAAAGGTGAAGAAGAAAAACAAGTGTTTTGATGAACACATATCAAAATACTTGTTAGTACCACCATTTTTAGAAAAGGAAAAACAAATTCGGTAATAAAAAATACCTAAAATGGTCTTCTATTCTAAGACGAATCCAGAACAGGTTTTGAGAAATAAACAAAGTTTTTATCACATTTATTTTTGACTTAAAACAGGATTTGATTTTATAGAAGTTATAAAGTTAAAGATGTGATAAACAACGTTGGTGTTTTAAGTAGAGAACAGGGTTAGATCAAACCTTAAACGTTAAAAACAAAGAAAAACGTACAAGTGCGTGTTCTTGGTGTTCTTGAGGAAAGCTTGAAGATTCGAAGAGGAGTCTTGCTTTTTGAGAGTAAAGAGCGCGTAAAGAATCAAATGAAGAATTTAGCAAGAGGAGAGAGAAAATGATAGCTAAACGACGGTTTAGCTTTTTGAAAAGTAATGATGACCTAGCGCACGTTCCTAGAAAAGAGTAGGGAAGGAAACGTCGTGGTCCGTCATGTGTCAGATAAAGGTATGACGTGTCATTTTCTTATTTGAAAAAATTTGAAAATGATTATCATTTTAAAATGTTAATCATTATCCTTAAATTCTTCATCAATAGACAATAAAGGATTGTCAGTGATGAGTTTTTAGTTTGAAGACATTCCCTGAGGAGAAAAAAAAGTTAAGAGAATGTAGAGATGTAGAAGTTCATACCTTAGTGAGAATGATCAAGTATCGCTGAATCAGAGCTTAGAGAATGGAGAATTATTCAACGTTTAACATACCAAGTTCGCTGATGAGTAGATTGAATCTAGCTTCATCCAGAGGTTTGGTGAAAAGATTAGCGAGCTGATATTCAGTTGGTACAAAATGAAGTTCCACTTCTCCATTCATCATATGATCTCTAATAAAGTGATATCGAATCTCAATGTGCTTGTTTTTTGAGTTAAATACAGGGTTATTTGCAATTGCAATAGCACTAGTGCTATCACAATAAATAGGGATTTTAGAAAGTTTGAGATCATAATCTCTCAGCTGATTTCTCATCCATAGGATTTGAGCACAACAGCTACCAGCGGCTATGTATTCAGCTTCAGCGCTAGATGTGGACATAGAGTTCTGCTTCTTACTTGTCCAACTTATCAACTTACCACCTAATAGCTGACTTCCGCTAGTGGTGCTCTTTCTATCAATCTTGCATGCTGCAAAATCACTATCAGAGTAACCGATTAGATCGAACCCTGAGCCTTTGGGATACCAAAGACCCAGATTAGGAGTTCCTTTCAGATATCTGAAGATTCTCTTTACAGCGATGAGGTGAGATTTCTTTGGTTCAGCTTGATACCGAGCACAGACACACGATAGATATAGCAGAGATTCGATCATCCCACGATAGATAGTGATATTTACAGGTTTCCCATTTGTGTCCTTATTCAACGTCAGAGGAGGTGCCATCGGGGTCTTCGTCGCTAAACATTGTTTCATATCAAACTTATTCAACATGTCTTTAACATATTTATTTTGACAAATGAAAATTCCTTTATCAGATTGCTTAATATGCAAACCTAGAAAATATGTTAGTTCACCCATCATACTCATTTTGTATTCTTTCTTCATTCTGTTTGCAAAACGAGTGCATAATTTGAGTGTTGTGGAGCCAAAAATAATGTCATCAACATATATTTGAGCAAGAATAGTATGACCTTTATATTTTCTTAAAAATAGAGTTTGGTCACTTTTTCCACGAACAAATTTTTCTTTAAGAAGGAATTTTGAGAGAGTATCATACCAAGCTCTAGGAGCTTGTTTTAACCCGTAAAGAGCTTTTTGAAGTTTGAAAACATAGCCAGGATGGTTTGGATCAGAGAACCCAGGAGGTTGTTCAACATAAACTTCCTCGTTGAGTTTACCATTTAGAAAAACACTTTTAACATCCATTTGAAAAACTTTAAAGTCTTTATAGGCAGCATAAGCTAAAAAGAGTCTTATGGCTTCTAGTCTAGCAACAGGAGCAAATGTCTCATCATAGTCAATACCTTCTTTTTGTCTATATCCCTGAGCAACAAGTCTAGCCTTAATGCGAATTATAGTGCCATTTTCATCCAGTTTATATCTAAAAACCCTTTTGGTTCCTATTACAGTTTTATTAGAGGGATGAGGAACGAGATTCCAAACTTTGTTTCTACGAAACTCAGTTAATTCTTCTTGCATGGCAGAGAGCCAACTAGGATCAGAGGTAGCTTGATCTATCTTCTTAGGTTCAGAGAGAGAAATAAAATTAACATAGAGACAGATATAACTGTACCTCTACGAGTCTTGATACCTGCATTTGGATCACCAATGATTTGATTTATTGGATGATTTGTAGTCTATCGCTGAGCTGGAGGTTGAGGTGATTGATCAATAATAGATTCGGCGATTAGCTCTCTTTCAAGGATGTCGTTGATCGTTTCAGCGATAGGAACTTCATTTAAGATCAATTCTAGAGGAGATTCAGAGGATTGATTAGTAGAAGATGAAGCTTGGTTATTCACTTAAGAATTTCCTAAAGAAGTATCAGATGGATGAATCTTATTGAGAGGAATGACGTTTATCCCTGATGTTGATGGATCGTTGCTTGATGTAGGAAGATCAGGGATCCCATCATCATTTGCTTCAGTAGTAGGTTGGTTGCTGAAATAAGTTTCAGGTTCCCCATAATGAGATTTCATCCATTCATTCAACTCCTCATCTTCTTCAGGGATAGGAGTATAATTAGTTGGACGAGATTCATCAAAGTTGACGTGCATAGATTCTTCAACATGCTGTCTTTTCTTGTTGAAGATTCTGAAAGACTTGGATACAGAAGAGTATCCAAGGAATATCCCATCATCAGCTTTTGCATCAAACTTGCCCAAATGATCTCTGTCATTCAAAATATAACATCTACATCCGAAGATGTGTAGATATTTTAGACAGTGTCTTCTTCCATGAAATAGTTCATAGGAGGTCTTCTTGAATCGCTTCACTATAATGGATCGATTTTGAGTAAAGCATGCTGTATTGACTGCTTCAACCCAGAATTGAGTAGGTAGATGCGATTCACTGAGCATTGAGCGAGCTGCTTCAATTATTGTTCGATTTCTTCTTTCAGCAACACCATTTTGCTGAGGCGTTCTCACTGATGAGAAGTTGTGAGAGATTCCTTTTTCTTCAAAGAAATTAATCAAGGTACTATTTTTGAACTCAGTACCACGATCACTTCTCATGGAACGAACGATAAGATTCTTAAGGACCTCCATTCTCTTGATGAAGGCTATAATAACATCAGGTGTATCACTTTTGGATCGAAAAAAGAATACCCATGTGTATCTGGAATATTCATCAACTATCACAAGAGTGTACTTCTTTCCAGATAGAGATTGGATATTGACAGGTCCAAATAGATCCATATGGAGAAGTTGAAGAGGTGAGGTCACTGAAGAATCTTGTTTAGATCTGAACGAGGCTTTTGTCAATTTTCCCTTTTCACACACTGAGCAAAGAGATTCCTTTGCAAAGATATGATTAAGGAGATCCCTGACAAGTTCTTTTTGAGACAATTCATTGATTGTCTTAAAGTTAAGGTGAGAGAGTCTTCTGTGCCATAATTAGTTTATGTCTGAGGAAGCTCTGGAAATGAAACACATGTTTTCAGAGTGAAAGCTATTCATATTAATGACATACACATTTTCAACTCTTTTGCCTGTTAAGACCAGTTTGTTATTAGAATCAGAATCAGTGACAGCACATCTATTCTTTAGAAATAGAACTTTGAAGTCTTTGTCACATAGCTGACTAACGCTCAATAGATTGTGCTTTAGTCTTTCAACGTAAGAGACTCGAGTAAATCAAGTGGCTCCATTGGATAGAATTGCATAACCTTTAGTGTATCCTTTGCCATTTCCATAAAAGGTCACTGAGGGACCAGCTTCTTCCTTGTATTCAGAGAGCAGAGATTTTCTGCCAGTCATGTGCCTTGAGCATCCGCTATCAAAATACCAGATACCTTTGGTACTCTGCATACAACAAAAGGAATAATTTTTCATAGGTACCCATATTACTATGGGTCCTGCTTTGTTAGTAGATGGAGTGGCGGAAGAGCTACTAGCTGAAGAGTTCTCTTCAGTGGATATCTTTGCCTTGGAAGATTTCCCAACCTTGGTGGATTTCACTCTCGCTGATTTATCAGTTTGAGCTACTTTCTTTCCATGAGCTAATTTTTCAGCTTTAGTAGCATTAAGACATTTGCTGGCAATGTGGGTATTTTCACCACAGTGATAGCATTTCCTATATTTGTGAGTAGGTTTGGAATTGAAAGAATTCAGAGTGCAAGAAGAAATATTTTCAGGAGCAGAGCCTAGAATTCCGATGTTCTTGGGGGTATAACAATCTTTTTAGGGACAGGTGTAAGATCGATCTTAATTCTGGAAGTTGATCGCTGAATATATCCAGGGATTTTCTTCCCAGCTTTAGTATGACTTACAGAAGGAATAAAGGAGTTCTTTTTCTGTTTCTGAAAGTTTTTGATTTTAGGAACGTGGTCATGAACTTTGTTCCTGATAATTTTCTTAGAATCATCAGATTTAAGAACAGTCAAATTTTCAGAGGAAGAAGGATCAGGGATTGAAGAGACGAACATTTCGAATTTCAACATGGAACGATCATTCTCTAATTCTTCTTTATCAGGGTTATATCCTAACCTAGTTTTGATTTTCATAGGAATTTGAGCATTGATGATTTCGCTGACTTTTCAGCCTTGCACCATCCTTCGATGGTAGCCTTTTCAGCCTTAAGATCAGCTATGGCCTTTTCCTTTTCAGTGATAGCTTGTTGTCTCTCAATACTAATTGTCTGATTTACAAAGACTTGATCTTTTAGGGAATCTTCAATATTTGTTAGTTCTTTGATTTTTAAATGACAATTTTTTAATTGTTCAGAAAGATCAATATTAATTTGTTCAGCTTTAATCTATCCATTTAGAGCATTGTAAAAAAATCAACGGTCATAACATCGAGAGCGGACAAGTTATCACTTTCAGGTATAAAGGAGTTTATAGTAATGTCTACCTGAGTTGCAGGAGACTCTGAGCTGGAAGTTTCAGAGACTTTTTCAGCCTATTCAATTCTTGCAATTAGCCAGAGGAAGGCAGGATCTTCTTCATCGGAGCCTGATTCATCAGATGTTTTGGCCCAATCTTCCTCTTGATCCCAGTAGACTTCTTCAGCAATTAGACCTTTGCCCTTTTGCTGGTTCTTTTTCAGATCTCTGTATTTATTTTTTAATTTAAAGTACTTTTCCTTTTTATCAGAGTTCTGAGAGGAGGTGGGAGCAGCTACTTTCTTAGATCTACATTCGCTAGCAAAGTGACCCTTTCGCTGACAATTATAGCATATAGCAGATGCTTTTTCCGCGGGCAAAGTTTTTGACATATCAGAGTCGGTGATAGCAGGAGTTTTTCGAAAGTTGCTCTTTCTAGCAAATCTTTTAAAGTTGTTTGTTATAAGTGCTAGAGAGTTATCGAACTAAGAGATGTCAGCATCAGTGAGTTCTTTTGAATTATTTTGATTTAATTCAGTGATAGAGGTGATGGAAGAAGAAACTAGTTTTGATGGTTCTACCTCCGAAGTCACTAGTGCCAAGGAAGTACTTTTGGCACCCTTGATATCATTTATGAGTTTTTTTCTTAAAAGTTGAGACTGCTCTTCATTTAAGAGCATTCCATATAAGGCACTCAGAGAGAGAGTTTCAAGATTTTTTGACAGTTTTAAACACGTAGTGAACACTCCCCATTGTTCAGGTAGTGCCTCCATGAATTTTGTCAGTATTTCAGCAATAGAATATTCTCTATTGACAGTTTTCATATCAATTAAGAGACAGTTAAATCTTTGGTGAATTTGAGAGAGAGAGAGTTTCACCTTTTGAGTGCATAAAACTTTCATACTGTCTTACTAGATTAATACACCTAGTGATTTGGACTTCATCAGTCTCTTCATATTGAATACACAAGGTATCCCACATGGCCTTAGATGTTCTCATCTTCATAACAGAATGATAGACTTCATCTGGTAAAGACATAGCAATTATGGATCTAGCTTTAGCATCTATAGCTACTTCCTTTTTCTCTTCTTTAGTCCATTGACTAGGATTTTTTACAATTCTCCTTTCAGCAATGGCTGGAGTGGTAGTAGTGGCAGGGACACTAGATACCAGGGCTGTAAGAACAAATGGTCCATTTTCTAGATAGTAGGGGATCTTAGGATCTAACACTTCTAGAAATAGAGTCATTCTTTCCTTCCATAATAGAAAGTTATCACGGCTAAAACTTGGAGGTTTAGCTAAAGATCCATTATCAATATAGTTTGTATTTGTATTAGTCATTTTAAAATAGTTTTATTAAAAGATATTTTAACGATAAGAGAGAAACACTGCTCTGATACCACTTGTCAGTCCCAAAGGAGTCTACAAGAGTTTAGGGATATAGAAACAGTTTGTAGAAGGGGGGGGGGGTTGAATACAAACTGTCAGATTTTTGTTTTTAAATGAGTTTATATTGAATAAACAAATTTACAGTTACAAGCCGAGTTAGAACAAGTAAACCTATTCTATTGTAACTTAAGAAATCACACAGATTGATGCACAAGGAAATGAGAAAGAAAAGAGACAGAGGTTTTAGGAAATGAAAGTAGCATGCATGAAGATGAAGAAGATATCTTCATCTTATTTATACCCGTTTGCATTTAATGCAAGACAAAAGGTATATGCCACGTGTCAAGCATTCATAGGAACCTTGTCGTTTGTTAAAAAAGCAACCAATGTTTTGGCCGTATATGAACAATAACATATCAGATATGATGGGGACATATGAGACAATTCGTACGTCCTTCTTTGACATAGTATAAGGTTTGACAATTGTGCATCGAGGATAAGATCAACGTTAATCTTGTTTGAGAAGCTTCACTTGATCGTTGAACTTGAAACTTCAAGGATGAACTTTCAGAGTATCGCTGAGGCTTGACAAGACTTCACACTTTGGTTTAGATAACCATTGCTATCACTGAACCGCTTCAGATCATTAGTTGAATGTTCTTTTGGTGTGATGGTTGATCTTCAGAGGTAGACTTGATGCTTCTGATTTTCAGCGATCGCTGATAACACTCAGCGTATGCTATTCCTGAATTTAAGCATAAGTTTACAAATGGAATTTCACTAAGTATACAGAGGAATCATATTCAAATCACTGAGAGGAGTTATGATCAACAATATTTCATGACTTATAAATATTTACTATGACTTAGGATTTTACGGTCAAATGAAACTCACGACGGATGTTCACGACGCACGATGAACGAACGAGGATCGCCCGTTTGAAGTCATTCGACATAAAATACGTTATTTATCTTATGTTAAACGAACTAACCATTGGTCGACCGTTATGCTTTATACAGGGCCGTAGGACGGTTACAACTGGAGTCTTTAAAGGCATTCACGAAGGCAATCAATGTTAGATGACTGTTACAAACGACTCCGGCTATAAGATCAACCCTCAACTCAACGTAGAACCCCGAATTGATAATCACTACGCTCTCAAATCAAGAATCACACGAAAGATCTCTAGATTTCATATGGTATTACTGTTTTTAAGTTATATTTCTTTTGTAATCGTACGACTATTATTCTAAAGGACGACGTCCCTGTTTGAGGTCAATCATTTCATTGTGCAGCGATGACATCCATTATTGTCCGCTGTTTTTTTCCCTTGTCTAAGGGTTTTTCCACATCACCAAATCTTTCGTCTTTAGTTTTTATCATTTTAATTGTGGTTGTTGTGAGAATCCAGCCATTGACCGATCAGCTCCACAAACTCCTTAACTTGACTTTTGTTAAGTTGTTTTTTGGCATTAACAACAACTTCCGATCTATTCTGTAAGTAAATCTCTACTCGACGCAGAAAAAAGATATACGTCAATGGAAAAACTGTTCTTGTCGCTAGTTATAGCCGCCAAAAAACTTCGACATTATTTGGAATCGCACGTTATTATTGTTATTACTAACTTTCCATTAGAATTTGTGTTAAGAAAACCCGAGTTGATAGGTTGATCGGCGAAATGGAGAATTTAACTCAACAACTATGATATAAGTTTTAAACCTCGAACTGCGATCAAATCGCAAGTTCTCGCTGACTTTATTGCAGATTTTAGCCCCGAACTGGAGAAACTTGCGATCGGAGAAACGCTTAATGTGGCGACTCAAGACGAACGACCATGGATACTGCATGTCGACGGATCCTCCAACATACGAGGATCGAGACTAGGCGTCGTCTTGAAATCGCCACAGGGGGGCATAACGGTCTACTCGGTATCTTGCGACCGAAGATATTTCATGACTTATAAATATTTACTATGATTTCGGATTTAACGGTCGAAAGAAACTCACGACAGATGTTCACGATGTACGACGAACGACGAGGATTGCCCGTTTGAAGTCATTCGACATAAAATACGTTATTTATCTTATGTTAACAAACTAACCGTTGGTCGACCGTTATGCTTTATACTGGGCCGTAGGACGGTTACAACTGGCGTCATTAAAGGCATTCACGAAGGCAATCAATGTTAGATGACTGTTACAAACGACTCCGGCTATAAGATCAACGCTCAACTTAACGTAGAACCCCGAATTGATAATCACTACGCTCTTAAATCAAGAATCACACGAAAGATCTCTAGATTTAATATAATATTACTGTTTTTAAGTTATATTTCTTTTGTAATCGTAGGACTATCATTCTAAAGGACGACTTCCCTGTTTGACGTCACACATTTCATAATGCAGTGATGGTATCCATTATCGTCCGCGGTTTTTTTCACTTGTCTAAGGGTTTTTCCGCATCACCAAATCTTTCGTCTTTAGTTTTTATCATTTTAATTGTGGTTGTCGTGAGAATCCAGCCTTTGACCGATCAGCTCCACAAACTCCTTAACTTGAGTTTTGTTAAGTTATTTTTTGGCTTTAACAACAACAACTTCCGATCTATTATGTAAGTAAATCTCTACTCGACGCAAAAAAAAGATATACGTCAATGGAAAAACTGCTCTTGTCGCTAGTTATAGCTGCCAAAAAACTTCGACATTATTTGGAATCGCACGTTATTAATGTTATTACTAACTTTCCATTGAAATTTGTGTTAAGAAAACCCTAGTTGATAGGTTGATCGTCGAAATGGAGGATTTAACTCAACAACTATGATATAAATTTTAAATCACGAACTGCGATCAAATCGCAAGTTCTCGTTAACTTTATTGCAGATTTTAGCCCCGAACTAGAGAAACTTGCGATCGAAAAAACGCTTAATGTGGCGACTCAAGACGAACGACCATGGATACTGCATGTCGAAATGGTCAAGCTTATGCACTTGCAAACCTGGGATCCGCCTTAGAAAAATCATCTTTCGATGTCGTACCGATGATTCACCTAATGAATCCTTCGACGAATAATGATGAACAAGATCAGACGTTTGTCCTAGACGAATCGAACGACGAAAGAAATCCGAGTATATCTAATGGACGATCGACTCCCGGAAGATGAAATGAATTATCGGCAGATCAGATTCAAAGCCTCCAGATACGTCATGATCACAGGAAAATTATATCGACGTTCGTTCACTAGACTAAACCTAAGATGCCTTGTCCCAAGCGAAACTCAGCGAGTCCATCAAGAAATCCACGATAGAAAATGTGAAAATCATTGAGGTGGACAAAGCTTGGCGACTAGAATCTCACGACATGGCTATTATTGGCCTACTATATGGCAAGATGCCATAACATATGTACAAAAATGTGATCCATGTCAGCGACACTCAGGTAGGACTCATCAACCTGTTGTATTTTTACATTCGTCTTTAGTTCCATGGCCCTTCATGCAATGGGAATGGATATTTTCAGCAAATTACCACCCGCACCTTGACAAAAGGTATTTTTGCTAGTCTTTACAGATTATTTTTCGAAATGGATTGAAGCCGCAATCTTTTTATCCAGACTAAGGAGGTAATCTCTTTTATCCAGACTAACCTTATCTGCATATTTGGCGCTCTTTCTGAGATCGTATGTGATAATGGGTCGCAGTTTATAAGCGACAGAACAAGACGATTCTATGAAGAACGAAAAATTAAACTTATGACATCTACCCCCCGATATCCTTCTGAAATCTTATTTTACAATGGGTCGCAATTTATAAACTTATGAAGCCGCAATCTTTTCACAAGACGATTGTTAAATCAATCAAGAAAAGACTCCCTGTACTTCGACTAGGCTGCAAAAGGACGTTGGGTCGAAGAATTACCTTCCGTCTTATGGGTTAATCGCACGACTCCCTGTACATCGACTAGACAAACGCCATTCTCATTAGTATATGCGTGCGAAGCAGTCTTACCAGTCGAAACCCACCTACCAGTCGCTAGACATACCTCTGTCGATCATAAATTGGTAGACCTCAGTTATGATATAGATGCACTCGAAGAACTTAGAGATTCTGCTTATATTCGAATGGCGTCGCAACAACAATCTGTCACACGACATTTCAACAAGAATGTCAAGGCAATAATTTTTCAGATAGGGGATTACGTCTTACGACATATCTTCCAAATCACTCAGGAACTGAACTCAAGTAAGTTTTCAATTAAATGGGAAGGATCCTATCGAATATTTACGATTGTCGGTAAAGGGGATTATCGTTTACAAACGTTAGACGATCGAGATATCCTACGTAGCTGGAATGCGGTAAAGTAACTCTACTTTTTTTTAAGTTATTTTACACAAGTAACTCTACTTTTTCTCCTGGAATATTACTAACTTGAGAGTCGGAGGGCCGTTGGTCAAACCAACGATCACCCCTAACGTTATTTCTGTCGTAGGAATGCATGATCAAAACACACCTTTTATCGTAGGAACGTACTATTAAAGAGACATTCTTTATCACAAAAACGCATGATTTGCTTTATGCAAAACAAAGACCTAAGTCGTCAGAAATTACGTATTTTTATTAAAGCCTTAACCAACGATTACTTACGATTACTTAGATTATTTTCAATTCGAAAGTAATGAACAATGTACGATCAAATTAGAAACATCTGACAAAAGCAATTGAAAAATAAAGTTGCATTGATTTAAAAGGGCTATACACATAAAAGACACGACTATGAAAAGTCGCACAAAAAGCCCTAAAAAACTAAGAAAATAAAAGCTAAAAGACCTAAGGCATAGGAGGGTCAGGAGCAGGACAAACTTCCTTCTTGTCATCTAAATCAAGATCTGCATCGGTGCCTCTAATGACAGTTAGGAACTGATCGACGAACAGTTGGGCATCCTTTAGAGGATCTTGCCCTCTGACCTGGCGACGGGCGATCGCCGCCTTCACCTTCACGCTCCCGAAAGAGTCAAGCGCCTCCAGCTAGGACTTTAGGTCCTATACCTCCTTGGTAGAGGCGTCCCTGGACGCTGTCCCTCGACTTCCAAAGTCGTTATCCGGTCCACAGCCTCCTTCAGGAGACCCCTGAGCTCGATGCTCATGCTCTTCACGTTCTCGTGGTCATCATGATCATCCTCCAGAAGAACGCCGAGTTCATCGTCCTTCGCCATTGCCGCCTCCTCCTTGGCTAGTGCAGCGGCCTCGCGCTCAAGCGCCTTTTTCTATACGGCCATGGCCATGGTAACGACCTGGGAAGCCGTGTCGATCTTAGCTTGCATGCTAAGAGACACCTGGAAGGCGTAAAACTAAAAATAGAAAAACGAACGCACGAAAACGCACGACGCACGATTGCCAGAACCAAAAAATAAAAAACGCGAGTCGCACTATCACACGTAAACGTACGACGTACCACCGCAGAACTTACACCAATTGCTTACCTAGAAGAGGTGCTCCGTGAGCATCGAGTGGACATCAACCAGATGTACCCCCTCGTAACGATCCTTGAAAACATTAAAAATTTCAAGGACGCCGAAGAGCTTATTGCGCTCTGTAGGTCCCTCCTTCATAAGGTTTGAAGGGACCTTGAACCGTGTGACGGAAGCTTCCACCGTCTTCTTCCCCTTGTCTTGCAACGAAGGGGTTGCACGGGTTATGACCGGCGGCATGGCACTCAAGGGAGTCGCCTGAATTGGTCCCGTCGCCGCCGTCGCCTTCACCCTCTTGGGGTCTTCGACCCCAAAGGAATGTTTCCCTCAGTATGGACCCTGCTAGCCGCTTACTCCCTTATTCCGCTAAAGGCCTTCTCCTCCTCATTTCCAAGCCCTGTTGGGCAAGGAAAGTTTGACGATCGACCCCAGAAGGGATATCGTCCTACTTTGACGACGGGATAGACCCTGTCCCAGCAGCTGAAACCGTCCCACCAGATGGGATGGACGAATATATGCCTTTCATTAGCGTAGTCGCATGAGGAATACCCTCTGAATGGGATGCCCCTACACCACTCCCGGATTGCCCGATGTAGGATCTTCCATCTCTCCTGAAAAATGAACGACGAAAGATTAGTAAAAGAAAGACGATTAAATAAAAATAGACACGTACGACAAGGATGCCTACCTGTCATATCTTCCTCTTCTTCTTTCTCCCCTTGGCTGAAGGAGGCCTCCGAGGTACCTAAGTAGGTAATATCCTCGTCATCCTCATTAACGTATGGACGAGTTTGGGCCCTGATCGTACGATCAGGGATCAGCAAGAATCTCTCGACCTTCGCTGTCGAATCAGGTAAAGGCTGCAATATGTCGAAGCCGATCTCTGTATAAAAAGGAAAACATGATCAGAAAAGAACAAAAAAATAAAAATATGTGGCTTAGATGGACAAACCTTACCATCGGTGTTCCAGCTAAGAGAAAGCCACTGACCACTCTCATTTGAAGACAACGTACGTCCAATAACGTATCGTTCCTTCCATCCCCCCGGTCGTTCACCGTCGTCCCCTGGACCAATATTCGCTCATTTCGGAAGCGACTGAAAGGACTGTAGTGGTTGTTCACCTCCGCCTTTACCATGTAGGCCACCAAAAGCTCATGAATGATAAAAGTGGATTCCCAGTCGGACGTGAAGCACTCGATCGTCCCCACGATCCTCCAGAATTGGGGAATCATTTGCCCCAACGACAAGTCGAACCTGTCCAAGAACTCCCTGGCCAGTCGAGAATAGGTCCATTCGAACCCTATTTTGAAAGGGTATTCGTATAAAACGAAATACCCCTCGGGACACTCATGCGGCCTCAACTTGCCAGGACTTTCTATTTGAACGTCATCCGGTAAACCAGCTAGGTCTTTGAAAGATCTCAGATCGTCTACTGAGACGATTGTATTTTTTGGATCGACCATCTCTCTACAATCGCCTAAAGAGCTTAATGCTTTAGAAAATGAAAACTTTTCCCAACCTGTAACCGGTTTCCTAGATATGGATTTTGGCGCATAAAGTAGAAGAAATCGTACCTTAAGTGAAGCTTTGAAAACCTCGTCATCGGAAAGTATGGTGTTGCAGATTTTAGAGAAAGATTTCTTGCCTAAAAATCGACAAAGACGAAAAGGAAAGAATCGTTTTCCTTTTATACAAGCGGATATGAAACGAATCGTCGCATCATCATCCTAGAAAGACACCCGTCCCTGCCTTTTTGTTCATCCGCGTCGGATGAACAACACATATCCAAAGACAGCTAGCCACACGCTTAGTGCGTATGCATCATGTCACGACGCCTTATCACCTTCCAATGGATCAACCACGACACGTCATCGTGACTCCATGAGACTTATCATTTTCTAATTAACTCTGTTTCAAACGAAACGGTTCAGTTACCTGACGGTTTGATTCACAAGGGCGACGACACGTGTCCTCTTGGAAACTCAAATTCAAAATTGCCACTTAAAACTTGAATTTGGGGCAAACTGTTTGGGTAAAAATCTCCTAAACTCATGAGCATTGACCAAAACTCACGACCAAAGATATTTTACGACTTATAAATATTGACCATGGCTTCGGAGTCAATGGTCGAATGAAACTCAAGATGAATGTCCAAGACGTACGACGAACGATCAATGATCACCTGTTCGACTCACACCTTCGACAAAAAGTACATTATTTATTCTAACTAACGACTAACGACTGGCTGAACGTTACCTCTTACACAGGACCGTTGGAAAATTACAACTGCGGACATTAAGGACATTCAAGGATCAATCAATGCCAGACGACTGCTACAAACGATTCAAGCTATAAAATCAATGCTCAAATCGACAAAGAGGCCCAAACATTTTCGAATGAAGAAATATATAAAGGCTCTCTAGAATTCATAAGACGTTATTTTTCTTGTTATATTTCATCTATAATCGTAAGACTACTATTCCAAAGGACGACGTCCCTGATTGACGTCCACTTTTTCATAGTGGAACAGCGGTAACATTTATTGTCCACGGTTTTTCCCCTTGTCTAAGGGTTTTTCCGCGTCACCAAATCTTTTGTCTTTAGTTTTCTTCATTTAACTGTGTTTGTCGTGAGATTCCTACGTTTAATCGATCAAGTTCCACAAACTCCTCAAGTTGACTTTTATAGGTTAATTTTTGGCATTAACAGTATTAAAATAAAATCAAAGTTTTATTTCATTTATATCACGAGAATCAACTTTCAAAACCAAATCTTAAAAGATGAACTTCTCATGAGAAACTAGGCATGGGAATGGGACGGGGATGAAGCGGCGACCTCAATTCCCATCCCCATCCTCATTTCCACCAACGAATATGATCACATCCCCATCTTTGTCTCCAACAGGGAGTCAAATATTTTTTTTTCTCGTTTATGTGAGATATTTTAAATCAAGTGTGTTAAATACCACACTCGATCGATAATGATCCATGTTAACATCTCAGATATTACCTGAAAATTTTACGTTTATGGAGTATCATGTACACATATGTAAACAAAATCACAACCTCATACGGAAGTTTTTGATCAATCGTTTTCTGCTTTCAACTTTTTTATCTAAAGAAATAAGAGAACTAGGAAAAAAGTATATAAGAAAAGATCAATAATATTTAAAAATCTAAAAAGCATTAACTCTAATTATTTATAAATAATATCTTTAATAATA
Source organism: Silybum marianum (assembly GCA_036898165.1). Lineage (NCBI taxonomy): Eukaryota > Viridiplantae > Streptophyta > Magnoliopsida > Asterales > Asteraceae > Silybum > Silybum marianum. The sequence goes on from CM072529.1 coordinate 35,315,815, forward strand.
AATATATAACATATTTAATATACAGGGATGGGGCGGGACATGGGTCTGCGTTACCCGTCCCTGTCCCCATCCCCGGTTTTTAACTTTCGGAGATCCCCGTCCCGATCCCCTATTCCGGGGAATCCCCGTGCCCATAAGGACAAGTACACCAGGTTCCCCAACGGGACGGTCTAATTCCCATGCTCATGAGAAACTTGTTGATAAAACTTATTATAAATGTTCCCAATATAAAAATAAACACAAATTTGGTCAATTTTACTTCCCCAAAATGATTTTTTTAAATTTAATTTCCAAATTAATACATTTTTGTCTCAAAATAAATGAATACAATAAAAAGAGGCAGAGTTTAAGAAGTGTATTGTGGTTACACTTTTAAGATTTAGTGGGAACCATAGGAACCTAAATGGAAACAATAAAAATATACGGTTTAAAAATGTATTATTGTTACACTTTTTAAGACTTTGTGGGAACTGTAAGAACCCTCATGCAACCGTTAATCTCAATGGCACATTGATCAATTCACGAGCGCGACGTGTGCTGCCTTTTTCTTGCAAGGTCTGATCAATCATTGTGTTATGTGCATCTAAGCACGGCAGACCCATTATTCAATTCATGTATCTCGATGTATATATATATATATATGGATATATGGCAATATATGTTAATATATGTTGCTGTTTATTGTATCCATGTTAACATTTGTTAAAAAATGTTAATATTCATTGTTTTTCACGTTAAAGTGCGTTAATGTTTACTGTTTTTCATGTTCATGTATGTTATGATTGCATGTTAAGATGTGTTAAGATATTACAGAAGTATTAAATTATGTTAAGCTCTAGTTATTTTTTTAGTTTTTCCCTCGAAGTTCCATTTAATTACAATTTTGTACCATGTTTTTATGATGCATTTGATCATGAGGCACCAAGGGCTATGCCGTGTTCCTGGGGTTCTTACCAAAAATAAATATTTATAAAATCCCATTTCTCTTTTTCTCTCTCTCTCTCTATATATATATATATATGTGTGTGTGTAAGTATGTGTGTGAATCCCAGATTGAACAAGTAACAATGAAATCTAACACAAAATTCATAGAGAATCCGCCATCTGTATATTGGTATTGTAGAGAGAGAAAGTTTACATGATAGGGAAGTTTGTTTCTCTCTCTACACTATTACAAATGAACTTACTTACAAATCTTACTTACGAAGTAAACATTACAAAGTATTTATATGAAACAAATAGAACATGTAAAACACTTTAAGCTCTTCTCTTGTTGACTTTGGTTGAGTTTTTGAACTTATGCTTTGACCAATCTTTAAACCATGTGATCTCGGATACAAAAATATTTGACCCAATAATCTCCCTCTTTGATTTTTAAGATCAAAACTCGCTATGTCAAAGCCCTTTATCTTTTCTTCAATATATCATCAACCTTAACCATCTCCCCTTTGAAGATGATCGTACTTTGTCAACATTTAAATGAAACGAATAACAATTAATAGATCTTCAAATAAATCTTTTGATTCCATAGGTGAGGTTTAGATATTTAGGCTTAGATCTTTGATACTACGTATACTAAATTCATCACCTTTAAATCTGTCACAAAAGGTTTCAATTTCAACAACAAAGCTTTCCAAACAACTTTGACCTGTAAATCAATGAAACTCTTACAAATTATCAACAATAAATCCAAACAGTTCACCACCGCCCTTTTCATCACATTTACATTCTTTGAATCTAATGACTTTTCAACCTTAGACTCAAGAGATTTAGATACAACCATTCTCTTCCATAAATTGATTCAATATATTACCAGTTAATCAAAATTGAACTTTAACTCCCCCTAAATATGATCACTTGCAAACCCCCCTACAAATATGATCATTTGCTTCAAAAATCTGACACTTTATCCATTCAATTTTACATCATTTCTACCCCTCAATATGATATCCTATGTCTTTGAACATTGATATTCCATATCATTTCTCGCCCTCAATATGATCTCCTATGTCCTTGAATATTGATATTGTAAATCATTGTTGATCCAAACTTCTTTAGTGATATGATGATGATCCAATATACTTAGTGAAAATCTTAGTTTTTAGTTCATGTTGTGTTTCAGTGAATACGTCACTGACTGTGCTCAATGATCATTGAAACATTACCATAACAGACTCTGAACCTGAAAGACTTGAAGACAAAATTCACACTAACGAAACCTTCAGCGAAGTCGAAGAATTAGCTGAAGATAGAGACTGACATTTCGTGATCTAAAGAGGCATTTAGTGATAACAAGTCCGTCTACCACAGATGTGAAATCTGACTAGCTCAGTGATAATTGAAGACCTCTCAGTGAAGCCTCAACATTAACGATCAAATGAATCTTGCTCAAGAAGATTAAGTTTTGTTCTTTTCTTATATGCACAAAAGGACAACCCCCTGACTTGACAGAGATGGTACATGTACTTGTTGTTTTATTGCCCCCATTGTGCTTACCAACTCTAATAGGTCATATGTTCACAAACGGCTTAAAGCAAGCCATTTTTGTGGACAGAGAAGAAGCTCTCCAATAGATGCTTGACACGTGGAATGTACCTGCTGACAGGCATTAAATGCAATTGGCATAAATAGATGATGAATGCCTTCTTCATACTATGTATGCTTCCACTTTCTCTTTTTGAACCTATCTTGATTTCTCTCTTTATCTTGTGCATCACTTTGTGTTTCTTTGATTATTTAGGATAGTTATTATTACTTCCGCAACAGTCTGTAAATTTATTTATTATCAATAAACTTATTTAAAACTTAAAAAGGTTTGTGCTTGTATTCAACCCCCCCTTCTACGAACTATGTGATACTTTTACACTCTTGTAGACTCCTTAGGGACCAACAAGTGGTATCAGAGTAGTATTTATTGCTTATGTTATCTTTAAAAATACTAATAACTCTTATTTTTGAAATGACAAACTAAAACACAAACTATAATGATAATGGCTCTCTTACCAAACCTCCTAGATTCAGCAAGGAGGACTTCCTTTTCTGGAAGGAAAAAATGACTATATTTCTAGATGGTGCAGATCCTCAGATCTCCTACTATGTAGAAAATGGACCATTTGTTCCAACAACAATCGTGCCCGCAGTTCCTATCACTGCCACGACCCCTGCGATCCCTGAAAGACGCATCCTAAAGCTCCACATCAATGGAGTGATAGGGATAAGAAAAATGTCGCAATAGATACTAAAGCTAGATCTATAATTTCTATGTCCCTTCCTGATGATATTTACCAATTCTTCATGACGATGAGAACCTCTAAAACCATGTGGGACACTTTTTTGTGTTCAATATGAAGGTACCAATGAGGTACAGATGTTCAAAAAAATAAATCTTGCAAGACAATATGAAAGTTTCATTTGTTGTAAAAATGAAACTCTGTCAGAGGTACATCAAAGATTCAATTTCTTTATAATTGATCTCCGAAAAGTTAGGAGAGAATATTCAAATTCTAAGGTCCTGACAAAGTTTATGAAATCTATTCTTGACCATTGTGACACATTTACTACATGTCTCAAAATGTCAAAAGACATTAATTCCCTTTCCTTAAACGCCCTTTATGGGATTCTGCTCAATCATGAGCAATCCCCAAGCATTAAAGAAAAATCTAGTCAAAGGTTCCAAAAACACTAAAAGCTCTTATTTGGCTTTAGTGTCTTCAGAGACTAAACCTTCTAAAACAGTCTGATCCTCTATTTTATCAATCACTAACTTAGATCCATATAACTCTGAGAACTTATCAGATACTGATTTTTTCAGAATTTGACGAGTCACTGGCTCTTCTGACTAATACGTTCAGAAGACTCGTCAGAAAGAGCCACTTTAGAAGAAATTCTTCTAACACTGACTCTTAAAAGTCTAAGCTTTCTTTTATCGATAAAGCTTCAGTGACTTTGCAAGTGAATGTGTGTCAAACTTCCTCTAAACAAATAGATGACAAATATCTCAGGTTAAAGGAGAAGTACCTGAAGATGAAGAAAACCCAGAGAAAGGGCAAATGCTTGATCGATGAAGAACATGACTGGACATACACCACTGATGAATCTGGCTCATATGAAGAAGACTTAGCTGTCGTATGTCTCATGGGTAAGATTGAAGAGGTAGAAGATACATCTGAATTATCTTCATCCAAGGTTTCTAACAACTCTACTCAGGTATCTAATCTGAATGACCCTATCTCTTCATGGAATGATAGTTTGTCAGCTTTCGCTACGCTGACTATTGATCTATATAATGCTTTAAAGGGTAAAAATAAAGTTGAACAATTAAACCTAGATTTACACGAAAAGCTAAAAACTTGTCATCTAAAAGTCAAAGAACTAACTAAGGATGAAGAATATCTTAAGGAACAAGATCTTTGTAAATCAGAGAATAAGCATTGAGAAACAACACGTTATCACTAAGCGTGAAACAGCCATCGTGGAACTCAATGCTGAAAAGGCTATCATTGAAGGATGGTGCAAAGCCTCAATAAAATGAAATGAGATCATTAATTGTCAGATCCCTATTAAGTTTAAGAGTGGTCCGGATATTCTTTAGATCATGAAGAACCTCTCAAAGACCGTTCCATGCTTAAGTTTGGAGCGTTCGTCTTTTCTATCCCGGACACCTCGACTCAGTGTCCTTCTACATCTAAATCAAAACCGTCTGAACCTATACCAAAGGGTTCAAAGAGTGAGATTAAAGGCAAGTCCACTTTTCATCCTCCCAATGCCAAGAAATCTCCTAAACTGGAGAAGAATCCTTCTACTCTTCCAGCGAGTCAATCTCCTTCTTTTGGAAGAAGATCCATGGATCTGTTTAGAGACCTACTCCCAAAATCAATATTGATCTCACTCCATCTAAACTAGAGAAACTTGTTGTTCCTCCATCGTTTATGGAAGAAGGAATTCTTGGACCTGACTCTGCTCACCTAAAGCTTTCTATTACCAATGTTTTTGGTATTAAAGCTTCTTTCATCTATACGAAGTGCTACAATTTGGGGAAACTACTCACATTGCAAGCAAATGCCCTACTGCTACCAATGCTGAGAAGATATCTCATGGAAAGAAAGTAGCCAAACATGAGAAATCAGTTAAGGTGAAACCGCTAAAGTTGGTAAAACAACTAAGGTGAAGAAATCCTGAAGTTAAATCTTTAGAGATTGAGATGGATGTCCTACCTATTACTTCCACTAACACTCCAGGACCCATTGTAAAGTAGGTACATATGAAAACTTATTCTCTTATCTTATGCAGGATGTCAAAGGTATCTGGTATCTTGATAGTGGATGCTCTAGACATATGACAGGAACAAAGTCTGTGATATCTGAATAAGAAAGTAAAAGATCCTTCAGTGACCTTTGGTGGAAATGGCAAAGGACACACCAATGGTTTTGGTGTTCTAATCAACGGAGTAAATACTTTCAAACGTGTTGCTTATGTTGAAGGACTGAAGCAAAACCTACTCATCATCAGTCAACTCCATGACTAGAATTTCACTGTCATATTCACAATTTTGAAGTGTGCAGTCACTGACAAGAATAACAAACTTGCTCTGACCGGTACACACATGAAGAATGTCTATGTTATCAACATGAATAATGTTCAATCTGAGAACATTTGCGTTCTAACTAAAGCCTCATCAGATGTCAACTGGTTTTGGAATAAAAGGTTTTTCGCCTAAACATCAAAATGAGAAACGATTTATTAAGAAAAGAGCTTGTCATTGGCCTTCCTCAACAATCCTTTGCAAATGAATTTTTTTACTCAGCGTGTGAGAAAGGAAAGCTGGACCAAATTAAAGAAAGTGTCTTCAGTGACCACTCCTCTTCATCTACTCCATATGGACATCTTTGGACCTGTTAATGCCTGGTCCATAGTTGGAAAGAACTATACACTTTGATGTTTAGGTATACTTGGGTATTATTTCTCAAATAAATAAGTGACTCTTGAAGAAATCATCTCTTAAATCAAGAAGATGGATATTCTAAACAATCTAACTATACACATAATGAGGAGTGATAATCGTACCGAGTTCAAAAACAATACCCTAGTTAACTTCTTTGAGAGCAAAGGAATTTCTCATAATTTCTAAGTAGTCAGAACTCCTCAGCAAAATGGTGTTGCTGAAACAATAAATCGAACAATCATTGAAGTTGTTGGTTCGATGCTCAACGAATCTCATCTACCAACACAATTCTGGGGTGAAATTGTGAATACTATATGCTTCACTCAAAATCAATCACTTATAGTAACAAGATTCCAGAAAACTACCTAGGAACCTTTCCATGGAAGAAAGCCCACTCTTAGTTTTCTACATATTTTTGGATGAAAATGTTATATCCGGAACGATAGAGACCATCTTGGAAAGTTCGATCCCAAAGCTAATGATGGTTTATTCTTGGATACTCCTCAGTATCCAAAGCCTTCAGAGTTTACAACAAAAGAAGACAAGTTGTTGAAGAAACCATTAAAGTCACCTTTGATAAATATCGTTCCGCGCATTTGTAAGGTCTAAATATATTGTATCCGAGATTACAATATTGAAGACTAGGAAGTCAAAGCATAAAGTCAACAACTCAACACTAACTTGTATTGTAGTTTACTCTTGTAATAGAGTAGGGGTATAAATACCCTTGTTCAATGTACTTTGTAATTAGAATTCATTGTTAGATCTTAGAAGAACTTTCATTGAGAATATTGTAGAGAGAGAAACATATATACATATGACTTTTGAGATTTGTTCATATTGATTCTTGTTTATTTGCTATTAGATTACATCGTTATCTGATTACTACGAGATTATCAATTGTAGATGATCAAGTGATTTGCAAAACATTTCAAAATTTTAACAAAATTTCGACTTTTGAAAAAGTTCACTCCTATGCAAAATCGTCCTAAATCAGATACTTTTGGCTCAAAACAATAACTTTTTTCGGAAAACCCAAAAATCTCTAAATTCACCAAAATTCAATCCTAATCAGATCTAATCACCAAATCGATTATCCCAAAGCAATCCTCTACTAAAACCAAATCTAGAGCACCAAAAAATATGGACCAAAACACCGTAATTCGCACAAATTCGATCAAACCAACTTTCTTGAAAAAAACTAAAAAATCTTCAAATTTTCTTCAAATCTTCCTCAAATCAGATGATTCCTGCTCTAATACCAATTGATCGTCCTATCCGAGATTACAATATTAAAGAAGAGGAAGTCAAAACATAATATCAACAAGTCAACACTTATTTGTATTACACTTTACTATTGTAAAAAGTAGGGATATAAATACACTTATACAATTTACTTTGTAATTAGATATCATTGTTAGATCTTAGAAGAACTTTTATTGAGAATATTTTAGAGAGAGATTGTAGAGCTAACATACGTGTTTGGTAAAACTTATTTGATTCAGTCTTTGGTCCTTTATGATATTCAGGATTCTCCTCATCATCATGAGGGGGAGAAATAATATATCAACGACACATGCAAACACACGAAGTCAGATGCAAAGAAATGAACACGAAGTCACATGCGAAAAGATATTCAAAGAATTAATGCGAAAAGATATTCAAAGAATTCATACGCGTAAAAGGTTTAAATCTAAATATGTTGATTCTAAAGTTGAAAAATCGTTAGATTCTAAGGTTGTAGATGTGATGTTGAGCAAAAGAATAAAAATTTCAAGTTAAAGCTGTTTGAAGAAGTTTGTCTAAAGATTGATTGTTGACTGTTAAAGTTTCCTTGGAGAACGTCTTCCGAAGTCTCTAAAGATTGGATCAAGCTGAAGGATTTTGTTTTGAAGATATTGATTTGTTTAAAGGGGAGTTTGTTTGTATTCAGATGCAATGTGCTTGAATACACAGTGGAAAATTGTTTCAAAGTTAAAGATTCTGCTTGTTGACAAAGTTTGACCGTCTTCAAAGAAAGAGATTGCTAGAGCTGATTTCCTGAACTGTTATCTCGAATACAAAGGGGAATATAGTTAGGTCTAAATATATTGTATCCGAGATTACAATATTGAAGACGAGGAAATCAAAGCATGAAGTCAGAAGTCAACTCTTACTTGTATTGTAGTTTACTCTTGTAATAGAGTAAGGTATAAATACCCTTATTCAATGTATTTTGCAATTAGAATTCATTGTTAAATCATAGAAGAACTTTCATTGAGAATATTGTAGACAGAGATTGTAGAGATAGAAACATCAATAGATATGACTATTGAGTTTTATTGATATTGATTCTTGTCTATTCGCTACTGGATTACATCGTTATCTGATTACTACGGGATTGCCAATTGGAACAGAGTTGATGAACAAGTGATTTGCAGAAGATTTGAAAATTTTAACAAAATGTCAACTTTTGAAAAAGGCGATAACGCCAATTTTAGGAGTAATTTTATAGCCACATCCGTGCAAAAACACTTTGTTTTCTAGTAGATAAGCGTAATATTTAACGGTTATAGCAAGTTTATACAGATGTCGAGTCTTCCGAAGAAAGGGATTAAGCCGCCAAGATTTATTAGAAAAAGCTAAAGGAAAGCCCGAAAGAGAGGTCTCATGTGAAAGCCCAAATCCAATATACTTGAGGCTAAACAGTGGAAAAAGTGACTTCTGGGCAACTTTGAAAGCCAACCGCGGCTATTGGTGCTAGCGGGTAGGTTTCAGGCAGGTACAAAGCCGCATGAAACTCACTTTCGTCTCTATTTCGTTCTTTTAACCCACAACTACCACCCGAAAAAAGGGGATTTGCATTATCCGTTTTAGGGTTACTTGGAGGCGATTTTGAAGAACAACTACGATATTTTCAGAACGATTGAAGTGGAGAAACATCAAGGGATTGAAGATCTGAAGCTATATTCATAAACATTCGTGGAGATTCATCACGAAAAACAGGTTTTTATTCTTGTTAAGATTTTTGTCTTTAAGATGCATGTCTAGATTAGTGATTTCTTCCTTTTTAGTTGTGTTTTCTACCACCCCCAACATGAACTAATCTTAAGATGTCGGGGTTTGGATTACTTTTGGTTTGTAATCATATGAACACGTAAAGTTGCAATTTTTATTAGGGTTTTCAATTAATGAAGTATTTGAGTTTTGTGTTTAAAGCTTTTATGAGACTGATCAACTTACAATTTGATTTCATTATTATAAATTAGTTTAGGAAAAATAATATAATACCCGAGTTTTAAAAACGTCCTCGTTAACTTCCTCGTTAGTACCCATATTGTACCATAGTTATCAATGTCGTTAAGTAATGTTCGAGGGTTAAAACCGTCAAAATATCAAACTCTTTATAATTATATAAAAAAAAATCTAAAATATAATTATATATATGTATGCTTACCATCAGAGTTAATTACTTTACTTCGTCCGTGCGGTTTACGAAGTTCACCGCCTTAAACAGCAAAACACTCTCTCTCTAAATTTCTTGGATTTCTCTCTAAAATTACTCTCATTTCGTTGAAAGAATCGAGGGAACAAATATGTATTCAGAATCCACTCTATGAACCCTTCGTAACGGTATAAATTTCTTTTGTTTTCGTTAAGTTTGTTTCGTTAGGATTATAGGAACCGGTTTATAATCGGGTGTTTATGTTAAGTTTACGGTTAGATATTATTAAGATTAAGTTATCTTGCATGTTTAGTATATTAGGATTGGTTTATATTGTTATAGAAAATAAAATGATATATTATGGTTTCAATATGGGTTGATTTTATGCATGTGTTGAACCGCATCTCAAGTGTTCGGTTAATTGTTGGAAAGAATAGGATTGCATGATTAATCTTAGCTTAATGACCATTAAGCCATATAGTTATGTTTAGTATGTTAAGTATGTTTTAGAGCCGTTAAAGGTAGCAATTCATGAAGTTGGAGTTATAAAAGTTAGTTGAGCAAAACGGTGGATAATCGGATATACCGACTAGTGCAGGTTCGTACTTTGACTTTGCATAACTAACAAATGGTACGTCGGATTAAACTAAAATTTTGCAGATAGCAAGAGCTTAATGTATACTACAACTCTCTTGAAGGGTCTGAGACCCAGTTCTGGACCTAAGTGACTCAAAATAGTGTCGTTTCAGGGTTGTTTTCCGACATCCGTATAGACCTGATAGATGATCCAATGGAAGTGATTCCAAGACCAACCGACTCATAAGATAACATACTACAACTTTCATTTAAGAAAGTAGTTTCTGTTATTGCCTCAAAGTGGGATCAAAATGCTCACGAAAAAGACGGAACGATGTTGTTAAACGTCGGAAACGAAATTGCATTTACCCAAGGTTGAGTCGATTTCTTAATGCTTCCGGCTGTTCCGTTTGAAGTATTAGTTGTTTATAAACGTGTAGAATCTAAGTAGCTTATTAGTAGAATTAGGATATGTTTTTACATCGTTTATGAGGTAATCCATTTATGTATTCGTTAGGCATGCAATCAAATCGAACCGTACCGTGAATCTCGTCTACTCGTGCGTTGCTTCTTATCTTTAACCAAGGTACAAATTTCACTTTCCTTTGACTCTCGGGCTACTAGTTGTTCTAGTTGACCCTTCATAACGGTGGTTCACCACCTTGTGATTGATCACTTAAAAGTGGTCAACAAAACATTTAATTATATATATATATATAGACGTTGAACATTTGTTTTAACACTTCATTTTAGTCCATTGAATTATATGTTTGAATCCTTTCAAGTTTAAATTATTGATTCTCATGTTTGAAGTAATTGTAAATTTTATGAATTATATTGAAACTTGACGTTTTATGAAAGCCATCCGGGTAGTGGCATATGTTAGTTTTCTTGATTTTCAGTATCACCCAATTGATGGGCACATTAGTTGGGATGCCTTCTATGGCGGCTTTGTTGTAATAGCGTCCTGAAGGTGAACTCGATCCACAGGGTTAAGCCCAATAGTGGCTTACGTGAACCCACCTTGTGGACTAGACCGATTTTATTGGTTCCAGGGCGGATGGATCGATCCTAGGACTTACCCACCATGTGACCGTGGTTAAGTTCACGGGGGACTCGGAGTGTATGCCCGCACGCCGACCCGATAGTTCGTGTGGTTTGGCCACCCCATGAACACAACAGGAACTGACGGACTTTATTTATATTATATTTTTCAACCGTGAATTATGAACCGAACATTTGAACATGATTTGACAAAATTTATTTATACTTTATTATTTGAACCGAGAATTGCGAACCGCATGGAATTTCTGTGAATTTATATTTATTGAATTATAAGTCTTCCGTTTTGTTATTGATGGTTCAATTATTATTTTGAATTTACATTGTAATCCGTTCACTGAGCCCTATTGCTCAGCCGTGTTTTTTTTGTTTTCTGACACGGCAGGTTCCAAGTAATTGATGGGGCGGGACTTGAGATCGAGAGTGCACTTTTGGAGTTTTCAGACTCGTTTTTAGATGTTGATACTATAAGTTTATATATACTTTTCGGAATGTAATCTTTTGCATCGTAACTATGTTTAGACAGTTATAATCTATGTTTGAAGTTTATTAGTAGCTCTGAATTGTTTTTGTCTTTACTTAAGTTCTGTTAGTAACACCGCCCCTCCGGACTACAGGGACGGGGGATGTTACAAATGTGGTAACCACCATTACGAAGGGTCAACTTGAACAACTAGTTGCCCGAGAATCAAAAGAAAGTGAAATCCGTATTTATATATATAAACCGTTGCACCTTTACTTTTAACGCTTTCAAGTTTAGTCTATTGATTTTCATGTTTGAAGTAATTGTGAATTTTATGAATTTTATTGAAACTTGAGTTTTATGAAAGCCATCCGGGTAGTGGCATATGTTAGTTTTCTTGATTTTCAGTATTACCCAATTGATGGGCACATTAGTTGGGATGCCTTCTATGGCGGCTTTGTTGTAATAGCGTCCTGAAGGTGAACTCGATCCACAGGGTTAAGCCCAATAGTGGCTTACGTGAACCCACCTTGTGGACTAGACCGATTTTATTGGTTCCAGGGCGGATGGATCGATCCTAGGACTTACCCACCATGTGACCGTGGTTAAGTTCACGGGGAACTCGGAGTGTAAGCCCGCACGCCGACCCGATAGTTCGTGTGGTTTGGCCACCCCATGAACACAACAGGAACTGACGGACTTTATTTATTTTATATTTTTCAACCGTGAATTATGAACCGAACATTTGAACATGATTTGACAAAATTTATTCATACTTTATTATTTGAACCGAGAATTGCGAACCGCATGGAATTTCTGTGAATTTATATTTATTGAATTATAAGTCTTCCGTTTTGTTATTGATGGTTCAATTATTATTTTGAATTTACATTGTAATCCGTTCACTGAGCCCTGTTGCTCAGCCGTGTTTTTTTTGTTTTCTGACACGGCAGGTTCCAAGTGATTGATGGGGCGGGACTTGAGATCGAGAGTGCACTTTTGGAGTTTTCAGACTCGTTTTTAGATGTTGATACTATAAGTTTATATATACTTTTCGGAATGTAATCTTTTGCATCGTAACTATGTTTAGACAGTTATAATCTATGTTTGAAGTTTATTAGTAGCTCTGAATTGTTTTTGTCTTTACTTAAGTTCTGTTAGTAACACCGCCCCTCCGGACTACAGGGACGGGGGATGTTACAAATGTGGTGAACCACCATTACGAAGGGTCAACTTGAACAACTAGTTGCCCGAGAATCAAAAGAAAGTGAAATCCGTATTTATATATATAAACCGTTGCACCTTTACTTTTAACGCTTTCAAGTTTAGTCTATTGATTTTCATGTTTGAAGTAATTGTGAATTTTATGAATTTTATTGAAACTTGAGTTTTATGAAAGCCATCCGGGTAGTGGCATATGTTAGTTTTCTTGATTTTCAGTATTACCCAATTGATGGGCACATTAGTTGGGATGCCTTCTATGGCGGCTTTGTTGTAATAGCGTCCTGAAGGTGAACTCGATCCACAGGGTTAAGCCCAATAGTGGCTTACGTGAACCCACCTTGTGGACTAGACCGATTTTATTGGTTCCAGGGCGGATGGATCGATCCTAGGACTTACCCACCATGTGACCGTGGTTAAGTTCACGGGGAACTCGGAGTGTAAGCCCGCACGCCGACCCGATAGTTCGTGTGGTTTGGCCACCCCATGAACACAACAGGAACTGACGGACTTTATTTATTTTATATTTTTCAACAGTGAATTATGAACCGAACATTTGAACATGATTTGACAAAATTTATTTATACTTTATTATTTGAACCGAGAATTGCGAACCGCATGGAATTTCTGTGAATTTATATTTATTGAATTATAAGTCTTCCGTTTTGTTATTGATGGTTCAATTATTATTTTGAATTTACATTGTAATCCGTTCACTGAGCCCTATTGCTCAGCCGTGTTTTTTTTGTTTTCTGACACGGCAGGTTCCAAGTAATTGATGGGGCGGGACTTGAGATCGAGAGTGCACTTTTGGAGTTTTCAGACTCGTTTTTAGATGTTGATACTATAAGTTTATATATACTTTTCGGAATGTAATCTTTTGCATCGTAACTATGTTTAGACAAGCTATAATCTATGTTTGAAGTTTATTAGTAGCTCGAATTGTTTTTGTCTTTACTTAAGTTCTCGTTAGTAACACCGCCCTCCGGACTACGTGACGGGGGATGTTACAAATGTGGTGAACCACCATTACGAAGGGTCAACTTGAACAACTAGTTGCCCGAGAATCAAAAGAAAGTGAAATCCGTATTTATATATATAAACCGTTGCACCTTTACTTTTAACGCTTTCAAGTTTAGTCTATTGATTTTCATGTTTGAAGTAATTGTGAATTTTATGAATTTTATTGAAACTTGAGTTTTATGAAAGCCATCCGGGTAGTGGCATATGTTAGTTTTCTTGATTTTCAGTATTACCCAATTGATGGGCACATTAGTTGGGATGCCTTCTATGGCGGCTTTGTTGTAATAGCGTCCTGAAGGTGAACTCGATCCACAGGGTTAAGCCCAATAGTGGCTTACGTGAACCCACCTTGTGGACTAGACCGATTTTATTGGTTCCAGGGCGGATGGATCGATCCTAGGACTTACCCACCATGTGACCGTGGTTAAGTTCACGGGGAACTCGGAGTGTAAGCCCGCACGCCGACCCGATAGTTCGTGTGGTTTGGCCACCCCATGAACACAACAGGAACTGACGGACTTTATTTATTTTATATTTTTCAACCGTGAATTATGAACCGAACATTTGAACATGATTTGACAAAATTTATTCATACTTTATTATTTGAACCGAGAATTGCGAACCGCATGGAATTTCTGTGAATTTATATTTATTGAATTATAAGTCTTCCGTTTTGTTATTGATGGTTCAATTATTATTTTGAATTTACATTGTAATCCGTTCACTGAGCCCTGTTGCTCAGCCGTGTTTTTTTTGTTTTCTGACACGGCAGGTTCCAAGTGATTGATGGGGCGGGACTTGAGATCGAGAGTGCACTTTTGGAGTTTTCAGACTCGTTTTTAGATGTTGATACTATAAGTTTATATATACTTTTCGGAATGTAATCTTTTGCATCGTAACTATGTTTAGACAGTTATAATCTATGTTTGAAGTTTATTAGTAGCTCTGAATTGTTTTTGTCTTTACTTAAGTTCTGTTAGTAACACCGCCTCCGGACTACAGGGACGGGGGATGTTACAAATGTGGTGAACCACCATTACGAAGGGTCAACTTGAACAACTAGTTGCCCGAGAATCAAAAGAAAGTGAAATCCGTATTTATATATATAAACCGTTGCACCTTTACTTTTAACGCTTTCAAGTTTAGTCTATTGATTTTCATGTTTGAAGTAATTGTGAATTTTATGAATTTTATTGAAACTTGAGTTTTATGAAAGCCATCCGGGTAGTGGCATATGTTAGTTTTCTTGATTTTCAGTATTACCCAATTGATGGGCACATTAGTTGGGATGCCTTCTATGGCGGCTTTGTTGTAATAGCGTCCTGAAGGTGAACTCGATCCACAGGGTTAAGCCCAATAGTGGCTTACGTGAACCCACCTTGTGGACTAGACCGATTTTATTGGTTCCAGGGCGGATGGATCGATCCTAGGACTTACCCACCATGTGACCGTGGTTAAGTTCACGGGGAACTCGGAGTGTAAGCCCGCACGCCGACCCGATAGTTCGTGTGGTTTGGCCACCCCATGAACACAACAGGAACTGACGGACTTTATTTATTTTATATTTTTCAACCGTGAATTATGAACCGAACATTTGAACATGATTTGACAAAATTTATTCATACTTTATTATTTGAACCGAGAATTGCGAACCGCATGGAATTTCTGTGAATTTATATTTATTGAATTATAAGTCTTCCGTTTTGTTATTGATGGTTCAATTATTATTTTGAATTTACATTGTAATCCGTTCACTGAGCCCTGTTGCTCAGCCGTGTTTTTTTTGTTTTCTCGACACGGCAGTTCCAAGTGATTGATGGGGCGGGACTTGAGATCGAGAGTGCACTTTTGGAGTTTTCGTACTCGTTTTTAGATGTTGATACTATAAGTTTATATATACTTTTCGGAATGTAATCTTTTGCATCGTAACTATGTTTAGACAGTTATAATCTATGTTTGAAGTTTATTAGTAGCTCTGAATTGTTTTTGTCTTTACTTAAGTTCTGTTAGTAACACCGCCCCTCCGGACTACAGGGACGGGGGATGTTACAAATGTGGTGAACCACCATTACGAAGGGTCAACTTGAACAACTAGTTGCCCGAGAATCAAAAGAAAGTGAAATCCGTATTTATATATATAAACCGTTGCACCTTTACTTTTAACGCTTTCAAGTTTAGTCTATTGATTTTCATGTTTGAAGTAATTGTGAATTTTATGAATTTTATTGAAACTTGAGTTTTATGAAAGCCATCCGGGTAGTGGCATATGTTAGTTTTCTTGATTTTCAGTATTACCCAATTGATGGGCACATTAGTTGGGATGCCTTCTATGGCGGCTTTGTTGTAATAGCGTCCTGAAGGTGAACTCGATCCACAGGGTTAAGCCCAATAGTGGCTTACGTGAACCCACCTTGTGGACTAGACCGATTTTATTGGTTCCAGGGCGGATGGATCGATCCTAGGACTTACCCACCATGTGACCGTGGTTAAGTTCACGGGGAACTCGGAGTGTAAGCCCGCACGCCGACCCGATAGTTCGTGTGGTTTGGCCACCCCATGAACACAACAAAGAACCGACGGACTTTATTTATTTTATATTTTTCAACCGTGAATTATGAACCGAACATTTGAACATGATTTGACAAAATTTATTCATACTTTATTATTTGAACCGAGAATTGCGAACCGCATGGAATTTCTGTGAATTTATATTTATTGAATTATAAGTCTTCCGTTTTGTTATTGATGGTTCAATTATTATTTTGAATTTACATTGTAATCCGTTCACTGAGCCCTGTTGCTCAGCCGTGTTTTTTTTGTTTTCTGACACGGCAGGTTCCAAGTGATTGATGGGGCGGGACTTGAGATCGAGAGTGCACTTTTGGAGTTTTCAGACTCGTTTTTAGATGTTGATACTATAAGTTTATATATACTTTTCGGAATGTAATCTTTTGCACCGTAACTATGTTTAGACAGTTATAATCTATGTTTGAAGTTTATTAGTAGCTCTGAATTGTTTTTGTCTTTACTTAAGTTCTGTTAGTAACACCGCCCCTCCGGACTACGGGGACGGGGGATGTTACAAATGTGGTGAACCACCATTACGAAGGGTGAACTTGAACAACTAGTTGCCCGAGAATCAAAAGAAAGTGAAATCCGTATTTATATATATAAACCGTTGCAACCTTTACTTTTAACGCTTTCAAGTTTAGTCTATTGATTTTCATGTTTGAAGTAATTGTGAATTTTATGAATTATATTGAAACTTGAGTTTTATGAAAGCCATCCGGGTAGTGGCATATGTTAGTTTTCTTGATTTTCAGTATTACCCAATTGATGGGCACATTAGTTGGTCCACAGGGTTAAGCCCAATAGTGGCTTACGTGAACCCACCTTGTGGGCTAGACCGATTTTATTGGTATCAGAGCCAAGTTTCAATCCTGGGACCTCGAACCCCAACCCAGGGGGAGGTGGATGTGAGCCTAATATTGCATATATAGTCTGTCAAACGATGTCCAGTTTGATGCCTTCGTATCTCGAGCAGGCCATCCGGGCTATGCAACAGGCATCACAAAATCTTCCTCGAAACCCAAGTTCTGGTCCTTCGACTAATGCTGCAAATCCTGGATCTAGTTCTGGTAACCCAGCTGGGGAAATATATATATGCCTCGAGAGGTTTAACAAACAGAAACCTCAATCCTTCTCAGTTGCCGTTGATTAAGTGGATGCTGAAGATTGGATTCGACACATAGAATATACTTTCATTGTATTGGATGTCCCAGATCAGTTTGGCTACATATATGTTCGAGAAATAAGCTAATAACTGGTGGGAAGCTTGCGTCCAAATTGACCCGTCTGTTAGAAACTTGTCTTGGGATTAGTTCAAGGAGTTCTTCTTTAAGCAGTATTTTACCTCGGCAGATCGTGATGCGTATGTGCGAGAATATTCTGCGATCCAGCAAGGCGAGGAGGAAAAAGTTGCTGACTACATGGGACGTTTTCTTAAATTATCTTGTTTTGCAGGAAATACCGCCGACACTCAAGCTCAACAAGCTGACAAATTTAAATGGACTCTTAACTCGAAGTATAAAGATCGTGTCTTGAACATTCCTTTCAAAACCGTTACTGAAGTGGCCGATGAAGCAAAGAATATTGATCGGGCGCGAGAATAAGAAACGCGGATCTGAATCTTTTCCTCGAAGCAATCCTTGTTTTGTAAAATCAAAGTCGAGCAAAGACACTCAGAAAAGTTCAAATGTATTCACGCCACGACTTCCATTGTTGTCTAGTAGTGGGAGTCGCAATGTTTCTAGCCCTCCTTCTATTTGTAGTCGATCCAATCTTTGACGTCGACCGGGTCCGTGCCTAAAGATGACTGGCTCTTGTGTCAACTGTCTAGAACAGGGGTACATAAATGACAAAGGGAAGGGAAAGCAAACAAGTACTAGTGGACGAGTCTTTGCATTACCTGGTGACAAATCTCAAGCGGGTATGATTTCAGGTCATGTTAAATTAATTGATTTATCTGTTTATGCTTTGTTTGAAACTGGTGCAACATATTCCGTTGTTTCTGAACGATTAGAATCATAGTTAAAACCATATGAGCAAACCACCGAATTTCTTATCGTGATATCTACTCCTTTGGGTGGTTCGATCTGTGTGATAACTCGGTTTTGAAATTGTCCGTTGCTTATTGGAGAATGCATACGGGAGGTCACTTTACTTCCAATGCATATGTCCTACTTCCATTTAATATTGGGTATGGACTGGTTGTCACGTCATCGGGCAACTATAGACTGTAACTCCAAGCAAATATTGTTTGGGGATGTGGACAACCCGGAGGCAATCTTCTTAGGAGGTACTCCAAAAGAAGATGTTAGTGCTATAGTCTCCATTTCCGCGAAACAGTTTACTTGGCAAAGTAACAAAGGTTTTCCAGCCACTCTTCAAAATCCTGAACAGGTATTCCCGACTCCTACATCCGTACCTGTTATTTCTGATTATCCTGATGTTTTTCCTGATGATCTACCGAGTATACCACCGGTCCGGGAAGTCGAATTCACCATCGATCTATTTCGGGGAGCTTCTCCAATTTCCAAAGCTCCATACTGAATGGCCCCAACTGAAATAAAAGAGCTCAGAACTCAACTTGATGATCTATTTAAGAAAGGTTTCATTCGACCCAGTGTCTCACCCTGGGGAGCTCCGGTTCTCTTCGTCAAAAACAAAGATGGTACAATGTGTCTTTGTATTGATTACCGATAACTTAATAAAGTAACAATCCGTAACAAGTATCCGTTGCCGAAAATCGATGATTTGTTCGATCAATTACAAGGGGCACGATATTTTTCCAAGATTGATCTCCGATCCAGATACCACCAACTTAATTTCCGAGATTGTGATACTCCGAAAACCGCATTCAGAACTCGCTACGGGCATTACGAATTCATGGTAATGCCTTTCGGGCTAAGCACTACTCTGGCAGTCTTTATGGACCTTATGAATCGGGGTTTCAAAGAGTATCTCGATAAATTTGTTTTCGTATTTATTGATGACATCTTGATTTACTCGAAGTCAAGAAATGAACATATTCAACATCTTCAAATCGGTTTGGAGACTCTTCGAATGAAAAGGTTGTATACAAAATGTTCCAAATGTGAATTCTAGCTTGATCAAGTGTCTTTCCTCGGACACGTAATCTCCGCCACAGGTGTCAAAGTCGATCCGGTGAAAATTGAAACCGTCACTAAATGGCCACGACCTACGAAGGTTTCTGAATTTGTGGTTTTCTTGGTCTGGCTGGTTATTACGGACGATTCGTGGAAGGTTTCTCTAAAATATACTTGCCGTTGACCGGATTACTCCGAAAAGGAGTCAAATTCAATTGGGGTTCCAAACAAGATTCTAGTTTTGAGTAACTCAAGCATCGATTGGTAACCGCACCTGTTCTTGTATTGCCGCCTGGCACCGGTGGGTTTCAAGTTTATAGCGATGCTTCAAAGAAAGGTCTCGGTTGCGTTCTTATGCAAAACGAAAGAGTGATCGCATATGCTTCTCGTCAATTAAAGCCTTATGAGGTCAATTATCCGATTCATGACCTCGAATTGGTTGCGGTCATCTTTGCACTCAAGATTTGGCGTCACTATTTGTACGGTGAGACCTGTGAAGTTTTTTCACCGATCACAAAAGCCTGAAATACATCTTTACTCAAAAGGAGGTAAATATGCGTCAACGGAGGTGGCTCGAACTTTTGAAAGATTACGTTGTTCAGATACAATATCATCCGGGCAAACTAATGTAGTCGCTGATGCCTTAAGCCGTAAAGTCGTGGAACAAGTTTCTTTTTTAATTGTTTCTACAGAGTTGGCTTTGGAGATCGAACGGTTCAGACTGGAAACATATCCTAGTTCCCAAACGGAGATTCTATCTAATCTGATGGTAGAACCGACTTGAATCTCTTGGATTAAGGATGCCCAACAAGACGACTGTGAATGTTGGGCAAACTTTCAGCAGGCACAAGAGAATACAAGTTTAGAGTTCAGAATCGATGATGATCATGTATTGTGGTTCCGGGATCGTCTTTGTGTTCTGGATAACTCGGAGCTTCGAAATCCAATTTTAACCGAAGCTCATAACTCTATGTTCTTGGTTCATCCTGGCACAACAAAAATGTATCGTGATTTGAGGAACCATTTCTGGTGGATTGGAATGAAGCGAGATATCGCGGACTTTGTAGCTCGTTGTCTCACTTGTCAAAAATTTAAAATTGAACATTAACGTCCGAGTGGTGTTCTCCAATCGCTGAACATTCCGGTATGGAAATGGGAGCACATAACTATGGATTTCATAGTCGGACTACCCTGTACGATCTTAAAGCATGATGCAATTTGGGTGGTAGTTGACCGACTAACGAAATCAGCTCATTTTCTTCCTGTCCGACAAACTTGGTCAGTTGATAAGCTGACCGAACTATTCCTATATCTATTACCTCCAATCGAGACCCACGTTTTACATCTCGATTTTGGGACGGTTTTCACCAAGCTTGGGGCAAGCGTTTGAATTTAAGTACGTCCTTTCATCCGCAAACTGATGGGCAATCTGAACGTACGATTCAAATACTAGAGGATATGCTCCGAGCATGTGCGTTGGAATGGCATGGAAGTTGGGATAACTACTTGTACTTGATTGAGTTCTCCAATAATATTAGCTGGAAGTCGAGTATCGGAATGGCTCCGTATGAAGCTCTTTAGGGCCGAAGATGTCGAACCCCGACTTGTTGGAATGAAGTTAGGGAACATGTTCTTGAAGGCCCAGAATTGGTACAAGTCACTAACGAGAAGGTCGAGATGGCACGTCAAATGATGAAAGAGGCTCAGGCTCGAAAAAAGAGCTACGCCGATAAGCGACGACGACCTATCGAGTTCCAACCGGGCGATAAAGTATTTCTGAAAGTTTCCCCCACTCGTGGCATTAGACGTTTCGGTCTAAAAGGGAAGCTCAGCCCGAGATATATCAGTCCTTTCGAAATTCTAGAAAGGGTTGGAGCTGTGGCTGACCGGTTAGCTCTACCGCCACAATTGTCCCACGTACATAATGTGTTCCATGTCTCATTGTTTCGAGGGTACAACTATCATCCTCTACACGTCATTGAATATCCTTTGGAACGCATAGAGCCTGATATGTCCTGTCGTGAAGAGCCTAAAGCAATTCTTGATCGCGATGAGAGAGGTACACGAAAGAGAATGATTCCTTTTGTAAAAGTTGTTTGGAAGAATCATTCTGAACGTGAGGCGACGTGGGAGACTGTACGTCTTCATGGCAAACTTGGTCAGTTAATAAGCTGACCGAACTATTCCAATGGGAGATTGTGCGTCTTCATGGCACTCCTATATCTATTACCTCAGATCGAGACCCACGTTTTATATCTCGATTTTGGGACGGTTTACACCAAGATTGGGACATACGTTTGAATTTTAGTACGTCCTTTCATCCGCAAACTGAAGGGCAATCTGAACGTACGATTCAAACACTAGAGGACATCCTCCGAGCATGTGCGTTGGAATGGCATGGAAGTTGGGATAACTACTTGTACTTGATTGAATTCTCCTATAATAATAGCTGGCAGTCGAGTACTGGAATGGCTCCGTATAAAGCTCTTTATGGCCGAAGATGCCGTACCCCGACTTTTTGGAATGAAGTTGAGGAACGTGTTCTTGAAGGCCCAAAATTGGTACAAGTCACTACCGAGAATGTCGAGATGGCACGTCTAATGATGAAAGAGGCTCAGGCTCGTCAAAAGAGCTACGCCGACAAGCGACGACGACCTATCGAGTTCCAATCGGGCGATAAAGTATTTCTTAGAGTTTCCCCCACTCGTGGCATTAGACGTTTCGGTCTCAAAGGGAAGCTCAGCCCGAGATATATTAGTCCTTTCGAAATTCTAGAAAGGGTTGGAGCTGTGGCTTACCAGTTAGCTCTACCGCAACATTTGTCCCACGTACATAATGGGTTCTATGACTCATTGTTTCGAGGGTACAACTATCATCCTCTACACGTCATTGAATATCCTTTGGAACGCATAGAGCCTGATCTGTCCTCTCGTGAAGAGCCTGAAGCAATTCTTGATCGCGATGAGAGAGGTACAAGAAATAGAATGATTCCTTTTGTAAAAGTTCTTTGGAAGAATCATTCTGAACGTGACGCGATATGGGAGACTGAAGAACATATGCGGCGGGAGTACCCTGACTTCTTTAATTAAAGTAAGTTTCCTTTTTATATTCGATTTCGGGGACGAAATCTCTTTTTAATTATAATACCCGAGTTTTAAAAAGGTCCTCGTTAATTTCCTCGTTATTACCCATATTGTACCATAGTTATTAATGTTCGGGGGTTAAAACCGTCAAAATCTCAAACTCTTTATAATTATATAAAAAAAATCTAAAATCTAAAATATAATTATATATATGTATGCTTACCATCAGAGTAAATTACTTTACTTCATCCCTGTGGTTAACGAAGTTCGCCGCCTCAAACAACAAAACACTCTCTCTCTAAATTTCTTGGATCTTCTCTCTAAAATTACTCTCATTTCGTTGAAAGAATCGAGGGAACAATTATATATTCGGAATCAACTCTACGAACCCTTCGTAACGGTATAGATTTCTTTCGTTTTTGTTAAGTTTGTTTCGTTAGGATTATAGGGACTGGTTTATAATCGGGTGTTTATGTTAAGTTTACGGTTTGATATTATTAAGATTAACTTATCTTGCATGTTTAGTATATTAGGATTGGTTTATATTGTTATAGAAATTAAAAGGATATATTATGGTTTCAATATGGGTTGATTTTATGTATGTGTTTAACCGCACCCCAAGTGTTCGGTTAAATGCCGGAAAGAATAGGATTGAATGATTAATCTTAACTTAATGACCATTAAGCCATATTGTTATGTTTAGTATGTTAAGTATGTTTTACAGCCGTTAAAGGTAGCAATTCATGAAGTTGGAGTTATAAAAGTTAGTTGAGCAAAACGGTGAAAATCGGACATACCGACTAGTGCAGGTCCGTACTTTTACTGTGCATAACTAACAAACGGTATGTCGGATTAAGCGCAAATTTTGCAGATAGCAAGAGCTTAATGTATACTACAACTTCATGAAGGGTCCAAGACACAGTTCTGGACCTATGTGGCTCAAAACAGTGTCGTTTCAGGGCTGTTTGCAGCATATACGAATTTTTTAGCAGTTTTCCGACATCAGTATAGAACTGATAGTTGATCCAATGGAGATGATTCCAAAACCAACCGACTCATAAGATAACATACTACAACTTTCATTTAGATAGTAGTTTCTGTTATTGCCTCTAAGTGGGATCAAAATGCTCACGAAAAAGAGGGAACAATGTTGTTAAATGTAGGAAACGAAATTGCATTTAGCCAAGGTTGAGTCGATTTCTTAATGCATCCGGCTGTTCCGTTTGAAGTATTAGTTGTTTATAAACGTGTAGAATCTAAGTAGCTTATTAGTAGAATTAGGATATGTTTTTACATCGTTTATGAGGTCATCGATTTATGTATTCGTTAGGCACACAATCAAACCGAACCATACCGTGAATCTCGTCTACTCGTGTGTTGCTTCTTATCTTTAACTAAGGTACGGATTTCACTTTCCTTTGACTCTCGTGCTACTTGTTGTTCTAGTTGACCTTTCATAACGGTGATTCACCACCTTGTGATTGATCACATAAAAGTGGTTAACAAAACATTTAATTATATATATATATATATATATATATACTAGCAAAGTGTCCGTGCAATGCACAGGGCGAACAAAAAGTCTTCAGGCGTGTAGCTCAGTTGGTAAAGGGCAAGGCGACTTCACTCAAATATACAAGTTCAAGTTCGAATCGTGTAGGAGACGGGTTTGAACACCGAGTCAAATATACAACAATTTCGAGAGAGGTTTGTCTCATTGAAACATTCAAATTAATACAATAATAACCTGTAACTCACTCTCTGAGTTAACCGAATTGCATCAAATAAACAAAACCGAATGAGTGCTCAAAAACCTTCCACCATATAGAAAACATAAGTAGGGAAAAACAGTCATTTGAATAGAAACAAAATAAGCCCAAGCAATGTATAGCATATATCTTTCACAAAACTACAAATAAATTTAATTTCATAGAAGTACTTGCATACCATGTTCAACCAACCTTTGCTAATAATAATACTAATTGTTGTACCCCACTAAAACCATGTTAAACCATTTTATGATAGCCCCATAAAATGGTAACATGCCAATGATAGAATGGCATAAATCGAGAGGCCATTCCACCATTGACCTTAAGCACTTTAATAAATAACAACTACCGTATTTCTAAATTCCAAATAATCCAAATCCAAAAATAAAACACACACAGGCTAAACTACATAGATTGTGCCTTCAAAATTAAAAACCAAAAATTATGGTCCCATTCAGTTCTTAAACTAAAAAACAACAACAAAGATTGACATGGTTAGCAATTTCACAAACGATCCTCTACGAGGTGGAAGCGGTAAAAGTAATTTTTCTAACATATCAATTGACATAAAACAAACAAAAGCCTCAATTGGAGATATGCATGAGTTACAAAGAGAGAGATGTTAACATGGAACCAACGAAAGCCTAAATAAATGTCAAGGGAATACGTACAAGTTTGTTTGAAAACTTTTCAATGTAGAAAATGAAAGAAAAAAATGATGTTATTATGGCATAAACAAAGAAACAGCAAGCAAAAAAGACTTGGTTTAATTTCCCTTTATAAAATGTTGGAATCCATGGTTTTTAAATTGTTTCCAAAATGAAATTGTGCTTACGCAAAAATATAAAGACAATAATGTTATGAATTGCTTTTTGGATTATTCACATATTAATGTTGTCTATCAACATTCAACTTCAAGTGAAACTTGGCACTTATTAATACACCAAATAAGATAATAACTATTAGAAATGTGAAACCAAAATTAGGTGGATTTTGTTACAGAAATCAATATAGACATCATATATTTCCTGAAAATATAACATTTCAGTTTATAGAGTTATAAATGAGCAATGAACCGGTGCTAGAACATGAGTGGCTATAAAAAACTTAACACACTCTCTTTAAAACCCATTGCCCCATAAAGCGTTGTTTGGTTGGTTTCCCATTAAAGAAGTCTATATAGATTGGGAAGAGTTTTGTTTGGGACAACTTTTTTTCAGGAGCGTGTTTTTAATAGGAGGTATGGGTTTATAAAAAACATAAAGCTCCCCTCTAGAAACTTACTGAGTAAGACACTTTATATATCATTAAGCCACTACCAAAGAGAGTCATGTATAGCTGACCGAATAGGATGTGAGTTCCATTAAACTCATAAAGCTACTAACAAATAGGCCCTAAATCTGTTATATAAACAACCAATGAAATACATGTTTCTTCCCAAACAGCGACTGTGTAATCCCACCCTCATCACAATTATAATCCAGTCACAACTCACAACCATTAGTCTTTTTAACTACCTATAAGTTGGTTGAGAATGTGAAGAATTTATCGGCCATTTACCCCACTTCCCTCCACATTTCATCAAGTGGTCATGCTAGAGACATAAACAGTCATGGATCTAAACTAATAACATACCCTTCGTATGATCTCACTAAAGATAGCCACATACATATAGATATACACAACCAATCGAGCAAGTTAAGCGAATGGGAATACAGTTGGAGTTCCTGTTTCTTAGAAAAAAGTTAGAATTCTTCCATCATATACAATCATAGAGCTCGATTAAAAGTTTCAGCCTATTCTAAAAAAATAAACATCATAAGAAGAGGATGACTTACACGGGGTGTTCAAGCCTTTTCTCCACAATCTCTTCATCTTCCTCAGATGCTTATACAATACCTCCTTCAAGAGAATTTTGCAATTTTTTGTCAGATAGAATTTGGAAATTCTCCAAAACTCTAATCCATTCCACAATCCTCAGAGCAGTATATGCTGAGAACAAATGGAGAGTGAAAAATTAGCAGGCGTGTGAGTAAACTGATATTAAGAAGGCAGCAGGTAAGGCCCTAAAACAAAACACCAAGAAATCCAGGTAAGGCCCTAAAACAAATTGATTACTCGATTCACGTATTAAGGTTTTTTTAAGCATTGGGTCTTTGTAATGAAAATCATATTACTCGTGTATTTTATCATAGTTTGTCTTATAATTTCTCATGTGTGTGATCTCCATAACTTGTTCAGACGAACCATGTTTCAGTCGGGGAGTGGGAATAATGTTATTTGCAGCGGCGGACCTGTGTATAATCGAATAACTCATCCAAACGAAAACAGTTTCGGGTTATTCAATGTCCGGGTTAAACAATTCGGTTAACCAATAAGGTAAATACCGATTTCGGGTTAACCAAATAGCAAAGTATAATACTATTTAATTTATATAATTTTCTTTTATACAAATTGGTTTGAACATATACACAACTAAAAGAACAAGGATAGAAACATACCTATGAAGTGAGCACAAATTCAACCATGTATATATGTATCTTGTCTTGTTGTTGGTCCCAAAGGAGTCTACAAGAGTTCAATGGATATAGAAACAATTTGTAGAAGGGGGAGGGGGGGGGGGGTTGAATACAAACAGATAGATTTTTTCGTTTTTAAATAAGTTTATATTAAATAAACAAATTTACAGTTACAAGCGGAATTAGAACGAGTTAAATAACCTATTCTATTGTAACTTAAGAAACACATAGATTTGATGCACAAGAAATTAGAAAGAAAAGAAGCAGAGGTTCAAGGAGAGAAAGTCGCATGCATGAGGATGAAGAAGATATCTTCATCCTATTTAGACCCGTTTGCATATCATGCAAGACAAAAGGTATTTTGCCACGTGTCAAGCTTTTATAGGAAGCCTGTCCTTTGTCCAAAAAAGCAGCCATGCTTTGGCCGAATATGAACAGTACCATATTAGATTTGATGGGGACATAAGAGACAAGCCGTACGTCCTTTTCTGACATAGTATAAGGTTTTGACTTTTGTGCATCGAGGATAAGATCAACTTTAATCTTGTTTGAAGTCTTCACTTGATCGCTGAACTTGAAACTTCAAGGATGAACTTTCGAAGTATTGCTGAGACTTCACAAGACTTCACATTGATTTAGATAATCCTTGCTATCACTTAACCGCTTCAGATCACTAGCTGATTATCTCTTTCTTTAGCTTGGTCTTCGACTTTCGCTGAATGTTCCTCTGGTGTGATAGCTGATCTTCAGGTCTTCAGAGATAGACTTAAGGTTCCTGAAATTTCAGCGATTGCTGATGGCACTCAGTGTATGCTATCGCTGAAATGAAGTTGAGTCTATAAATGGGATTTTCACTGGGTATAAAGGAACCATATTCAAATCACTGCAAGGAGTTATGATCAACAATCTCCCCCTATTTGATTATGATTAAGCAATAAAAGAAAATTGCTTAAAGAGATTTGTATGGACTTAAAAATTTCTAAGTAAAGGTTTTAAGAACTAATCTGTGAGATCTTTTTCAGCTATTCTATTTGAACTATTGAGTTTCATTTATAAGGTTATGAAATCTCAAGTTACAAGTAAAGGCTTTAAGTACATTCACTGATTTAATTTTCAGAGAGAGAAAAATCAGTGAGTTGAATTTGTAAGAAAGAATAGAACTCTTATGTTCATTGTCCCATTTACTGTTTTAAGGGATCTTTTCAGTACACAAGTGGAGTAGAGTACTTCATTTGAATTTCATTATCAATAATCTGAAGAATTACATGGAAAAATGAATTTACAAATATAAAGTAAAAGTACATTACACTGAAGTACTATTACAAGGAAAATGAAAAACCTAATCATAGATTCGCTCATGTCTTCTTTGTAATTCCTTTTCATAGATCATCTTCTGCCTATTCAATAGAGAGGAGTCTGACCAACAATAGTGATGCATGATCTTGATGAAAGCTGAAGGCGCCTTGCTGACTTATGAGTTTTTGAAAAGTCCTAAGACCCCTTCATTATCCAAATAGACCATACCTGGTTCAGGGAGTGTGATGATTTCACTTTCTTCATAGCGTCGGTCTTGAGGGAGCGAAGATTTCATCATTGAGACATTAGGGATTTCCAGGTGGCCACGAATGCTTTCATAGTTGAACTTGGTTTCATGCTCATTCTTCGAAGAGAGACCACCTGCAGACTTTCTTCTCTTTGAAGTTTCAGGGAGATGAGGGATTTGAACTAGTTGAGACATTCTCTGCAAGAGTTGATCCAGTGCTTTTTCTACCACATCTTTGAATTTTGATCTGGAACCCTGAATGGCATCTCTGATTTCTAGCCATTCAGAGTATCCAAAGAACTTTAAGAACTTTTGCTTCTTCTTTTTCACATTTCGTTTGTCTGTACATTCGTACGTAAACCTTCAGACCATATCTTTTGGAATATCGTCCTTCAATAGTTGCACGAATTATTTTGGAGTCAGACCTTCGATAGTTGAATCTTTTAGAGCACCAGCGCAGTTCTTCTCCTCTGTGACGGGTTTCTTCTTCAGAGATAGCACTTAGAATCTTCTCTTGAGCAAAAATTGGATCTACCTTGATGTTCTCTCTGACTAGTTCCTTCTGCACCAGTGCTTCAGCAAGTTGTTTGCTTTTCTCGTTCATCTTTCTTTGTGCTTCTTCTCTGGCAGAGTCTTCCCTGAGAATCTTCCTTGCAAGTTCGAGATCGTTTTGAGTCTACCTCATCTTCTCATCCTTATGTCTCTGCGCTTCCAGAGCTTGAGATCTCTCTTCCTTTGATAGAAAATAAAATTCATCCCCCATATTGATGGGTACAGGATTTTCAGGTTTAGTTAAGGGCTTCTTTATTCTCTTTGCTTCAAGCTCCTTTAAAAAGTTTATTCGCCTTTGTTCTTATTCAGGCTCGCTTATTGGAGGTCTCTGTGTGCGCCGTCTTGGAATAAGGCCTTCTTCATCTTCAGAGTCAGAGTCAGTTATATACATAAACTGATCTTCAGATGAATGTTCCTTCCATGAAGTAGAGTCCTTTGGGGGACTAGACTCACTGAGAATGGGAGAAGGTGAGAGAGCTTTGTCAGAGCCAAAATTTGGAGGAGGGAAGGATGGATATGTAGGGGGTTCAGAAGCTGGAGAGTTAAGGGGAAGGGTTACCTCTATAGTGGCCTCCCCCTTAGAGATAGGAATGGTGGCATCAAGATCCACCGCCTGCTTTCCTTTGCTAGATTAGCTGGACGACTCCTGAGAAGGAGTGTGTCCGTCCCCCAAAGGCTCTGAGTAGTTGATCTCAGGCATGAAGTTGCCTGGTCGACTTCTCTTGAAGTGCTCTAGGGCACCTTGAGGGATATCATCATCATCATCATCATCATGAATCCCCTTATAGATGGTTATTGTTTCATCCTCTTCATCATCAACATCTTCTTCTTCCTCATCGTCTTCATCATTAGCGACGACTGAGGGTTCTTGCTGATGGATGTAGGGAGATATCGGTGTGCCTGGCATGCGGTCATTGGTCTGACCGATTATCTCTTCAGCGATCTCCTTTGCACATCTCTCCCCCTCGATGTTGTCATCGGGGAGGACGTGCACCGCTTTGGTCTTGACATTGGACCCAATATCCCTGAGTGAGTTAGAGTGCAGGGACTGATTCGTTAGAACATCGCCCAGGGTCTTCCTGTCATTAGAGGTGAAGGAGGGGCCAGCATCAGATATTCTGGTAAGCTTCTCCATAATATCAGCTTGAGTCTTTTGAATAGACTCAAGCACTAGGCCTTGGGCTTTGAGGACAGAGGCAACCGCATTGATGGCTTGAGAGTTGGCCCAGGTATCAGCCTTGAGGCCCTGGATGTCGACGAAGATATTGTTCCACGTGGCCTTCATTCCAGGTGTGCCAGCGACCGTCTGGAAGATATTTTCAGCAGAGTGCTGAAGATTATCCATCCTAGCCCTGGTTTGAGCGCACTCATTAACAAGAAAGTCAACGGCAGGGAAGGTAGGGTGTGGAAGGGTGATTTTCGAAATCTCCACTGAAAAGGGAGGAAGCTTGGCAGCTGTCTTCTCCTGTTTGACCCTTAGTGCGTCTTCAGGGGTCATTGGGTGCTTGGCACCCTTTCCTTTGCTTCTTGGAGAAGCAAGCTGAGTGGAGATGGTGGTTGCTGACGTCTGTGGGGCCGTACCTGATGACAACATAGACAGAGCAACAAAGAAGAGATCTGGGTTAGAAGAAGGATGATCCAAAGACAAGTTATGTAACCTAAGAGTATCGTGAGGATTACTTTTAGGTGCAGAAAGGGCAACATCAATGTCCTGAGGATCATTTGCCTGTGTCTGAGCATGCCTGTGAGAGGTATGCTGAGACCCTGTGTTACTGGCACTCCAAAGTTCAGATTGTCGAAACAAAACTGAAGTTTGAATAGCGTGCATTTCAATATTATCAGAGATAGGGGCAACTATCTCTGAATCACGTATTGATGTGAGGATCAAAGAGGAAGGGGTAGAAGAATAAGAGAAGGCAGTGATAGTATTACCTGGTGCAGCTTCAGCGGAGCTGACTCCAATACCTTCAGTGACCGAAGTCGCTGAAAGTGGGGGTAGCGCCGAAGACGCGACAACTGACTCAGATGCCGTTGTCGTAGCAGAGGTTGACAGAGACGTTCGTAGTACGCCGGAAGCAGAGATGCCAGTATTTTGAGAGACTGCCTTCTTGGCTTTCTTTGCAGGGGGTTTTTGGGCGATGGTCTTTTTGTGACCATCGGTTGGTTCCTTTCGCTTGGGGGGAATGGTTGTGCCGGGGGCACTCACTGATGGGTTTGGCAGTGAGGTAGGCATAGGAGCAGCGGCTGCTATAAGTTGCAGCATGTAAGTAGTGTAGGGGGCATCATCTGGACGAGTCTCTATCTCCAGAGATTTCTTCCCCACCAAAGAGAAGCTTTGGTTTGCGACAGTGGGGTACTCCTCCTTGAAAGAAAACTCCAAGATATTAGAGAAAAATCTTGTATAAGGAATGAATTGATTCCTCTTCGCTGCATTTACCCTATTGTACATGTCGCTGAAAATGTAGTCAGCGTAGTTCAGCTTGTACCCTGTACAGAGAGCAAATCCGATGTCTTGGAAATGCTTGCTCGCCTGGTCATGAGAACCAGTCTTGGAGCTCAGGCATTGAATTACCTGAGTGATGATGTATTGCTATCGAGCAGGAAGCCTCTTCTTTTCCATCTTAGAACCCCTTCTTGTGCTCAGGGTTCTCCCAGACGTAACAGATTCAGTCAAAGAAGGAGTCAATCTGCTCGATTGTGGTCCTAGGGGCCCAAGATTTTGTCTTCAACTTGGAGGGAAGGCGGAGAGCATGCCTTAGGAAGCCGGTAGTGAAGGAGAAATATCCCATAGAGGGGATAGAGAAGCCAATTGCAGGGATCTCCTTGCCTTTGTCCGTAGTGACGGTAGTACACTGAGCAGAGTACCAGAGAGCCTGTAGGTGTGCAGTGATTCCTACAGGGTTGTGTACAAAGGCGTACATCAGAGGATACGCTTTGATTAAGGTAGCTCCATCATTGAAATAGGCTTTGTTAGCTGAAATATCGACTAGTTCCAGGTAGTTGCAGGCCTTGAAAGTATCCTGTTCCATGCTGAAATTGCTTGCAGGGGCCTTCTCGATCATGTTGGTGCTTAATGATGTCATTTATGTTTCAAAGATTGGAACACCAAAGAGGAAAATCATGGTTTAATACAAGAGTAATAAACCAGAGCAAGTTTTGGTACAAGAATTACCAAAATGTGTAGAAGAAAAACAAGTATTTTGATGAACAAAGACCAAAATACTTGTGTTTTTAACACAAAATTGACTAGTTTACTAGTTTTTTTTTGAAAAATTTGTTGAACAAGAAAGTAAGAATAATTTGGTCTTATGTTCTAAGTTTGAACCCAGAACAGGTTTTGGTACAAAAAGCTTTGGATCTTTTTAACTCATTAGTTAATTTTTTTTTAAAGATGGTAAAGTTATTTGTTAAACAGAATCATAAGAAGAGATGAAAAGAAGGTTTCGTCATCGTGGTTTACACACAGGAGGAAAAGAGGGTTAGATCAAACTTTAAAAGTGAATACTGATAAGAAAAATGCACAAGTGTGTGTTCTTGGTGTTCTTGAAGATTGCTTGAAGGTCGAGAGAAGGTTCATGCTTTTTAGAGTAATATGAGCGCGTAAAGAAGGAAAAGAAAAAGAATTTTGCTTTAATAGCAAGAGGAGAGAGAAACGGATAACTAAACGACGGTTTTAGCTTTTAGAAAAAGAAATGATGACCTGCGCACGTCCCTAGAAAAGAGTAGAAAGGAAACGTCGTGGCCCGTTGTGTGTCAAATAAAGGTCTGACGTGTCCTTTTCTTATTTGAAAAGAAAATATCTGATTATCATTCAATAAATAAATGTTAATCATTATTCTTAAATCCTCATCAACGGACAATAAACGATTGTTACTGATGGTTTTTAAAAGAAACATTCAGAGAGTGGAGATAAGAAGTCATACCTGAGAGATGTCAAGTATCACTGAATCAGAGTTCTGGGAAGGGAGAAGTTATTCAGCATTTAACATACCAAGCTCACTAATGAGTAGATTAAATCTAGTTTCATCAAGAGGCTTTGTGAATAGATCAGCGAGCTGATATTCAGTTGGCACGAAATGAAGTTCTACTTCACCGTTCATCACATGATCTCTGATAAAGTGATATCGAATCTCAATGTGCTTGGTTTTTGAGTGAAGAACCAGCTTGTTTGCAATTGCAATAGCACTTGTACTATCGCAATATATTGGGATCTTAGAAAGACTTAGGTCATAATCCCTGACTTGATTTCACATCCAAAGGATTTGAGCACAACAGCTACCAGCGGCAACATATTCAGCTTCAGCGGTGGAGGTGGACACAAAGTTTTGCTTTTTACTAGTCCAACTAACCAACTTACCACGCAATAGCTGACACCCACCAGTGGTGCTCTTTCTGTCAATTTTGCAACCTACAAAATCACTATCAGAGTATCCGTTTAAATCGAATCCAGAGCCTTTGGGATACCAAAGACCCAGATTAGGAGTTCCTTTCAGGTATCTGAAGATTCGCCTTACAGCGATGAGGTGAGATTCCTTGGGTTCGGCTTGATATCTAGCACAGAGACAGGTAGAGCACATGATATCGGGTCAGCTTGCTGTAAGATACAACAGATATCTGATCATCCCACGATAGGTGATAGGCGGATTTACACCCCCCTAAATCTAACCGCAGTGTAC
Source organism: Silybum marianum (assembly GCA_036898165.1). NCBI lineage: Eukaryota > Viridiplantae > Streptophyta > Magnoliopsida > Asterales > Asteraceae > Silybum > Silybum marianum. The sequence goes on from CM072529.1 coordinate 35,349,336, forward strand.
GGGTCGAATCAAGTAATAATGTACTAAAAGTACGGGATCGAACCAAGGAAACTAGGGACTAAGTAACACAATGATTATAGTAAATACTAACTCGACAGTTGAAAACTTGATTTGGCTGAATGATTAATATGGTAATTAAACTAAAGGAACCTAAACAATTTAAAGAACAAAGAAAGTTGGAAACTTTATGGGAGAAAAACAGTTGGGAGTTGGGGTCCTAATGGTTTCCACATAGAACACTTCAGTTGTAATTATTATCAGGTAATTTCCAATATTATGAATACACAATCACAAAAACCACTGTTACTCTCTCTCGAGTTATAACAGATTTATTCCTGAAGAAATAGGTATTTTATCTCTCGATCTCAATACATAAACCCAGAAATTTGTAGAGCAAGATTGTATAAAAGTACTAAGGTTTAATTGGTATATCTCTATCCAGGTTCTCACCTTAGGCACACGAATCACACATCTAATTACAAATTATTTCTCTCGAACTAATTTGGAATAATGAAATCAATTTGCAAGTTGATCAGGCTTACAAAAGCTTTAAACACCAACTTATATGCTTCATTAATAAAAAGAAACCCTAATAAAATTCACAACTTTGCGTGTTCATATGCTTCAAACCAAAAGTAATCCAACCCCCAACATATAAAGATTAGTTCATGTTGGGGGTGGTAGAAAACAAAACTAAGAAGGAAATCCCAAACTTAGACATGAAAATCAACAAACTCTAAATAAGAACTAAAACCCCTTTTTGGTAACGGATCTCCAGGAGATGGTGATGAAATTGGCTTTTGATCTTCAATCCCTTTGTGTTTCTCCGCTTTAATAGCTCCAAAATTGTGTTTTGAAATCACCAAAATCGCCCCTTCCAATCCCTAGGTCGTGCGTGAAAAGAAGGAGAAGAGATCTGTGAAAATCTGATTTTTCAGCTTTTTATATGGAGGACAACCAACTGTGCGGGTTGTGGGGCGGGTATACCCGTTTTTGCACCCGCTTTCATCATCAAAACAGTCAACTGTGCGGGTTTTGGGCAAGTTCAGCTGCTTTCGCGCCTGCTTTCTCCATTTTGGCCATAACTCACTCATTTTAGCTCCGTTTAGGCTCCGGAAAGGTTTGTTTACTTTGTATTCACGTCCTCTATCAATTGAAGCATAAATTCTTGGATTTTTCTAGAAAAGCATCGAATTCCTTTATTAGTCCAAATGGGTCAACTTCTGTACAACTCACACGAAATCGTAAATATGAACTGGGTAAATAGAAATGGAAAAGAGATGTTTCCAAGTAGCCGCAATAGCACCAGTTTTTATATGTCTGTTGGCTATTCAAAAGTTTGTATCTCTTCTTTACTTTTAAGTGACAAGGGGGTGACAAAGTTCTCTATGTCGCCGTCTCATCAATGAGCGTAGATTGATAGAGATGGCTTTTGTGCCGGTCAATCTGTATCGCTTACTAACGCGAATCCTTTTTTATTGATTGCACGAGCTAGCCAGCAAGCCATTAGTTGCTTAACTCATAGTAGTTAGGAGGTTGTTGTCCTAATGAGTGTAGCGGAGTGCTCCCTATAAATTACGCCTCGTTTGTTTGGTAACTAGCTAAACAACATGGAATTTGGTATAACAATAACACCAAATATTGATGTTATCAACAACCCCAAACCAAGCATTGCTTGTCCCCAAGCAAATTAGCGATCAACAAGGAACAGAACAATTAGACAGTAGGCATAACTCGTATATCTAAGCACGGGTATACTAAAGAAATGCAACGATTGTGTAGTATGCATCTTGTAAGTTCAAAATGTGATACTCGAATGTACTACCATCGTGGATAATTAGAAAAATGAGCATTGAAGATCGAACTAAAGACGGCGACCCCATACTGAGTTCAAACTAATCGATTACACTTTCAGCGAGGATTTCGCCTCGACCCTACCTCACGGGATACTCTCAATACACTCGAGTCCTAGGTTTAACGTATGTACTGTTTCATGCAGTATGAAGTTATGTACAATAATATTCAAGTTGGATAACTGCATGAATATGGAATTGAAAGACGCACATATGTTACCAAAATGACCTCGGAAGGGAATCAAGTAATAGGACAAGGAATATTTGTCAATAACCAGTGTACGTAATCACATTTTCCAAAGGATCACCTAGGTCTTTATTCGGTTGTAATGGGGCTCGGGGTGATGGCTGAGAAACAGAGGTTAATAAGGATCAAAGTCCTTAGTGCTTTACAGTGTAATTCGTCCTCCACCTGTTTTTTTCCGCAATCCCGGCTTTGCCTTGTACTATACTCTTTTCTAAACTACTCCTCCCTTTTCTTTTGTTTTTTTTTTCTTGGGTGAATTTGCCCAATTTATTTTCTATTATTTATTTTTGGTTTTTTTTTGTTTTTTTTTTGAGTAGTCGAGTTATTCTATTCTTTCTTTCCTTGCCAAGTCGGTCCTTCATTCCCTGGCCGTTTCACACTGTATTGCACGTTCGAACTACGATTGGCTAGTGTTTGGGCATGGGTTAACGTTTGGGTGTAGAAGTGAATCTAGAAGTGTTTGGATGCAAACTTGGTTAAGGAACACACAAATGAACAAGGATACGGTAGCTAAAAAAATCCAATAAAGTCAACACACAATGCCTTGGATCATCTCCTAAGGTCCACACGATTGGTACACTGGTATTTTTGACATAATATCCTGATGGTCGTCTTTATTACTCGATGCAAGAAAATAGTGAGATCAAACTATAATCAAATTACAATGAAAAAGACATGTGTATACAAACTGATGTATTCCGTGCCTCTCAAAAACGAATGTCGTGAAAATTTATGGCTCAAATTACCCCTCGGGGTGGTCTCCTCTAATGTCCCCTAGTCATGCAACAGATACGTCATTCCTCATGACTATATCTCTGTCTAAAGATTCTCAAGACGATGCAAAATTTTCAAAAAATTCCATAATTTTCACATATTCGAGTATCTAAAGGCATGCTAGTGATCACTAAAAGACTTATACACAATGTTTCAAAAATTGGTGTACCCGTGCGAGCAACCCCAAACCTTACCCACACATTGTCCCCAATGTGTGAGTTTGATTCGAAGTATCATAGCTAGAGTTAAGAGCGATACGAGTTATTTATAGTCATCCAACATTGTATGAATTGATTTTTAATTACAGTACCAATTTAAAGGATGCACAAACAAAGAAGATAATCAAACCGTCTTCATGCCTCGTGTTGTGATATGTGCTCGATATGTGAGATGATCGCCTCATTGTACCTACATTCAAACATTTATGTGTTTATGAATAAGTGTCATCAATCCCAAATAACACAATTGCCGGGGTTGGAATCATTCCCATTATGTATGTCTATCGATGAACTGACACCCCAAACCTAGGTCGTGGCCTAGGTTCCAATTGTGTTTTTGGATGACTTAGCAACCCCAAACCTAGATGAAAGCTAGGTTTGGACTGCTTCCATGATATTCCAAAAAAAGTGTAAAAGACGACTCACAACGTGGTAAGTGTTATCAACAACTCCACGGACTCCGACATAAAGGGTTTTCGTAAAAACAAACTAAACAAAAATTAAAATAAACTAAGAATGGAAATGATAAACAAACCAATGGTGGGTTGCCTCCCACCCAGCGCCTTATTTAGAGTCGTGGCACGACCTTGTGGTGTCAGTTTGGCTCGGTATTTTCCTTGGGATCGAACCGCCCACAAATACGGTCTATCCCCATTCTTTCCACATTCGATTTTCCATCGTCACCATTTTCAAACTCCACCTTACCTTTTTCCGGTACACCTCTACTTTCTAGGCGTTTGAGAACATGAAATGTTACCTTTTCGTTGCCGACTCTGAAACTCATCACACCTTCTTCCATGTCAATCAGTGCTTTGCTTGTAGCCGAGAAAGGTCTTCCCTGAATCAATGGCACATCCTTATCTTCATCTATGTCAATCACCACAAAATCAACTGGGAAGTAAAATTCGTCAACCTTTACCAAGATGTCTTCTACTATTCCGTATGGGTAGTTTATTGATCTATCTGCTAGTTGAAGTATCATGTTCGTCGGCTTCACTTTTCCTAAGCCGATTTCCTGAAAATAGGTAACGGTAACAAGTTAATACTTGCTCCTAGATCACATAACACGTTATTAAAGTGTAAAGAACCAACTTGCACAGGTATAGAAAAACTCCCTGGATCTTGCAGCTTCGGAGGAAGTTTATTTTGAATGATTGCACTGCATTCTTCAGTGAGTGCCACTATAGCCTTATCTTTGATTTGTCTCTTCTTGGACAAGATCTCTTTCATGAACTTAAGGTATGTCGGCATTTTTGCAAGTGCTTCTGCAAATGGAATGTTGATGTGAGGTTTCTTGAAGATATCAAGAAATTTATTGAATTGTTCCTCATCCTTGTGAGCCTTCAAACGATTTGGATATGGAACTTTCGGTATTGATTGTTTGACCGGTGGCTTCACAGGTGTGTCCACTGGTGTGTTCTCCTTCTTCTTGTTTTCTTCACTTAGGTCAACATCTTCAACTTCTACCATTTCCGTCTCTACATGCTCTTTATCAGATTTCTCAATAACTATCTCACGAGTCGGGTCCTTGATCAATTCCAGGCTGCTCGTCAAATGTATGGCATTGCAATGTTCTCTCGGTTTCATTTCTGGTTTACTCGGAAATTGGCCCAGAATTCTGGATTGAAGTACATCAGCAATCTGGCCTATTTGCCTTTCTAGCATTTGGATGGAAGCGGTGTTTTGGTCGGTTGCTGCTTTCACAGTACCCACAGTTGATGCTAGTGTGCATACTGAAGAGGTCAACCATTCACCCGCTGTATCCACCTTTGAGATAAGTTTCATCATCATGTCTTCCAAATTGGACTTCTTCTCTGAGGGCTGCCCTTCTTCAAATCTCATTTGTGAATCACCTGGATGACGGTATGCATTGTTAGATTGAGAAGAAGAAGTAAAGTTAGAATTGTTACCGTATTGTTGTTCCCCATTGCCATCTTTCTGATTATGTTGTGGTTGATTCCATGACAAGTTCGGGTGCTTCTTCCATCCCTCATTGTATGTGTTAGAGAATGGATCGTTCCTAGGCCGATTGTTCCGGTTTTGCATGTAATGGACTTGCTCCGGTTGTGGCTCATAAGAAGAAGACTAAAATTCTAGTGAGTTCGAATAATAAGGAGTTGAGTGAATAGTACTTAACTTCAATTGGTCCGTTATGGCAGCTAATTCGGCTTTGATGGCCCTCAACTCTTCAGATTCTTGGATGTTGGCTACCCGTCTTGTCGCGGATCTCGGGATGGAATAATTATGAGAAGTTATATTTTCGATGAGTTCGGTGGCTTCTTCAAAAGTTTTGTTCATTAGGGCTCCTCCAGAAGCAGCGGTGAGATCATTCTTATATTGCTGGTGTAGCCCTTAGTAAAACATTTGAATGATCATCTATCCATGGAGTCCTTGATGGGGACACCTTCTGAGCATTCCCTTATACCTTTCCCATGCTTCATAAAATGACTCTAGGTCCAATTGTGCAAAATGAGTGATATCTGCGATTAGCTCTGCAGTTCGACCTGGTGGAAAGAATTTATCCAAGAAAGCTTGTTTGAGGGCAGCTCATGTACGTATAGGTCCTATGCTCAAATTTAGTTCCCATGCTCGTGCTGCCCCTTTTAGAGAAAAGTGAAACAATCGGAGCTTGATAGCGTCTTCCGATACTCCGTTCTGCTTAAAGGTGTTGTAGATTATATCGAATTCGCGAAGGTGGGCATGAGGATCCTCAGTTGGGGTTCCTCCAAATTGATTGTTTTGTGCCAATTGAATGATGTTATTCTTCAGCTCGTAATTATTTGCATCGATCTTGGGTGGTCAGACGCCCTTATTAGAAGAACATGAGCATTTGGGTCCGGTTCATCTTCTTCAGAAGAATTTTCTTCATCCTCTAAACGCCTTTGTAGTTCCTCTTCTTGTAGCCTCAACCTTTCTGCCTCAGCTCTCAACCTTTCTGCCTCACGTCTCAATCGTTCTTCTTCTTGTCTCATTTGTTCGGGATCCATTGCTCTTGATTTTTCGACTTTAGCTTCCTTTCGTAATCGACGTGCGGTTTTTGGAATTTCTGAATCAAATAATAACGACTTTGGATCACTGTTTTTCTGAGCATAAGCTATGAACTACCTACAAACAAAGTTCATATTTAGTGCACTAGAAATTGAGAATGTAATAAGAAAATTAAAATAAAGCAGAAAATTAAAAGGTCCAATGTAATACTACTGATAGCTGGTAGTGCTATTAGCCAAGGCTAGTTCCCCGACAGCGGCGCCAAAAACTTGATAGGCGGATTTACCCCCCCCCCTAAATCTAACCGCAGTGTACGGGTCGAATCAAGTAATAATGTACTAAAAGTACAGGATGAACCAAGGGAATTAGGGACTAATTAACACAATGACTATGGTAAATACTAACTCGACAGTTGAAAACTTGATTTGGTTGAATGATTAATATGGTAATTAAACTAAAGGAATCTAAACAATTTAAAGAACAAAGAAAGTTGGAAACTTTATGGGAGAAAAGCAGTTGGGAGCTGGGGTCCTAATGGTTTCCACATAGAACACTTCAGTTGTAATTATTATCAGGTAATTTCCAATATTATGAATACACAATCACAAAAACCACTGTTACTCTCTCTCGAGTTATAACAGATTTATTCCCGAAGAAATACGTATTTTATCTCTCGATCTCAATACATAAACCCAGAAATTTGTAGAGCAAGATTGTATAAAAGTACTAAGATTTAATTGGTATAGCTTTATCCAGGTTCTCACCTTAGGCACACGAATCACACATCTAATTACAAATTATTTCTCTCAAACTAATTTGGAATAATGAAATCAATTTGCAAGTTGATCAGGCTTACAAAAGCTTTAAACACAAACTCATATGCTTCATTAATAAAAAGAAACCCTAATAAAATTCACAACTTTGCGTGTTCATATGCTTCAAACCAAAAGTAATCCAACCCCCAACATCTAAAGATTAGTTCATGTTGGGCGTGGTAGAAAACAAAACTAAGAAGGAAATCTCAAACTTAGACATGAAAATCAACAAAATCTAAATAACAACGAAAACCCCTTTTTGGTAACGAATCTCCACGAGATGGTGATGAAATTGGCTTTTGATCTTCAATCCCTTTGTGTTTCTTCGCTTTAATCTCTCCAAAATTGTGTTTTGAAATCACCAAAATCGCCCCTTCCAAGCCCTAGGTCGTGTGTGAAAAGAAGGAGAAGAGATCTGTGAAAATCTGATTTTTCAGCTTTTTATATGGAGGACAACCAACTGTGCGGGTTGTGGGGCGGGTATACCCGTTTTTGCACCCGCTTTCTTCATCAAAACAGTCAACTGTGCGGGTTGTGGGGCAGGTTCAGCTGCTTTCGCGCCCGCTTTCTCTATTTTGGCCATAACTCACTCATTTTAGCTCCGTTTAGGCTCCGGAAAGGTTTGTTTACTTTGTACTCACGTCCTCTATCAATTGAAGCATAAATTATTGGATTTTGCTAGAAAAGCATCGAATTCCTTTATTAGTCCAAATGGGTCAACTTCTGTACAACTCACACGAAATCATAAGAAATTACGCCTCGTTTGTTTGGAAACTAGCTAAACAACATGGAATTTGGTATAATAATAACACCAAAAATTGGTGTTATCAATAGGCAGTGACATTATCAGCTTTTCCATCAGAGTCCTTGTTCAACGTCAGAGGAGGTGCCATGGGAATCTTCATCGCTGAGCATTGATTCATATCAAATTTGTTCAGCATATCCTTAACATATTTACTTTGGCAAATAAAGATACCTTTGTCAGATTGCTTAATTTGCAAACCTAGAAAATATGTTAGTTCACCCATCATACTCATCTTATATTCTTTTTTCATTTGATTTGCAAAACGAGTACAGAGTTTGAGTCTTGTGGAACCAAATATAATATCATCGACATAAATTTGGGCAAGAATAGTATGACCTTTATGTTTTCTTAAAAACAGAGTTTGATCAATTTTTCCACGAGTAAATATTTCTTTAAGGAGAAATTTAGAGAGGGTATCATACCAAGCTCTAGCAGCCTGTTTTAACCCATAGAGAGCCTTTTTAAGTTTGAAAACGTGACTAGGGTGACTAGGGTCAGCGAAACCAGGAGGTTGTTCAACATAAACTTCCTCGCTGAGTTTTCCATTTAAAAAAGCACTCTTAACATCCATTTGAAAAACTTTGAAGTCTTTATGGGCAACATAAGCTAAGAAGAGTCTTATGGCTTCTAGTCTAGCTACAGGAGCAAAGGTTTCATCACAGTCAATTCCTTCTTCCTGTCTGTAACCCTGAGCAACATGTCTAGCCTTATTGCGAATTAAAGTGCCATTTTCATCTAACTTATTTCTAAAGATCTATTTCGTTCCTATCATTGTTTTTCCAGATGGACGAGGGACAAGGTTCCAAACGTTGTTTCTTTGAAATTCAGAGAGTTCTTCTTGCATGGCAGAGACCCAGCTAGGATCAGAGATAGCTTGATCGATATTTTTTTTTAGTTCAGAGAGGGAAATGGAATTTATATAAAGACAGATATTACCTGAACTTCTACGAGTTTTGATACCTGCATTAGGATCACCAATAATCTGATTTATTGGATGACTTGCAGTCCATCGCTGAGCGGGAGGTTGAGGAGATTGATCTACAATAGATTTCACAACTTTATCTCTTTCAGAAATACTAGTTGTTAGTTCAGCAACAGGGACTTCATCATTTAAGATCAATTCTGGAAATGAGGATGAAGCTTCGTTGTTCACTGAAGAGTTTCCTTGAGAGGTATCAGATGGATGAATCTGATTAAGAGGAGTGACATTGATCCCTATGGATGAATCTGTATTCGGAATAGGGAAATCAGGGAGACAATCATCATTCATTTCAGCATTTGGTTGACTGCTGAAATAAGTTTCAGGTTCTTCATAATGAGATCTCATCCATTCATTTAGCTCCTCATCTTCTTCAGGGATAAGAGCAGAGTTGATTGGACGTGATTCGTCAAAGTTGACGTGCATAGATTCTTCAACAAGTTGTCTTCTCTTGTTGAAGATTCTGAAGGATTTAGACACTGAAGAGTGTCCAAGAAAAATCCCATCGTCAGCTTTAGGATCAAACTTTCCTAAATGATCTCTGTCATTTAGAATATAACATTTACACCCAAAGATGTGTAAATATTTCAGAGAGGGTTTTCTTCCATGAAAAGGTTCATAGAGGGTTTTCTTGAATCGCTTAACGATCAGAGATCGATTCTGAGTAAAGCATGTTGTGTTCACTGCTTCGGCCCAGAATTGAGTAGGAAGATGCGATTCGCTGAGCATTGAGCGAGCTGCCTCAATGATCGTTCGATTTCTTCTTTCAGCAACACCGTTTTGCTGAGGGGTTCTCACTAAAGAGAAGTTGTGAGAGATTCTTTTTTCTTCAAAGAAGTTAATCAGGGTGTTGTTTTTGAATTCAGTACCATGATCACTTCTCATGGAACGAACAACTAGGTTGTTCAGAACTTCCATTCTTTTGATGAAAGAGATAATTACATCAGGTGTATCACTTTTGGAACGAAGAAAAAATACCCAAGTATATCTGGAATATTCATCAACTATCACAAGAGTGTACTTCTTTCCAGACAGAGATTGGACATTAACAGGTCCAAATAAATCCATATGGAGTAATTGAAGAGGAGAGGTCATTGAAGAAACTTGTTTAGATATGAAAGAGGCTTTGGTCGGTTTTCCTTTTTCACACGCTGAGCAAAGAGATTCCTGTGCAAATGTGTGTTTTGGAAGATCCCTGTCAAGGTCTTTTTGAGACAATTCATTAATCATCTTAAAGTTTAGATAAGAGAGCCTTTTATGCCACAACCAGTTTACATCAGATGACGCTCTGGATATGAAGCACATGTTCTCAGAGTGAGAGCTATTCATATTAATGACATAAACGTTTTCAACTCTTTTGCCTGTTAAGGCAAGTTTGTCATTACTATCAGTGACAGCACATCTATTTTTCAGAAATAGAACTTTGAAGTCTCTATCACAAAGCTGACTAACACTTAAAAGATTGTGCTTTAGCCCTTCAACATAAGCAACCCGACTGAAGGAAGTTGCTCCGTTGGATAGAATTCCGTAGCCTTTAGTGTATCCTTTGTCATTTCCACCAAAGGTCACTGAGGGACCAGCTTCTTCTTTGTAGTCAGAGAGCAGAGATTTTCTGCCTGTCATGTGCCTTGAGCATCGGCTATCTAGATACCAGATACCTTTAGCACTCTGTATACAACAAAAGGATTAATTTCATAGGTACCCATATTACTATGGGTCCTGCTGAGTTAGTGGAAGAAGTGGCGGAGGAACTACTCGCTGATGAATTTTCCTCAGCGGATATCTTCACCTTGGGAGTTTTAACACTCTTGGAGGATTTCGCTTTTGCTGGTTTATCAGCTTGAGCTACTTTCTTTCCATGGGCCAATTTTTCAGCTTTTGTAGCATTAGGACATTTGCTGGCAATGTGGGTATTTTCACCACAATGATAGCATTAGGAGAGAGGTCAGTCTTAATTCTAGGAGTTGATCTCTGAACGGATCTAGGGATCTTCTTCCTAGATTTAGGATGACCCGCTGAAGGAGCAGAGGAATTCTTTGTCTGTTTCTGAATGTTCTTATTCTTAGGAATAGACAACTTCTCAGAGGACTGAGGTTTAGGTAAAGAGGGATCAGGGATAGAAGAGACAAACATTCCGAGTTTTAACATGGAATGGTCATTCTCTGATTCTTCTTTACTTGGGTTATAGTCTAACCCACTTATCACTTTTAGAGGGATCTGAGCATTGATGATTTCATTGACTTTGTCAGAAGCTTTACACCATCCTTCGGTGGTAGCTTTTTCAGCCTTGAGATCAGCAATAGCTTTTTCTCTCTCAGTGATAGCTTGTTGCTTTTCGATGCTTATAGTTTGATTTACGAAGATTTGATCTTGATAATTCTCTTAAATTTTTGTTAATTCTTTTATCGTAAGGTGACAATTCTTTAATTGTTCAGAGAGATCTATATTTATTTGTTCAGCTTTTATCTTACCATTTAAAGCGTTATAAAAATCAACCGACATAGCATCAAGAGCAGACAAACTATTACTTTCAGTTAAGGAAGATGTAGAAGGAATAGGTACCTGAATTGAAGGGGACTCAGAGGAAGGTGTCTCAGAGACTTCTTCAGCTTCTTCGATTCTTGCCATCAGACATAGGAAGGCAAGATCTTCTTCATCTGAGCCTGACTCATCAGATGACTTAGCCCAGTTATCTTCGTCATCCCAGTCTACTTCTTCAGCAATCAGACCTTAGCCTTTTTGCTTGCTTTTCTTTAGATCTCTGTATTTGCTTTTGAGTATAGAGTATTTATCCTTCTTTTCAGAATTCTGGGAAGGTGTGGGAGCTGCTACTTTCTTTGATCTGCACTCATTGGCGAAGTGACCTCTTCGCTGACAGTTAAAGCATATTGAGGATGCTTTATCAGCGGTTGCAGTCTTTAACTTCTCAGAGTCAGCAAGAGCAGAAGGCTTTCGAAAGTTACTCTTTCTAGCAAATCTTTTAAAGTAATTGGTTAAGAGAGCTAGAGAATTACCAAACTCAGAGATGTCAGCATCAGTGAGTTCTTCTGAATCAGTTTGAGCTAATTCAGTGATTGAAGTGATGGAAGAAGAGACTTGTTTTGAAGATTCGGCCTCTGAACTTACCAATGCCAAAGAAGTACTTTTGACACCTTTAAGTTCATTGATGAGGTTTTTCCTTAAAACCTGAGATTGTTCTTCATTAAGAAGAATGCCATATAAGGCGCTCAGATATAGAGTTTCAAGATTTTTTGACAGTTTTAAACATGTAGTGTACACACTCCCCATTGCTCAGGAAGTGCCTCCATGAATTTTGTCAGAATTTCAGCGTTTGAATATTCTCTGTTGACTGTTTTCATGTCAATCAACAGACAATTAAATCTTTGATGAATTTTAGTGAGAGATTCACCTTTAGAGTGCATACAGCTTTTGTATTGTCTTACTAAGTTTATGCATCTAGTGACTTGAACTTCACTAGTTCCTTCATATTGGATACAAAGAGTATCCCATACGGCCTTAGAGGTTCTCATCTTCATCACGGAATGATAGACTTCATCCGGTCGAGACATGGCTATAATAGATCTAGCCTTAGCATCTATAGCTACTTCCTTTTTGTCATCATCACTCCATCGATATAGAGTTTTGATAATCCGTCTTTCAGGGATTGCTGTTGTGTTACCAAGAGCAGGAACAACAGGTAAGAGAGTTGTAGGAACAAATGGTCCATTCTCCATATAGTAGGGGATCTTAGGATCTGACCCTTCTAGGAATAGAGTCATTCTTTCCTTCCACAATGGGAAATTATCACGGCTAAACCTAGGTGGTTTGGCTAAAGATCCATTGTCGATATAGTTTGTATTCGTGTTTGTCATTTTAAAATATCTTTTTAAGAAATAGGTATTTTAAAGATTTAAGAAAGAAAACACTGCTCTGATACCACTTGTTGGTCCCAAAGGAGTCTACAAAAGTTCAATGGATATAGAAACAGTTTGTAGAAGGGGGGGGGGGGTTGAATACAAACAGATAGATTTTTTCGTTTTTAAATAAGTTTATACTAGATAAACAAATTTACAGTTACAATCGGAATTAGAACAAGTTAAATAACCTATTCTATTGTAACTTACGAAACACACAGATTTGATGCACAAGAAATTAGAAAGAAAAGAAGCAGAGGTTCAAGGAGAGAAAGTCGCATGCATGAGGATGAAGTAGATATCTTCATCCTATTTATACCTGTTTACATATCATGCAAGACAAAAGGTATTTTGCCACGTGTCAAGCTTTTATAGGAAGCTTGTCCTTTGTCCAAAAAAGCAGCCATGCTTTGGCCGAATATGAACAGTACCATATTAGATTTGATGGGGACATAAGAGACAAGCCGTACGTCCTTTTCTAACATAGTATAAGGTTTTGACTTTTGTGCATCGAGGATAAGATCAACTTTAATCTTGTTTGAAGTCTTCACTTGATCGCTGAACTTGAAACTTCAAGGATGAACTTTCGAAGTATTGCTGAGACTTCACAAGACTTCACACTGATTTAGATAATCCTTGCTATCAGTGAACCGCTTCAGGTCACTAGCTGATTATCTCTTTCTTCAGCTTGGTCATCGACTTTCGCTGAATGTTCTTCTGGTGTGATAGCTGATCTTCAGGTTTTCAGAAATAGACTTAAGGTTCCTGAGATTTCAGCGATCGCTGATGGCAATCAGCGTATGCTATCGCTGAAATGAACTTGAGTCTATAAATGGGATTTTCACTGAGTATAAAGGAATCATATTCAAAACACTGAGAGGAGTTATGATCAACACATGTAAATAGTAACTGTAAAATTGAAATGGAAATGGTAATCTAAATCAAACAAATAAGGATAGACTTATAGTTTTATGTATTAAATATTAACTGTGGATCAACCAAACAAACAAGGATAGACTTATACTTTTATGATGCAAAATTTATGATTTAAGGTCAGTTAGCAGAATATTGTGTTGACTATTCTTGCCGAGGCAAACCAACCACAATGAAGATGAATATAAGATAAATAGAACACCCAAGTTTTTTTAAAACTTCTCTCTCTCTCTCTCTTTTGTAATTGGTTCTTCTAAATATTCATTTCATCTTCATAAAAACAAGTTCAAGAAGTTTTGTAGCTGATTTTCGATGTAAAAAGCTGTCAAGATTGACTGGTAAGTTAAACCCCTTTTCAAGATTTCTTTATTTTCCGGTTGCCGGATTTGATTGGACCTCACGATTGTTGATTTCAGGCAATGTAAGTCAACATGACTTTTTTTTAATATTCGAATCAATCAGTAAACCAACCATTCTAAAAGACCAATATGAATATTTGAAGGTGCACTCTTATACAACCTAAAACATTAGATAAATAGAACATCCATGATTTGTTAAATCCTCTCTCTCTCTCTCTCTCTCTTGTAATTGGTCCTTATAATGCTCATTTCATCTTCATAAAAACAGGTTCAAGAAGTTGTTTTTAGCTTATTTTCGATGTGAAAAGCTGTCAAGATTGAATGGTGAGTTAAACCCCTTTTCAAGAGAAGAGAAAAGAAGTCAAAATTTCATCAACATACCTCGAAATGGACTAATCGTTGAAGAAATCAAAATCACTTCTCAATGTCATGATGATATTAACCTGCAAAATCGAAATGGAAATGGAATCTAAATCAAAATCGAAATAAATAAGGTTTTGAAGAGGATACCTAAATTTGAAGCACATACCTCTGAGAAATCTCTAGGGTTTGGAAGAATCTGTGAAATCAATACATCAGAGAGGAAGGGGTTATATGTATCAATGAGGTCTTGATGCATCAAATCGGTTTGATATTTGGCAGAAAGCAAATCAGACATCATGTTCCAGGTGATACACCAAAACCATGACATTACGGTGTTTAAAGCGACTGACAGGAGAAAAGGAACTCTAATTATACCCAAACTGGTTTTGAGACTTGCAGACTGAAATTGTGAGCCAGAAATAAGCGTGGTAAAGACTGGGAGGGAGAAATCACTTTTGTAATTAACTGATTTGGTTTTGATGCAGTTGATTTAAAACCCTTGCATCAAAAGCTTGTACTCTATGTTCAAAAAGTTGTATTAAGAGATTTTTCAAAATCATGCATAAATGAGTTGTACATCATGCAAAAATAGTTGTATTTAAGACATTTTGGTCAAACCAATATATAAGTAGTATAGATATATAGACGTTGAACATTTGTTTTAACACTTCATTTTAGTCCATTGAATTATATGTTTGAATCCTTTCAAGTTTAATTTATTGATTCTCCTGTTTGAAATAATTGTAAATTTTATGAATTATATTGAAACTTGACGTTTTATGAAAGCCATCCGGGTAGTGGCATATGTTAGTTTTCTTGATTTTCAGTATTACCCAATTGATGGGCACATTAGTCGGCATGCCTTCTATGGCGGCTTTGTTGTCATAGCTTCCTGAAGGTGAACTCAGTCCACAGGGTTAAGCCCAATTGTGGCTTACGTGAACCCACCTTGTGGAGTAGACCGATTTTATTGGTTCCAGGGCGAATGGATTGATACTAGGAATTACCCACAATGTGACCGTGGTTAAATTCACGGGTGACTCGGGGTGTGTGCCCGCACGCCGGCCCGATAGTTCGTGTGGTTTGGCCACCCCACGGACACAACAGGAATTGACGGACTTTATTTATGTTATATTTTTGAACCGAGAATTTTGAACCGAACATTTGAACATGACTTGACAAACTTTATTTATACTTTATTATTTGAACCGAGAATTGTGAATCGTATGCAATTTCTTTGAATTTATATTTACTGAATTATAAGTCTTTTGTTTTGTTATTGATGGTTCAATTGTTATTTTGAATTTACATTGTAATCCGTTCACTGAGCCCTGTTGCTCAGCCGTTTTTTTTTTGTTTTTTACACGGTAGGTTCCAAGTGATTGATGGGGCGGGACTTAAGATCGAGAGGGCACTTTTGGAGTTTTCAGACTCGTTTTTAGATGTTGATATTATAAGTTTATATATACTTTACGAAATGTAATATTTTGCACCGTAACTATGCTTAGACAGTTATAATCTATGTTTGAAGTTATTAGTAGCTTTGAATTGTTTATGTCTTTACTTAAGTTCCGTTAGTAACACCGCACGTCCGGACTACGTGGACGGGGGAAGTTACAAATGATCTATAATTAGATGAATGATTCATATTCCTAAGGTGATAACTTGGATAGAGATATATCATATAAACCTTACTACTATTTTACAATCTTGTTCTTTATAAATTTTTGAGTTTGTGTATTGAGATTGATCAATAAAATATACATCGTTCAGAGATAATTCTGTTATAACTTGAGAGAGGGTAATAGTAGCTTTTGTGATTGTGTATTCATTTAATTGGAGATTACCTGATAATTGTTAAGACTAAAGTGTTCTATTTGAAAACCATTAGGCTCCAAATTCCCAACTGCTTTTCTCCTATAAAGTTTCCAACTCTTTGTTCTGAAAGTGTTAATATTTTCTTAGTTTCCAACTCAACCAATAAAATTTCGATCGTCCAGTTTATATTAATTATAGTCATTGTGTTACTTAGTCCCTATTTGATCCAGAAATTGAAAGCAACGTACATCACCTACAAAAGGCAGCCAAAGCTGAAAAATCAAGAGCAATGGAAATCGAACAAAAACATCTAGAAGAAGAACGAGTCAGGCGTGAAGTACAGGAGCGAGAGATACCTGAAGATGAGGATAATTTTGAGGACGAAATCCCAGAACTACAAGCTCTCATCCTGATGAAGGCCTTCAACGCACCCAAGGTCTTCGGGTACCATTTAATTTGTGTAGCAGAAATAGTTCGGAGGATCTCCCGCTGAAGACCCTCATGCATATATTTGGGCATTTGAAAGAATATTCGATACTTTCAAAACCAATGAAGTATCTACAGATGCTATCAAGATCCGACTATTCCATTTTTTCTCTACGAGATGGAGCAATAGAGTGGGAAGAGAAACTTACCATTAGGCCTATACGCACATGGGACGCCTTACATGCGGCTTTTTTGGAGAAATTCTTTCCCCTAGGCCGAACTGCAGACCTGATAGCAGAGATCACCCACTTTGCACAGTGGGATTAAGAGTCGTTGTACGAAGCTTGGGAAAGGTACAACGGTATGCTCAGAAAGTGCCCCCATCATGGACTTCATGGTTGGATGATTATTCAGACCTTCTTCAGGGGTCTACACCAACTGTAGAAGAACGATCTCACGGCTGCCGCTGGAGGAGATTTAACGAATAAGCCTTATGAAGAAGAAACTGAGTTCATTGAGAACCTGGCTGCTCATACCTATGCCACATCGAGATCTTCGGTCAAATGGGTGGCAAGTGTTGATGAAACTGAATAATTAAAGGTAATCGAGGCCCAGTTAGCTGCCATCAGTAAACACCTAATTGTTAGCTCCATCCAACAATCACCACAATTTTATTTAGGCGCACCCGAACTCTATTCTTCTTCTTATGAGCCTCAACAAATGGAGCAAGTCCAGTTCATGCAAAATAGAAAGAACAGCCCTCGGAGTGACCGTTTCTTTAATACCTACAATGAAGGGTGGAAGAAGCATCTCAACCTTTCATGGAGCCAACCACATAATTACCCAAGAGAGATTATGGGACAACAACAACAACACTTAGGAAATACCTATTCCTCTTCTTATTCCCAGTCTAACAATGTTTATCGTCCTCCAGGTTATCACCAAAGAAAGATTGAAGATGAACCATCTCAAGAGAAGAAATCTGACGTAGAAGAGATGATGATGAAGTTCATGACAAAAATGGACAGTACTGTGGGAGAACTATCATCATCAGTGGGAACGCCTGCAACCACTATCGGAGCCGTTAAATCAGCAACTAAGCAAAATGCTACCTCAGTCAAGATCTTAGAAAGGCAAGTGGGGAAAATAGCAGAAACCCTGCAATCCCGAGTTCAAGATCTATTTCCAAGACAACCAGAACCGAAGCCAAGGCAACATTGCAAAGCCCTTCATTTGAGGAGCGGTAAAGAATTGATCAAAGACCTTACTTGTGAGCGAATTATCAATAGATCCAAGGAAGAGCATGTAGAGACGGAAGAGGTTGAAGTTGAAGATATTGGATTGGAAGACACCATAGTTGAGAACACAACTAATCTCAAAAATCCAGAAGAGAAGGATGTGACACCTTTTTCAAAGCCGGTACTCAACCCATATGTGCCACCGCTACCTTTTCCAAAACAACTGAAGGCACACAAGGATGAGGAACAATTCAAGAAATTTCTTGACATCATCAAGAAATTGCAAATCAATATCCCATTCGCAGAAGCACTTGCAAAAATCCCGACATACCTCAAGTTCATGAAAGATATTTTGTCTAAGAAGAGGAAAATCGGGAATAAGACTACAGTGGCACTCACTAAGGAATGCAGTGCAATAATTAAAAGTAAGATTCCTCAAAAGCTAAAAGATCCAGGGAGTTTCTCTGTCACCATACAAATTGGAACTTTTTATTTCGATAATGGGTTATGTGATTTAGGATCAAGTATATGAATTTAATGCCTTTATCAATCTTCAAGAAGTTGGATATAGGAGAGATCAAGCCGATATCGATAATAATTCAATTGGCAAATCGATTAAAAGGGCAACCTCATAGAATGGTTGAAGATGTGTTGATTAGAGTTAGAAAGTTTTATTTCCTAGTTGATTTTGTGGTGCTGTACATAAATGAAGACAATGAGGTGCCATTAATCTTGGGAAGACCGTTCTTGGCCATGAGCAAGGCCTTGATAGATATGGAAGATGGTGTAATGACGTTCAGAGTCGGCAATGAATATGTAATGTTTCATGCTCTCAAAAGCAGACGGTAGAGGTGAACCGGAAAAAGGTCAGACTGAGTTTGGAAATGGTGATGACGGAGAAGTAGATATGGGAAAAACAAGGAAAGGCTTTAATTGTGGGCGGTTCGATCCCAAGAATAGGTGACACCACAAAGTCGTCCCACGACTCAAAATAAGGCACTTGGTTGGAGGTAACCTACCGTAGGTTTGTTTTTCTTTTCGTAGCTTTACGTTATATTTTCTTTTTTTCTTTAAGAATAGGTGTGTTATTTTGTTTGTGAGCCCCGAGTATGTGTCCCATGGATTAAAGTGTTTGAAAGAGAGAATAAGAGAGGAACAACAGTGACAAAAATAGGTTCCAGGCGGCCGAAAACCACAAAATCCCCGCATTATTCACTGTTTCAAAGTGCAAACGATACCCGGGCGGGTTCCATGCGGGTACAAACCGACTGGAAACCCACTTTACCTTTTGTTTGAGTCAAAGTTAATGAACGCGGGCGGGTTTCATTTGGGTACAAAACCGTCGAGAAACCACTTTGCCCTCTGATTTGAATCGAGAAATCCCAAGTGTACGGGTTTCAGGCCGGTAGAAAGTCGCACGAAACCCACATTTATCACTGGTCTCGATTTACACATACCTACATGCATAATTTGTTCCCTAATTCTCATTTACATCTCTCTCGGCACCTCTCACTCACACCTCACCCCCAACTCCGGAGACTCTCCTCCCTTCCCATTCCTCTAGATCTTCAATTCCACTCCTGGGTATGTTTCCAAACTCGATTTTGTACTGTAATAGGGGTAATTAAACCTAGTCCAAAGCCTAGGTTTGGGGTTGCCTACATCTTAAGTACATATGCACTTCAACTTAGTTTAAACCTAGATAACTGTCAAGGTTTGGGGTTGTTCACACAACTACCCAAATAGTTACATCGCCAATCTACGTAGGTGCCCGGATTCAAGCAAACAAGGATGCACTCCAACCGAAGGCGGTTGCTATTCCTCAAGGAGTTGATGATGACGACATCGATGACGTTGATTACGGACCCGATGAAGTCCCAACCGACACCAATCAGAGCACAAGACCAGCATGGGCCACCGGCATATTTGATTCGCAGCCAAACAAATATTGATTCGCTTCTACACCGAATATTTAACCCCTGCCCAAATACTAGCCAACCTTAGTATGAAAGCCCAATACTATGTGAAATGGCTAGGGAATGAAGGAGTGAATCTAGAAAGAAATAAGAAGGCTGGAAAAGACTGAATACTCTAAAAAAAGACTGGGCTAGTTTACCTAACTCCGAAGAAAAAGAACAAAAAAAAACAAAAGAGAAAAGAAAAAGAGGAGTACAGTAAAGGTTATGGCACAAATGACAGTTGGGACCGTGGAAAAACAACAGGTGGAGAAAGGATCATACTGTAAAAGAACTAAGGACCTTGTCCCTTAATGACCTTCATTTCTCAGCCATCACCCCGAGTTCCATTACAACCTGATAACGACCTTTATTATCTTTCGGAAAGCTTGACTGAAGTAAACTTAGTCATACTGGTATTCCTTGTCATATTACTTGATTCCTATATGAGATTGCTTTTATTTCATCGGTGCGTCTTTCAATTTAAACTCATGCAATTATATATCTTGATATTATTGTGCATAACATCATATTGCACAAGTTACATGGTGTGATAACCTAGGATCTGAGTGAATTGAGGGTATCCGTGAGGTAGGATCAAGGCGAAATCCTCTCCAAAAGTGCAATAGGTTGGTTCAACTTCATGATGGTGTGGTTGCTTTCGGTTCAAATCTTAATGTTTGAATTTCACATAGTTGCAATTGGAGAACAATCAGATGTCTATAACTACATGATTATAAGGCATAACAATTGTTTTTAATAAGCAAACCTGTTGACTCATCGTGCGAGTTAAGGATAGCTATAACTGCTTGTTATTTAATTGTTTCGTTATTTTGCTTGAGGAAAAGCAATGCTCAGTTTGGGGTTGTTGATAACGCAAAATTTAGGCGTTATATAGCCACATCCGTGCAAAACTTCTTTGTTTTCAAGTAGATAAGCGTAATATTTAACAATTATAGCAAGTATGTACAGATATGGAGTCTTTCGAAGAAAAAGAGTAAACCGATAGATTTGTTAGAGAAAGTTAAAGGAAAGCCTAAAAGAGAGGTCTCATGAGAGAACCCAAATCAAAAGATCAAGTATCTGGCCTAAAATCCAATATACTTGAGGCTAAACAGTGGAAAAAGTGACTTCTAGGCGACTTTGAAGGCCAGTCACGGCAATTGGTGCAAGCGAGCTGGTTTCAGGCGGGTACAAAGCCACATGAAACCCACTTTCGGCTATGTTTCATCCTCTTAACCCACAGCTACCGCATCAAAAAGATGATATACATTATATCCGATTTTGTAAAGCAACTGCGATATTTTCGGACCGATTGAAGTGGAGAAACATCAAGGGATCGAAGATCTGAAGCCATATTCATACACATTCGTGGAGATTCATCACGAAAATGGGGCTTTTTATTCTTGTTTAGATTTTTTTCTTTAAGTTGCATGTCTAGATTACTGATTTCTTCCATTTTCGTTGTCCTTTCTATCACCGCCAACATGAACTAATCTGTAGATTTGTAATCATACGAACATGTAAAGTTGCAATTTTTATTAGGGTTTTCAATTAATGTAGTATATAAATTTCGTGTTTAAAGCTTTTGTGAGCCTGATCAACTTACAAATTGATTTCATTATAATAAATTAGTTTAAGAAAAATAATTTATAATTGGATGAATGATTCATACGCCTAAGGTGAGAACTTGGATTTAGATATGCCAACTAAACCTTAGTACTGTTTTACAATCTTGTTCTTTATAAGTTTTGAGTTTGTGTATTGGGATCGAGAGATAAAATATACATCTTTAAGAGATAATTCTGTTATAACTTGAGAGAGGGTAATAGTAGCTTTATGATTGTGTATTCATTTAATTGGAGATTACCTGATAATTATTAAGACTACATTGTTCTATTTGAAAACCATTAGGACCCCAACTTCCAACTACTTTTCTCCTATAAAGTTTCCAACTCTTTGTTCTGAAAGTGTTAATATTTCTTCGTTTAATTCTTTTGTAAATTACTCAACCAATCAAATTTCGATCGTCTAGTTAATATTAGTTAGTCATTGTGTTACTTAGTCCCTAGTTCCCTTGGTTCGATACTCATACTTTTATACTTTATTATTTGATTCGACCTGTACACTTGTGGTTAGATTTAGGGGGGGTGCAATCCCACCTATCAAAAGGCAACTCTCGGGAGAAAAAATAGGTTTCTTTTGAGTTTTTTTACTATTCGTGCGAGAGTACTGTTCATCATGCGAGGGTACTATCGTAATAACCCGGAACCTACTTTTTGTATTGAAATTCACAATTTGGATGGTTGGAACCTAACTTCCTAAATTTCAGGGACCGAAAGTGTAACTATGGGTCAATAAGGGTTTGGAAACCCTTCTTTTATGAAATAAGTTGCTGATTCATAGAGTGCTAGTAGTGTATGCGATTTTGGGAGAATAGAGAAGGGAGAAGATAAATTGCAAGGAAGCAAGGGTTCATCAATAAATTTCAGGAATGAATGTTCATCTTCTTCCTTTATAGAGTCATTATTCTTGATTTGAAGCATTGAGGATTGTGTGGATTGTTTTGTTGTTTAGGGATAAAGGGTTTAAATTAGTCTTTGTGGAAATAATGAGTAGATATTGAGTTTTCTTTCTTATCTTGAGTATTATATCTCAATTTGAGATTCAAATCAACCAAAAACCTCCATGGATGTAGCATGTTCTTCAATGTGTGTACTAATCCATGGAATCAATGGTTTAATTAAGTTTTCTATTCATAAGGATTGATTTATATGAGTTTGGGGCAAGTTCCATGCCTTTTGTTAAGTGAAAATGTTGGAAAAAGTGGAGTAGGGTTTTGTTCTTCGAGTAGGAAAGTGCAGGGACAACAGTGAGTCCCGCAACTTGTCTCGCGGCTTCAATCGCGCGGGAAGTCACTCAACTCACTGTTTCAACAATTTGAAAGTTTTTGCTTGCGGGTCAACTGGGAGTGTTAAGTGGCGTCCTAGACTTAGGGGTTTATTGGTAGGATAAGTGGGAGTGTAATTGGGTCAATAACTTGTAGTTTAATTGATCTAATTTAGCCGTTCGATTGGTGTGATTCGTAGTTGAGACGAGCATCTAGGCTTGGCATTCAGGTGAGTTCCTTTTTTGTGATTAAATTAACAAATGAATGCTTTATTTTTACTTCCAAAGAAATCATTCGTTTACGGGAAGTGTTTACCCGACCAATGGGCTGGTGTGATCCCGGTTAAATAGTCGCAAGTGTGATTGACTTACTGTGTGTTTTGCCGTTGCAACAGGTATCTTTCATGACTAACCTTTCTATCTTATAAAATGTCATGCATATTTAACTGTTACCTTGAGATAATTAACTAGGACTTATGGTCTAACCCTCTCTTTTATAAATTGAAAATATTTTCAGGAAGACGGATGGTTGAGAGCTCTAGTAAGGGCAAAGGGAAGATGTGAGCTTGGGAGCTAGAAGTGAGGCCCCATTCGTGAGTCGATAGTTTCCTAGGTTGAGTTACATTTTATGATAATCTCAGTGGCTAGTTTATTTCCGCTATAAACTTTTGAGATTGCGTTTATGTTTGGGACCTATTTACCTTGTAAATGCTAATTTTAGATTGATACTTTCTTCATTTTCTGAATTAAATTATGAGTCAAGTTCTTCTTCTAAACAAAATTCTGAACCAAATTCTGGAGAATCTAAAGTGCAAAATCAAATTCAGAACATGACTTCTGAATTTGAAAGTCTCAGAAACAGAATCAAAGGGGAAAGAATTTTGGTAAATCAATTCAGAGTTGAAAGCCAAATTTATAAACAAAATTGCCAAGAAGCTGAACAAATTCTGGAAAAAGTTTCTGAAGAAAAATTGTTATTAAAAAAAAGAAAAGATTAACAATTTACAAAAAGAAATATTAAATGAAAAATCTGAAAAGGAAGTTCTGAAGTTCAAAATTCAGAACTTAAATCTAAAGTTGGTAAAAGAACTTGTTATACTAATCCTCATTTCTTATCTTTTACAGAGCTATCCACTTTAGTATGGAGAAAGAAAGATGAGAGACTATCAAAGACTACCAAATTAAATAGTTTTTCAACTTCTAAGAAAAATAATGTACCACAAGTTAATAAAGTGAATAAAAGAAAGCATTCAATTGCAAAATCAAATGTGGTTGATTCTTGTTCATGTACTGACATATTAAATAATCTGAAGAATCATATTCATTGTATTAATTGTGGTCATCATATTTTTCATCTCAATTACAAAACAAACAAGAAATTTTTTGAGAAATCAATTCAGAACTTTTCAGCAAAGTTGGCACATAAGAATAAAAATAAAAATAAAATTAACACTAAGAAAGACAAATTCAAAAACTCTGAACAAACTTCTGAATTTCAAAATGTTATGTCAAAGTTCAGAACTTCAAAATTTTTAACTAATCTCACAGGACACATTCTTAAATGGGTACCTAAATCTCATTAACCGTTTTTGCAGATATGTCATGTATGGGTCTTAGATTCAGGATGTTCAAGACACATGACACCTTTCAAAGAACTTCTAACTGATTATCATGAAAGATATGGAGGAACAGTTAGCTTTGGGAATAATGCAAAAGGTTATGTGAGAGGTTATGGAACTTTTTCCAAATGAGATGTCATAGTGATGAAAGTTTTTTATGTTGAAGGTCTAAAACATAATCTTTTCAGTATAAGTCAGTTTTGTGACAAGTGTTCGAAAGTAAATTTTGACCTAGACTACTGTCATGTTCTGAGTTCTACAAACGAAAATCAATTAACTGCCTATCGAGATGGAGATATCTACACTGCAACTTTCACTACAGATGGTCAATTACAAGGAGTTTGTTATATTTCCACTACAATGAAGAATGACAGTTGGCTTTGGCACAGAAAAATATCACATCTGAACTTCAAAGCAATTTCGAACTAGAAAGACACAACTCTGTTAGAGGACTACCAAAGATTAGATTTGAAAAGAATTCTTTATGTTCTGCATGTGAACAAGGGAAAATCAAAAGAAGCTCCCATCCTCTAAAAATGTTATCTTCATGCAAAGCTCCACTTGAAATGATACATATGGATTTGTGTGGACCAATGAAGACACAAAGCATGGGTGGAAAGAAGTATATTCTTGTCATTATAGATGGATATTCAAGATATACTTGGGTTGAATTTCTTACACTCAAATCTGATACTTCTAAAAGGCTTATTCCTTTTCTGAAGAAAATTCAAGTTCTTCTTCAACTCCCAATCCAAAAGATCAGAAGTGATAATGGCACAGAATTTACAAATTCTACACTTCAGAACTTTTTGGAATTTGTTGGTATATCACACAACCTTTCCGCTGCAAGAACTCCTCAACAGAATAGTGTTGTTGAAAGGAAAAATAGAACTTTGGTAGAAGTTGCAAGGACCATGCTAGCATATTCTGAACTCTCTTTATCTCTTTGGGCAGAAGCAATGGCAACTGCATGTTTTACTCAAAACATGACTATTCTTAACAGAAAACTACTTAAGACTCCTTATGAAATTATTAAGCAAAGAAAACCCTCTATTGATTACTTTAAAATCTTTGGTTGCAGGTGTTTTCTTCTGAATGGTACACAACATCTAGACAAATTTGCACCTAAAGGTACAACTGGTATCTTTGTTGGATATTCTCAAAGATCAAAGGCGTACAGAGTACTCATCAAAAGAACTCAAAGGATCATTGAGACTTCATACATCAGATTTCATGAGCCAACAATGACTTCTGAACAAGACAGTTCAAAACTTAAGCTTAACCTAGTTTCTGAAATTTGGATTCAGAACACAGCAAGACAGATCACACTTCCGAATCTAAAACTTTACTTAAATCAAATTTAGATATATTATGCCAAGATTTATTTGATATTTTTAATATTTCTGCAGATTATCAGAAACCTTCTCTTCTCAGAAGCATACCAGGACAAGAATCTACAGAAACTACAATATCAAATCTTTCTGGACCACCTATCTCAACCTCAAATTCAGATTTTCCTCCTTCTGAATCTGTACAAGTCATTTCAGAAACAGTTCAAGTCATTTACGAACCTGTTGTTCCTATTTCTGAACCTACGCCTATTATTTCTGAACCAGTACAGAATATTCAATTTGAGGGGGAGTCTTCAGATCTACATTCAGTTATCAATCATGATACTGAAACTCAAGCAATAATTGATGATTATGACTCCTTCAATAATGTCTCATCTGTTCAACTATTACCAAATGTGAATAAATGGACATCAAGTCATCCAATTCATCAGATTATTGGTGATGCATCTAAAGGTGTACAAACAAGGTCAGCCACAGCAAATGAGTGTCTGTATGTGAATTTATTAAGTAGCATGGAACCCAAAAAGCCAAGTGAAGCTCTTCAAGATCCAGACTGGATTTTAGCTATGCATGATGAGCTAAATCAATTTGAAAGAAACAAAGTCTGGAGATTGATTCCAAAACCAAAAGGTAAATCAATCATTGGTACCAAGTGGATTTTTATAAATAAAAAAGATAAACATGGAATTGTTGTGAGAAACAAAGCAAGACTTGTAGCTAATGGGTATTGTCAACAAGAAGGAATTGATTATGCTGAAACCTTTGCCCCTGTTGCAAGACTAGAAGCTATTTGAATTTTTCTTGCATATGTTGCTCACAAAAACATGAAGGTGTTTCAAATGGATGTTAAGTGTGCATTTCTGAATGGAATTCTTCATGAAGAAGTGTATGTTGAGCAACCAGAAGGCTTTGTAAGTAAAGAATTTCCAGATCATGTTTATATATTAGACAAAGCCTTATATAGACTTAAACAAGCACCAAGAGCATGGTATGACACTCTCACAACTTTTCTTCTAAATTCTAAGTTTAAAAGAGGTACAGTAGATACCACTTTATTTCTGAAAAAGGAAGGTGATGATATGAGATTGATACAAATATATGTAGATGATATTATATTTGCTTCTACTATTCCAAAATTTTGTAGAAATTTTGAGAAAATCATGCAAACTGAATTTGAAATGAGTATGATAGGAGAGTTAACATTTTTTCTTGGTCTTCATGTAAAACAACTTCCTACTGCCATATTCATTAATCAATCTAAGTATGTTTCTGACTTACTTAAGAAGTTTGACATGTCTGACTGCTCTAGTATTCAAACTCCAATGGCAACTGCAACTAAATTAGAACCTGATTTGAATGGAAAATCTGTTGATCAGAAAAAGTACAGGGGCATTATTGGATCTTTGCTTTACTTAACAGCTAGTAGACCTGATATACTGTTTGCTACATGTATTTGTGCTAGATAAGCTAATCCTAAGGAATCTCATCTTCTTGCTGCTAAAAGAATCCTTAGATGTCTCAAAGGTTCTCCTTCATTAGGACTTTGGTGATTCTGGTTTTGAACTAACAGCTTTCACAGATGCAGATCATGGTGGTTGTAAACTGGACATGAAAAGCACATCTGGATCATGTCAATTTTTGGGTGACAGACTTGTGAGTTGGTCTTCAATGAAACAAAACTGTGTTTCAACTTCTACTGCAGAAGCTGAATATATTGCTGCTGCCATATGTTGCTCACAAGTGATCTGGATGCAAATACAACTAAAAGACTATGGTTACACATTCAGAAAGATACCCTTGTATTGTGACTCAAAAAGTGCCATACCAATCACTGCCAATCCTGTTCAACACTAAAAAACAAAGCACATTGAGTAAGTTATCATTTTATCAAAGATCATGTTGAAAAAGGTAATATTGAAATGTTTTTTGTTCAGACTGATTATCAATTGGCTGATTTATTTACCAAAGCACTTGATGAAAAACGTTTTAACTTTTTGGTAAGTAAATTGGGCATGATGAATATGTTTATTTAAGTATTAAACATCAACTAAGAATTAAAAAATTATGTTCTGAGATTCATTTCATCAACATTCTGAGAAATCTTAACTTCAGAATTTCTGAAGTTAACTTTTCAGAAGTTTATATTTCATTACTCAGAAGTAATTAATTTTTTTTATTTCTCAAGATTGATTGTCTCATAATACTTTCAATTTTTTTTTTCATTTCTCTATTTCTCTTCTGAAATATTAAAACGTTTTCTATTTTTCAGAAGTATGTAGTTTTAAATATTTTTCGTGGATATGAATTGATAGAAGTTAAGTTCTGAACTTAATTCGAAAGTTCTGAAGTGTTTCTAAATCTTTTCATTCAAACTTCTGAACTTATTCTCAGAAGTTCTGAACTTATTCTGAAGTTTTTGAACTTGTTCTCAGAACTTTACTTCCTGTTGAGAAGACTATATTCATTTAAACGTGTGCCACGTGTTTTAATTTCATTGGCAAATTCCTAAACACGTTGCTTAAACGGTTCATTTATCTAAATAAATGATGATTATTACTCTAATTATCATTACGTTTTGGCCACGTCTCTATCCACGATCATCCAATCAGATATAATCCATGGCTTCATCGCCGTCCTCATTTTTTAGAAATTTTTCCCTCCGAAATCTCTCTGTGATTATTGATCTTCAATCAAACTCAAATCCTTATTCATTTCCAACAACGTCGACCTCAAATGTGGATTTACCTATTCAGTCAGCCAAATCGTGTTTCAGTGATAGCAATTGATCCTCAAGTGATGGTTCATTCAAGGTTGTACCTAAGAAAATCATGGTTGGATTAATGGAGATAACTTTGGAAGAAGATCAGATGCTAAAAGATACTGCTACAACTCTTAATCTTGAAGCTAGACCCTCAAATTCGAAACCTAACCCTAGCCTAACCCACGTACTGAAAAAATTAGGGAAACACAAATTGAGCCTATTGAAGTGGCTTCTGAATCAAATGCTGGAGTTGGAGATTCTCAATCTTGTGCTGGATCAAACCCTGAAAGTAGTGATGATCCTGATTTATCAAAACTTTATGTTCCTGAAAATAAGCTAATGGGTATTCAAAAGAACAACTGTGCTCTAAACCTCAAGTCGGTTGATTTCAATAATGATCAAATGATCTTGATTGAAATTTTGAAGAAACATCCCCTTCATGCTGAAGTTGATGAAGAAGCAAATGACATTTCTTCTTATATGCATGGATACAGAGTGTGTATTTCTGTTGAAGATGTTCGTAACATCCATTTTCTTCCTAAAGAAGATGAAGTTGTTGGGAAAACTTCATTTGATCCTATTTCATCCTCTTCTAAAATGATTTCAGATTTTATGCAGTTGGGCTATTCTGAAAATTTGAATTCCTTAAGCTCCTTCAGAAGAAAGTGTTTACCTCCCATCTGGTATTGTTTGTTTACTATACTAAACACTTGTCTTTCTGGGAAGAGTTCAACCCTAGATCAAGCCTCTACAAATGGAAGGATTATTTTGCATGGTGTTGCACATAATAAGCATTATGATTACGCTTCCCGCATTTTTTAAGAACTCAAGTCTGCTGTTCTGAAAAAGTCTACCTACAACTACATACCATTTCAGAGATTGTTTTAGACTTTCATCAAAGGTGCAATGAAAGCTGTTAAAGCCATCCCAACTCTAGATCATCAGGTACATGTTCCGCTCTTCTCCATGGATAATCTAAGGGCACCAAGTGCAAAGTTACAATTTCCAAATGCATCACCATTACTTGTTCATTTACTTGGATATGTAAATCCCAAAAATAGGATTTTGAATGAGTACTGTGAATCAATGGGACTACCAAAACCAGTAGTCTCTTCCCCTGATTCTACCCCGAGTGGTGAGCATTGTGAGAGGTCTAGTATTCCTAGAAAGAGTGGGGAGGTTGTTCATGGGGGAGAACAACCTCATAGAGTGAAGAGGAAAAATGAAAATGAGAGTTTGGGTAGAAGGGTGACAAAAAGAACTTAAGAGGGGAAAACACAAGTAAAAGAAAAACAACCTTGTGAACCAAATGTTACAAGTCGGGCAGCCACATCATCTATTACTCCATACTTTTTGGTGGGTAATATTGATACAGCCAGTGAGCCCATGGCAACTTTTGTTAACCCCCCAAGCCACTCAACCATCTCTCAAAAGAAGGGTGTTTCACCAACACTTATGGGGCAAGCAACTTATCTACCAATAGGTCCCACTTGGAGGAGCCTATTGTTGAAAAAGAAGGAAATATGTCCCCCTTTCATAGTTTTGAGCACATTGAATCGGATAGTCTACTCCACTTTGAGCCTGAACCACAAAATGTCGCATCTGTTGACACAAGCACACATCTTTTAGATGTCACTATGCAAAGTGTTAGTCATTTTGTACTTCGAGGATTGGATGGAAGACCTGGTGAGGTGAACATTACAAAAGCCTCATTCCCAGAATCTGTATTGATTCATGATGTTGTGACATCTACAGGCCAACCTTCTTCTGAAGGATTGCAAACAAGACCATCTGTCGGTCTTGGAATTTGCAGAGATTCAGAAGGACATTAAGGAATTGATGAATAAAAGATCCAAGGTGATGGAGGATACGTTGGATGATCAGGAGAAAAAGGTGGTGAATAAGTTGAATGAATTTCAATTGTCAACAGCCAATGATTTACAAAGTTTTCAACAGTCAATTCTGAATTACTCTTCTGAAGACATTTCTACAGTTGCATCCCTTAAAACTTCAATGTCTTCTTCTTCTTCTACTCAGCAAGATTCTAATCAATTTGCTACAAAGGCAGACATTTCTCAAATTCTGAATCAATTGTCTGCAATTCAGAATTCTCAAGTTTCCTTAAATGAAAGACTTTCTGCATTAGAATGCATGTCTCCGGAAGATACTTTAAAGAGAAATCTTGATGATCATAGTCCTGATGATCAAGAGGGGGAGAAAAGACAAAAAGTATCTGAAGATGTTGAAATGCCACAAGTTCAAACTTCTGAGAAATCTTCTGAAGAAGTTCAGAATGTTGTTAATGATGATACTAACAGAACTTCTGAGGCTATAGATGATATTTTGCATGCTAAAACTGAAGGGCAAGAGGCTGAAAATGGTATTTCTGAAGAAAATGTTGAACAAGGATATGAAACTGAAAAAGTGTCTCTTGATTTTGAAGGAAAACAAAGCACAGAAGATACAGATATTGTTCCAGATTCAAATGAAGAAATGTTGAATGAATATCTTGCATTTGAAGATGTGATTGGTGAGCCAAGTGATTTATCAGATGTGATTATGTTTGATGATGAAGTGGAGGTGAATGATGAAGTGGAGGTAAATGCACATAAAGAATTGGTGATTTGGAGACCACAAGTTCTGAATAGAATGGATAATTATGAAATATCTGAACTTTTATGGAGGTTAATAAGCCAATTCTGCTGGGTATATATATTTCTGAATAATCCAAGGAATCTGTATTGTAGATTCTTGGATGAAAGATCGTTTATCTTCAAAGAATTTCTGAATCAACCAGCTGAATATTTTGATATAGAGATGTATTTATGTCATATGCATAATGTTGAAATTTCAAATGAAATTTTGATTGTCTTTTCAGAAAAATTAGAAGTCAGATTCAGAATGTGTATTATTATCCCTTCAATCAATCTTCCTGTTCTTGAAGAACCAATTGTTGATCAAGTGTATGAAGGTAATACTCTATTTGATAGTTCTAGAGAAAGTCAGCTTATATTTCCAGAAGATGCTTATAATTGTGTATATAAAAAGAGTTTGAAACTTGCAACCTTAGAAGATTTTGTAAATGATGAGTGGTCTGAAGATCATATTTCAAAAGTAAGGATGTATGTACAAAATCATGGAATTCAAGAACTACATGATTCTACTATGATTAAGAAGATCAGATGTTTGACTAAAACCATTGAAGATGACTTATTCATTGTGAAGTTTGGAGCTGAAAGAAGAGATGGTACTCTAACAGATTAAGACTACAGGATAAGCTTGCTATTCTGGCGTTTTGTGTGAAGAAAGAGGAATTTGAACTTGTTTCAGAAGTCAGACGGATCTTAGTAATCTATATAAGAAATCTTATTAAACATGATTTCCAGCTAGCTTTGGAATTCAGATTGTCTAAAGTAAACCTTTTAGAGCCAGTAAATATTGAAAGACATGGGCTAACCAAAGTGTTTACAAATCCAGATATTGGTTTTATGTATGAAGCAGAGGGAGTTAATAAGAGAACTTTCATTGTGTCTGACATAGCAAAGTATTCAACTTCCACTTTGAACTGGTTTTTGAAATATGCTGAACGGTTTATTGCTTCATCTGATATAAAAGAAGAGATAATCTATTTGATCAAGGAAAGGATCAATTTCAGAGATTATATCAGAAAAATCTATCTTGCTGGACATACAAGAGTGAACAAAATTAGAGGAGCTGATTATATTCTGAGCAATTTGTATGATTTTCATATTCATACTAAGAAACAAGACATTGAAGAAATTCTGAAACTCTCTCAGAAGATAGGAAGTTTTGAAGCCAACTTAAAAGAAACAGAAAAAGGAAACGAAAAGGTTTCTGAAAATGATCCAGAAGAGATTCCTGTTAGACAAATCTCTGAATCTGAACATCTGCAGGAACAAAGAATTGAAGAAAATGCTTACACCATGTTTCTTGAATATTTTCATCCAGAAATGTTCATGGAATATTAACAAAAGTTCAATTACATTGATTGTTGGATCAAGAAGTCTTTTGGACGGAAGCAATGGTATTCAGATATTATCAGATAGATAAGAATTCCTGTGAGTGAAGCCAGAAAAGAAAGTCCCATTCTGAAAGTTGTTACTGCTGATTTAAAGTCAACAAGTATG
The DNA here is from genome assembly GCA_036898165.1 of Silybum marianum. Lineage (NCBI taxonomy): Eukaryota > Viridiplantae > Streptophyta > Magnoliopsida > Asterales > Asteraceae > Silybum > Silybum marianum. The sequence continues at coordinate 35,381,790 of CM072529.1, forward strand.
CTTATTTCTCTGTGGAAAGGAAGGATGCTTATTTCATGATTCTATTGCCAAATTTAGAAAGCATTTCCAGTTCTTAGAGATGGTTTGTACAGAGAGTTCATTTGGGCTGCTAAAACAGATTTTCAAGTTGCATATGTTCTGAACAAAGGAAAGGTTCATCTGAGTAGTCCAAACTTCAGCTTACCAAACATTGAAAATATTAAAAGAAGCACTCTTGTTATTCAGCCTCCTGGTTTTGTATGTAAGTGCTTTGAAAAGCTGATTGTTCATAAGATTTGAAAAAATGCATAAATGTTGCAGTGGAATTCTGATGGCAATAAGAGATAGATTGGAAAAGAGAAAGAACAAAAGACAGAAGAATCTAAGTAATGATAAATGGGAGTAATACAGAATGCTTGTTAAAGAGATGCTTAGAAATATTGACTCTTTATTTTAATACATAAGTCTTATTCTAAAAGATGTCAGACAAACTTTAAACTTCTGGAGTTATGATTTGGATTTTTGAAGCTAAGGGGGAGATTGAAAGATATCAGAAGATAGTTTCAAAAGAATACTGGGTTCTAAAGTTCAGATGTTCTGAACTAGTTCTGAAGAGAGAAAGGTTCAGAACTCAGAAGACAAGCAAAGAAAAGCCTAAGGCATAACTTCTGAACTGGCTACTTCAGAAGTTCTGAAAATTCTGAAGAAGTTCTAAGGAAGTTCTGAAGATGGTTCTGAAGATACTTCTGAACAGGTTCTGAAGAATGATTCTGAAGACGTTCAGAAGTAGTTCTGCACATGTCTGTCATTTTTGTACTGTAACTTTAGCATTCCTGTTTTCTTTTGAAGCTATCTTCTGATATCTATCACCAATCATCCAGATGCTTAATATTTTTATCTGATTTAGTCTATCTGGTTTTATATTGAGGATAAGTAGCATCGAGATTTATAAAATCAAACTCATATAGAGTTGGAATCTCAGACAGTGCTTTATACAAATTTTTAGGATTATTATATCCTAATCCCTATATAGCATTGTAAACCATTGCTTTTAGTTTATTTAAATGAATAGTTTGCTCAGTTTGACCTTGGTTATAAAGTTTTTTTTTAAGAAACTTTATCTACTTAATCAAATCATTCTTTTCTCTAATAGTAGAATCATAAAGTCATTTAAAACCATCCTTCTCAATTTCTGATATCTCAAATTTAGCATTTAGTTCAGATATTTGAGATGTGAGATCTGTTAATAAAGCTTGATTTTCAAATTCAAACTGAGTCTTTTCTTTTTGTAAAAATGCAATTAAATCTTCGTTTGGAGTATAGTCGATTTTAAGATAATAAACTTCTTTTGATTGTTTATCGACCTGTGATTGCAAAGAAGATGCAATTGATTTTTCTTTGGTCAGTTCAAACTGTAAAGCTGATAGTTGAGACATCATGGAGTTCATTCGACTTATAAAATAATCATAAGTAAGATCAGGTACCTCAGTTCCAAGTTGAGGTGCAACAGTTTCAGTTTCCTCGTCCTCATCACTTTCATTACCTAAAACTCTTGTCATGCAGCACATGTTAGCTAAGTAAGCCAAAAATCAGCTTCTACCATCAACAATTTTCCTGCTTCATCTTGTTCAGCCATTAACATCTTGTTTCTATAATAGGCAGAATTCTTTACAATCTTCATGCGACAGTTCTCGCAAAATGACCAGGTTTACCGTAGTTTTAACAAGCCAATGTTTGAGTACCATGCGCTACGGCGCTGAAGTAACCCATGCCATACTCCCAGGAAAAGCTCGAATGACCTTCAACAAAAGGGTACCTGTACCCGAAACATACACAGGTGGGTAGGTAGAGACTATCGAGCCGTGAAAAAGATTCAATAAAAGACAGAAACAAATCACTTGATGGATTCATCTGTTGGCTTTTGAACAACCTTCCTTTTCTCATTACTTTGCTCACTATTATGATTGTTACCTTCAACGTTATCTCGATGTGTAACGTTCCTTTGAATCGAGGAAGAATATCTTTGACTGTTGTTCGAGGGCGGTTTGAAAAATTTCTTCTGAAATGGTTTTGTCAACAGTATCATTGCTTGTGCCAGCTCTTCTCCATTGTCCGATTCATAACCATCCGAAACAGGTTGTGATGCTTTAGTGAGTTGTTCTAATTGTGCCAAGAACTATTTACTGCTTGAAGGTTGTTGCTGTTTCTTATCAGCCAGAAGTGCTTGAGGATCAATCCCTTTTTTTTCCCTCAACATTCCTCTTTGAACTCATCTTTAACAGAACATCAGTTTCATCTTGAATGAGTATTTCAAAAACTTCATGTAGAGGTGTTAGATCCCAAACTAGCAACAATTGAGAAAACTCCATAAAATGTAGAGAAGAGATAGAGAATTAAAGAACATTAATCACAAAATCATGAACTCATATTCATGTATTCATCATTATGGAGGGGAATTGTGTAGAACACCACATATTAGAATGAACCGACTCTCATAAGTCTGTATGTGTGCAAAGTGTGTTTTCTCCCAAAACTTACTAACAATTGAAGCTAAGACACCATATTTATAGGTGCCCAATACATGTGTTAAGCCCAAGCCCATAAAACACTAAAAAGCCCAAAATACAATTCTTTATAAAAACTTTCTATCTAATTGGGGCTAATTAGATCTAACAATCTCCCTCTAAAGTTTTATAAAGAAAGCATCATCAAATAAACTCCCCCTTGCTTTCTTTTGAAACTTTTATGTGCCATTCTTCAAGTCTTCAAGGCGTTACAAGCTCCCCCTCAAATGTAGGCTCATATTCTTGAAAAACTGAGACATTTTACACTTTCTGTCCAGCTTTCATGACTCAACTTTATCGCTGTTTTTGACCATTGAGGAGACTTATTGAGAGAAAACATAAAACATGCACATTGAACTTCAACCTCTTAGCTTATCAACAAGCTTTGATTCAACCAATTTGGATTAAAATTGAGTGAGTTGTGCAAGTTTTCTCTTAGCTGCGCAAAACAATCGTTAAAATAAAGAATTCGATGTTTTAGACCTCGTTGAGTTGAATTCAGCTCCGAGCTTTAGAATGAAAGACAGAGGAGATTGTGACAATAAATATGTCGTAGATGTAACATGCGAACATTCATGAAGAACGGACATGCGAACATTCATCTGAAATCGGAAGGAGTATGAGTGAAAAACATTGCTTTCAAACCAGCATTAGTCAGCAGACTCTGATGTACAAGGAAAACTGATCATAAGTGCACTTCTGGATGACTTTCCTCAGGACAGCACCTTCTGGACATCACCTTCTGGATTAAGCTCTTAGTGCACATTTGATGAAGCTTCTGAATCATTAAGCTCTTATTAATCTCAGTAAGATCTGGATAAACTTCTGAATGACTAAGCTTCTGCTCGTGTAAAAAGGTGCGATGGATGGCTTAAAAGAGCTTCTTTTGATAAAGCTTCTAATAGAGACTTTTGGACAGGTTCTGAATAAGCTCAGATTAAGCTTCGAACTGACAGCAACTTAAATAAGCTCAAAACTTCTGATTAAGCTCTGCAGCTTCTGATCCTTAAAGATTTGAGCTTTATAGCTTCTGGATGACTCTTGGACAGCTTCTGAACTGTTGTATCTTATGATCAGTTTATCATAAAAAGAACTTTTGGGCAGCAAGCTCCGGACAGCATTTTCAGTCAGACAGAAGCACACAGAGGCTTCTGGACAGCTCTGGAATGTCATGCAACAGCTTCTGCAACACCTTCTGGTTCATCAAAACTTCTGGATTTTCGTAATTACCGAACAGCTACGTCTTTTGATCCTCTGAGCTTCTGATCAACTTGTGAACAACTTTTGAGCAGAGATTTCTGATGATCTGAATGAGCTTATGTATATGACTTTTGGACAGATTGCAGATGCTTTGTATCGCTTCTGAAGTGTAATTTCTGCTTCATTAAGCTCTGCAGAAACTTCTGGAAAAAATGACATTGATTAAGCTCTCATTAAGCTCTGATGAACTCTCTGGTTTGCATACAGAGCATTCTAATTTATCTCTGAGTTCAACTTCTGATCAAGATTAAGCTCGAAGAACTTCCTTGTTTGCATACAAAGCTTTGTTTGCAATTTCTGATTTTGGACAGCACCTTTGATAAAGCTCTGATTAAGCATAGCTTCTGGATGGTGGTTACTGAAAAGCATGCTTCTGGATAAGGTCTGTCTCATTAAGCTCTGTTAAGCCCCTTATCTGAATTTCTGATTGCAGCTTCTTCTGTTCTTCTGGATATGCACAGGATATTGCAATATCGAGCACCTTTAAGAAACTGTTGTTGAGTGTGGAACACGGGCACAGTTTCGGGCTTCCGATCCAAGAACGTTTGACAATAACTTGGATCAAATTATCTAGAATCTGATCTTTCTTGGATAAATAAGCTAAATCTCTTCTAATGCAATGGCAATTTCTACTCATGCTGCTGATACATGGTCTGCTGTTTACAGAAGAAATGCACTTTCTGAAAGTAACTTGTATCAAGATGTCTTTCATGCTGGCCAGTCGTTGCATATGGATCAAGAGGCCAATCAGTTTGATTTTAGTAGAGAAACTTAGGGCTTAATACGTCCAACAACAGCTACTCCAGCAGCATAATCTGTTATTTGCTTCCCAATTGAATGAACCTGTACTCGATCAACTTTCAGGTTGAAATCTTATAAACCAACAATAGTTAGCTGGTCAAACCGGGCAAGATCTTGAACACTTTTTGGCACGTCAGTTGCAACAGCAACAGAGGCATATTCAACATCAACAACCGCTTCAATTGCATCCACATCAGTTCTATCACCAACAAATGTTACTCAAAGAGCAGCAGTCTCGACAACAAATGTATCAATTTTTAAGTGAACTGTCTTGGTTGCTTTGGTCCGAGAACAAGGATTCGATCGATCTATCGATCGATAAAGCTCGCTTCATTTTTCTCTCTGGACCAGCAGGTGTTGCTGCTTGTTCTCAATCTCCGCATTAAGAGATGTTGGTTTCTTGACCACATCTGTTCCAGTTTGATCATCTTCAGGTCTGGTTTCGTTTCAAATAATCACAACTGAGTTTTAACAAGTTAAGGCAGCAAATCAGTTTCGTGTAGAGCATTCTGGTTTTCATATAGAGCTCTATACGTGTGATAATTCTGGTATCTCATGATCATCATACAAGCTATAGAATTGGATGTAGTGGCTCTCTATAGAAACTGATCCCTTGTACTAACACACCGGAATGGACAGATCTTCCATGAATTTCCTTCAACATTTTTAACATGTTCACCATCCAGCGACTTTTGAACTATTTGGCATTTAAACCAAATACACCCGTAACAAGTTCTGTCAACATAACAACTCAGACTTAGATAGGCTTTCGGCTGCCTTTGTCTTCTATACAGCAGTTGTTGAACGATCTTCAGCTTCTGTATCTGGTGAGTTCAGTTTGTCAAACTCATCAATACAAATTACACCCCTATCTGTACGAACCGTTGCACTAGAGTCCATCCTTCTTTCTCCTGTTTTTGATCGGTAGTGAGAGCAGTTGTCAATCCAACCCTAGTAGAACCACGTTATATACAACTGCAGCAGTATAAGGAATGAGCTATGGTGGATCAAATAGATCCAAAAGGGCAGAAATTGAGAATGAGATGACCAGAACCATAATTCTAGAATTGAGGAAATTGATCAAGCTTCTTAATTACGACAGTAGGCATAAGAATTGGTAAGCATAAGCCATTAATCATAGACTAGAGGCTCACATGAATAACCAAATTAGTAATTAACCAAGACCTTTTGTAGAAAATGATCCAAACTCAATGAGTTATTGATTTGTTGTTAATAAAACCCAACTAAAAGAAGAGAGTTCAATCTCGGATTTATATAAGACCAGATCAAGGATCAACAACCCTACTACCAAGATGCTGAGAAGCTATGGACTCAAGCACACAACAAGATGGGATCAAAGATCAACCACCTACTTAGTGCTAAAATATTAGACCAATGAAGGAGGGAGATCAAAATTAATCAAAAACACATACACACATGTTGTAAAACTGATCAGATCTAATTATTGAAATTAAATCTTCACGGACACATTTCATCAAACATGTGGTGTGCAGAATTAGATTGGGTTTAGAATCAATATAATCTTCTATGAATGATCATCCAAATCTCATCTAGATGAAATATTGGATCTCAAATAAGCATAAAACATAAAATCATATCATAGAAGGATATTTGGGTTTTGGCTCATGTGATTGAAACAATCTAAGCACCAAAACACCAAAATCAATAACCAATTCAACAATTGTTGCCATAGATGACCGAATTAAAGAAAAGTTTCTTCAATTGGCTTTGATACGAATTGTATGATCCCAAACTAGCAACAATTGAGAAAAATCCATAAAATGTAGAGAAGAGATAGAGAATTAAAGAACATTAATCACAAAATCATCAACTCATATTCATGTATTCATCATTATGGAGGGGAATTGTGAAGAACACCAGAATATTAGAATGAACCGACTCTCATAAGTCTGTATGTGTGCAAAGTCTGTTTTCTCCCAAAACTTACTAACAAATGAAGCTAAGACACCATATTTATAGGTGCCCAATACATGTGTTAAGCCCAAGCCCATAAAACACTAAAAAGCCCAAAATACAATTCTTTATAAAACTTTCTATCTAATTGGGGCTAATTAGATCTAACAATCTCCCCCTAAAGTTTTATAAAGAAAGCATCATCAAATAAACTCCCCCTTGCTTTCTTTTGAAACTTTTATGTGCCATTCTTCAAGTCTTCAAGGCGTTACAAGCTCCCCCTCAAATGTAGGCTCATATTCTTGAAAAACTGAGACACTAAAAAGCCCAAAATACAATTCTTTATAAAACTTTCTATCTAATTGGGGCTAATTAGATCTAACAAGAGGAATTGCATACAACATCTTCTGTTGAGTAATGACTTTAACATACTTTTCCTATTCTGGCAGTAAATTGTTTAAAAATTTCACATTGTTCTCAATCACTGTCTTATGTATCTTGTGCTTAGCCATTGCATTCAAAAGACTGACAAATCCAATGTATACATCTTCTAAAGATTCTCCTTCCTTTTGCTTGAACTGCTCGTGATTTATAATACATTTAGTTATTTTCAGCTGTGTCCCACTTTGGTACCCACCATCATTCTCTCAAGTTGGTCCCACATCAGCGTAGAACTTTCTTTGAAGGAGCCCATGCTTGTGTAAATGTCATTTGGTAAACTTTGTAAGAAAAATGACTTTACCTATTTGTCAGCTTTTGCTCTTTCCCAATCCTCTTCACTCCAAGTAACTTTCTCGATAATTTGTCCATCTGGAGCATTCATAGTAGGTGTTGGCATTAACCCATGTTTTAATGACTCCATGATATATTTGTCATTATCATGCATTTCCACAAAATCTAAGAATCTATTTTGCCACTAGTCATATTCTCCACGATAGAGAATTGGAACTTTTGTTGATGACCCGATTGCAAGAGCATCTCTCGTGTTCATGTTTAAATTTGAATTCATTTTATAATGCTACAAATCAAAAAGTGATGATTTCTTCTTGAAATCTGTCTGCTCTGATACCAATTGTTAACCAAAATTAGTAGCAAATCACTAGAAATCACTTAGAACACAAATAAGATCAACACAATTTTGCACAAAATTATCTCTATGTCATATATCTCTTAAAGTCAAAATTTACAAAATGAGAGAGCTAACTCAAAGTCAAATACAAGAAAGTTATTTATAGTAAGAACAAAAGTTACGAAGTCACTCCTTCTACTTTCAACAATTATAACTCTAACAGAATTGAAGTGCACAAAAATAAAAATTAATCTAAAAGAATGGTACAAATAGATAAGGAGATTAGACAAACATAGGTGATCATGGTACAATTCTAAATGTACAATACATGTGATAGGAAATCTGACTCGCAAAGATTGGAAAGATTGACATAAGAGCATCTGGCTTTGATTCACGACTACATAAAGTACGGATCTCTTATTATCTTGACACGGGAGTGACGTATTGTGAAGGGTCATTTCATCCGAAATTGATTCACCGAATGGTAATTCTAAGGCACGAAAAGACCTCAATGATGTTGTTTAGTTGAGCACGGCTTAGGAGTGTTCCAAGGTTAATTGCTCCTAATAGGGACCGTTGGCCTGGTTCTTGAGTTTTACTAAGAATGCTGAGGCGCGAGTGGAATGTGATGTAAATGATGTATTGTCTCAGTTCAAGGACCGAGAGATTATCGAATTGAAAATGACACGACTAGATAGAGTCAAGCCATATTGACTTGTTCATTTATTGGTGATCTACTTTTGTGATGTTTCCATAGTGGCTATAATCACTATGGCATCCTCGTATATGCGTGGTGAGTACGCTAGCCTGGATCCGACCATTGGGGCGGATGGATATCCTAGGAACCGAACAGAACTAGGACTACTTTAACAGTAGTCGAGGGTAGTGGGTGTCATACCCACACTGCTAGTTCTCACCTATGCCCATATGACCATACATCCTATTGGGAACAACGGGTTAGTGTATTGGGGTGATTTATATGAACCTGAATAATACGAAACAAGGAATTGGGTGATTACATGAACCCACTTGTTGCGTATTATTTATATTGTTGATCTGTTCACTGAGTTATTGCTCACTCATGTTTGATATTCTGTGGTAGGTTCAAAAGACTAACTGGGGGTTTATCCGGGTTGAGAGACCAAGAGTGGACTTCGGAGACTAACTTTATAGACAACCACACTTTTGTATAGTTACTTTTGGGTTGTAAATATTATGTAACATAAATTTGGTTGTCTATAACAATGAAGATTTTGTTACATAATTACCTTAGTTGCTTTATATACTTATAATATGGTATGGTTAGTATGGGATGTTACATCAATAATATAGAAAGGTGGCCTACTTTTGTGTTGCGCCGCTATTCATGAAAATCGGATCTCCCCCATCATAGTAAGATGAGTTTTGAGCTTTAAAGTCTTAAATGAAAATGGAAACTATTGGTTTTGTTCAAAATATTATATTATAACTGTAAGAACCCAGATCCTTATTTAACTCAGTAATTTGGTGAAAATGGTGATGAAAATAGAGTTGGAACGAAAGCAATTTAATATTCACCAAATAAACTAGATATGAAGAACTACAAGTAATTAATGAAAAGGAATTGCAAACCAATTACTGTAGCAAAGCAGTCATCAAGTGTATTGAGTTTGAACAAAGAGATTTATAGAAATACACAAAGAACACAGTATGTGTGTAGAAAAGCTCTCACAGTTCACACTTTCTCTCAAGTACCAATGGTAAAGTAATCTATTCAAGCACACTGAAACCCTAATCAACTTTCCTATATATATTACACAAAATGAAAGTCAACTAATTAGCCAATGAGAGAATGCATTGATGTATAGGTGAATAATCGTTTCTACATTCTGTGATAGGTCCATCTTTACTTGAGAGTGTCACTGGGAAAAGCACTTGTAAAGATCTGAGAAGTCCTTGAGTCAGAAGCTCTGCATAGTACATGCATAGGCTCTGTATATATATATATATATATATATATATATATATATATATATATATGGTGCAGAGGGTCTGTGTCAAAGACTCAAGCTCTGCATCATTCTCACTTAGTCTTGCGTGCGCGTCTGTCTTCTGCTTCCGAGCTTTGTATCCAAGCTATGATTCTCTAACAACCAAATCTTCTAACTTAAAGACTTGACTTCTTTTTTACTTGCACTTTCATACAGAGTTAATTCTAACAATATCTTTATGAATATTTGCTTTATTTTTAAACTATTTGGACTCATCAAGCATCAAGCCTAGCATTTTTCTTAAATTACATATTTTTCAGGATTTGTAGGCGGTGGGGCTTCGAATGCTTGAGCGGAGTGTTGGATGCCAGTAGTGGCACTTTTTGGGTCTAATAGCTTTTCACGATTATCGTCAAATCTAAACAAAATTCTTTTGATGATGATAGTGACATCAATTTATAATCTGAACTTTAGACTGATTTAGAGATTGTTAATTACCATCCATTATTTGATGTAAATGCTTTTAGTCCATTTAATAGGCGAATTTATATATATTCAATGTTATTTTCACATGTATTGAACAGTTTACATTTTTCCTCCTATTTTAAGACGTTATGTCCATGCATAATGAAGATATTAAATTTCAGCCGATAACGTTATTTCTAACTATTTATTGTTTAGAAATTATAAAAATAAAATTTTAGTGGCTGAATAAATAAATTATTAAGCTCGTGAACAAAAAGGATAAGCAAGCATTTGGTCCAAGTTTTTTACATTATTATTAAAATTATATTGAACAATGGACGATTTAAACAAATGCGGGAATCAATATTTAATCTTCAAATATGCGTTCAGAAATCAAACATGGAAGAATTGATTAGTGATTACTTTCAAATTTCATTTTCACTTGCATATTTAGAAAACCTTTTAAATTAACGTTAAATTTTCACATACTTTAATGAAATTTTAATGCACCTTAACTCATTATAACACACTTAACACATGTGAGCAAACAACTTTGATGCTCTGGTGGAATGACCAATATGCTCCATCCTCCATTTTCTACGGTGTGTGTGACAATGCACGGATCCCTCACGACTAATGGTAGCAAGGATATTTTTGCGGGTCCTGTAGATTTTGAAACGAAGACAACCTAGGCGCGAAGCTTATTTCGGGGATGTTTTCTAGTTACGTTCATGCCTTTTGGAAAGAGATCCTATATACTTTATCTCTCCCTGAAAAAGCTTCCCATGGAACCCAACTCTCTATGTCTCTCCGTGCCGGGGGGGGGGGGGGCGGGGAGTTTGGATTCGAAGGAGGACAAAGTCAAAATAAGATAGCTAAGAACATATGTATCACATGTGATTTTGGATTGAAACTCATGTGATTCAGGATCTCCCTCTTAGGTTGGACCAAGAGTGTGCGTGCGGGCCAGGGACGTACCAACAATATTTTTTCAGTGGCATGTTTCATTCCTCCATTGTAGTGTAAAAGATTACCAGGTAATGAAAAGTGCCACCGTATATATTTTGAAATTATAATGAAGACATAAATTTTCTTTGGTATGGTTGGTTTGCAAGACTTTTCTTCCACTCCAGACCCGAGTTTGAATACCGTTAGTGTCATTTCTTAGTTTTTAGCTATTAATTTCTGATTTATTATGTTCCTGAAAAAACAATTGTAGTATAGGAGGCGTGCAAAGGCCCCCCTGCGCTGGGTCAATCTTAATCACTTGTGGTATAGATATTCTCGTGTTCTTTTGTTTTGATCATGTTCTCATAACCATATATATACACACACAGTTATACACACAAACAGGAGGGCCTTCTTTAAAGAACTTGTTAATTTGTGAGATCAGTAAGATCCATTTTAAACCACAAAAAAGTTATTTGAATTTTTTTAATATATATTAAAAACTTATCTTTCTCTCTGATCTCTACTGTTTTTCACTCAACTTTCCTCTTTTCTCTCTTCTCTATTGTTGATCCAAGCTCCTTAAGTGATTGATGATCCTTTTTACACTTGGTGAAATTCTTAGGTTTAGATTCTGTTAAGGTTCAGCGAACGCAAACAATAATTGCAATCAGTGATCGCTGAAACCTATCAGGAATGAACTCTGAACTTAAAAGACCCGAACACAAAGTTCACACAAAAGAAACCCTTAGCGAATGTCGAAGATAGAGTTGAAGAAAGAGACAATTAGCTCATGATCTGAAGCGGTCCAATGATATCAACAATCGTCTACATGAAGTATGAAATCTTAAGTATGTTTCAGTAATACCTAAAGGATTCATCCTTGAGTCCTTAGTATCGGTGATCAAATGAAGCGTACTCAACAAGATTAGAACTTGTCTTATCCTCGATGCACAAAAGACAACCTCCCAATTACCCTTGTTAGAAAGTACGTACGGACTTACTTTATTGCCTCCAACGTGCTTACCAACTCTGATAGAGTTAATGTTCATATACGGCTAAAAGCATGGTTGCTTTATGGACAAAGGACAAGCCTCCAATAAAAAATTGACACGTGACATGTACCTTCTAGCTTGCCTTTAATGCATCATGCATACATAGTCAAACCTCTAATTCTTTCTTTCTAAATCTTGTGCATCTTAACATAGTCTTTTCTTGATTCTTTTAGAATAGGTAAATTTGTTTATTTTTTAATAAACTCATTTTTGAAACGTAAAAAGCTTGTGTTTGTATTCACCCCCCCCCCCCCATCTACAAACTGTGTGATACTTACACACTCTTGCGGACTCCCTTGGGACAAACAAGTGGTATCAGGGAAATGTTTATTTCTTTATTATCTTCAAGAACTAATATCTTTCAATTTTTGAATGACAAAACCTAATACAAACTATAATGACAATGGCTCTCTTACCAAACCTCCTAAATTTAGCAAGAATAACTTCCTTGTATGGAAGGAAAGAATGAGTTTATTCCTAGAGGGTTCAGATCATAACATCCTCTGCTATCTAGAAAATGGACAATTCATTCCAACAGCTATAGTTCCCGCTATTCCTGCTACCACAACCGTTGCTGCTATCCCTGAAAGGCGTATTCCTAAATCTCTACATTAATGGAGTGAGGAAGTCTAGAAAGAAATAGTTGTTGATTCAAAAGCTAGATCTGTTATTGTTGTGTCCCTTCCTGATGATGTTTATCATTCTGTCATGAAGATTAGGAATTCGAAATCCATGTAGGACACTCTATGTGTTCAATATGAAGGTACCAATGAGGTACAGAAATCTCGAAAAATAAACCTTGTGAGACAATATGAAAGCTTCATATTTGGTAAAAATGAAACCCTGTCACAGGTTCATAAAAGGTTTAACTATTTAGTAATTGATCTTAAAACAGTTGCTAGAGAGTAATCCAATTCTGAAGTTATGACAAAGTTCATGGAATCTCTTCTTGAACCATGGGACATTTTTATTACGTGTCCAAAAATGTCAAAGAACATTAACTTCCTTTCCTTAAGTGCTTTTTATGGGATCTTGCTCAATCATGAGCAATCTCAAGTACTAAAAAAGAATCTTGTATAGGACACCAAAAGCTCCAAAAGTTTTTCTATGGCTTTAGTGTCTTCAAAGATTAAACCTTCAAAAATAGTCTCTTCTTCTATCACATCTATCACTGAGTTACATCCATCTAACTCTGAGAACATATCGGATGTTGATCTCTCAGAATTTGATGAGTCTCTGGTTCTTCTGACCAACACGTTTAGAAGATTTTCCAGAAAGAGCAACTTTAGAAGAAATCCTTCTCTCTCTGACTCTAACAAATCAAAAATTTCTTCTATTGATAAAGAATGTGTTGTTTGTTATAGCTGTCAACGCCACTTTACAAGTGAATGTAGATCTAAGAAAGTTGCTGCTCCTACCTCCTCTCAAACCTCCTTTAAAACCAGAGATGACAAATATCTCAAGTTAAAGGAGAAGTACCTAAATATGAAGATAACTCGGCAAAAAGGTAAATGCTTGTTTGCTGAAGAACATGACTAGATGGACTGCACTAATGAGTCAGGCTCTGATGAAGAAGACTTGGCATATGTATGCCTTATGGAAAGGATTCAAGAAGTAGAAGATATATATTAATCCTCATCATCAAAAATATCCTCAAACCCTTCTCATGGATCAAATCTGAAGGACTCATCTATCTCTGTGAATGGTAGTTTGTCGGCTATCGACGCTCTAACTGTTGATTTATACAACGCACTAAACGGTAAAACTATAGTTGAACTTCAATTTACAATAACAGCTGAAAACTTGCCATTAGAAAATTAAAGAACTAACTAAGGTTGAAGAATACCTTAAAGACCAAGTCTTTGTAAATCAGACAATAAGCATGGAGAAACAACAAGCGATCACTAAGCATGAATAGACTATCACTTAAATCAAAGAAGAAAAAGCTACCATTGAAGGATTGTGTAAAGCCTCCATTAAGGCAAATGAGATCTTAAATGCTTAGATTCCTGTAAAGGTTAAAAGTTTTCTGGCATAGTCCTCTGATCAAAAAGAGTCTATGAAAGACAGTTCCATGGTAGCTTTCTTTAACTCATGCTTCTTGTATTAAAGATTCTTTCAACTATAGGGAGTGCTACAAATATGGGAAAGTACTCACATTGCAAGCAATTGCCCTACTTCCACCAAGACTGAGAAGATATCTCATGGAAAGAATGTAGCCAAAACTGAGAAATCAGTTAAGGTGAAATCCACCAATGTTAGTAAAACAACTAAGGTGAAGAAATCCACTTAAGTAAAATCTTCAGAGATTGAGAAAGAAGTTGTTCCTAACATTTTCACTAACACTGCAGGAACCGTCGGAAATATGGGTACCTATGAAAAATTAATTCCTTTATCTTATTCAGGATGTCAAAGGTATCCGGTATCTTGATAGTGGATGCTCTAGATACATGACTGGAACCAAGTCCATGCTATCTTAATTCAAGGAATAAAAAGGTCCTTCAGTGACCTTTGGTGGAAATGGAAAAGGAGACACCAAAGGTTATGGTATTCTAACCTACGGAGTAAACTCTTTCAAACATGTTTGTTATGTTGAAGGACTGAAGAATAACTTACTCAACATCAGTCAACTCTGTGATAAAGGCTTCAAAGTCTTGTTCACAAAGAAAAAATGCACAGTCACTGACAAGAATGACAAACTTGCCCCCTGACTGGAAAGAGCATGGAAAATGTATGTGTGATTAACATGGACAAATTTCAATATGAGAACATTTGTTTTCTCACAAACGCCTCCTCAGATGTCAACTGGATTTTGTCAAAAAGTTTTCACATCTGAACTTGAAAATGATAAATGATTTATCAAGAAAAGAACTTGTCACTGGCCTTCCCCAACGCTCCTTTGCAATGGAATCTCTTTGTTCAGTGTGTGAAAAAGGAAAGCTAACAAGAGAAAGTTTCAGATCTAAGCACGTGTCTTCAGTGATATCTCCTCTTCATTTACTCCATATGGATCTCTTTGGACCTGTCAATGTGTGATTTATAGCTAGAAAGAAGTATACACTTGCCATTATTGATTAGTATTCTAGGTATACTTGGGTATTCTTTCTCAGATCCAAGAGCGACACTCCTGAAAAAATCATTTCCATCATCAAGAAGATGGATGTCTTGAGCAATCTCATTGTTCGGTCTCTGAGAAGTGATCATGGCATTGCATTCAAAAACAGTACCCTGCTTAGATTCTTTGAAGACAAAGGAATTTCTCATAATTTCTCCGCTATCAGGACTATTCAACAAAATGGTGCTGCTGAATAAAGAAATCGAACAATTATTGAAGCTGCTCGTTCGATGGTCAACGAATCTCATCAACCAACTTAATTCTGGGCTGAAGCGGTTAACACTACGTGTTTCACTCAAAATCGATCCCTGATAGTTAATATATTCAATAAGACTGCTTACCAACTCTTCCATAGAAAAAATCCATCTCTGAGCTTTCTACACATTTTTTTTATGTAAATGTTATATCCTGAATGATAGAGAACATCTTGGAATGTTCGATCCCGAAGCTGATGATGCTTATTTCTTGGATACTCCTTAGTATCTAAGGCCTTCAGAGGATTTAATAAATGGAGACGGGTTGTTGAAGAAACCATCAATGTCACCTTTGACGAGTCTCATTCAGAAAATTCTATTCTTATTCTTAAAGATGATGAAGAGCTGAACAATTGGAAACAGGATGGGTTGGTCAAAACATTTCTCGAAGCTTGTCTACATGAGATAATTAAAAATGGGCGAGAAGGTAGTAGTCTTAAGCCACAGTCATGGAAGAATGTTGGTGAAAACTGAAAAGGAAACATAACTTCATCGTCGACCAACGAAAGATGAAAAATCACTATGATTAAATTAAGGGGAAATATGCGGCTTGGTCGAAACTGAAAAACAAAACTGGGAATATCTATGACCCTTCAAGCACCACCTTCAAACTTAGAAACAATATCGAGCGTGCCTACGGTGACTTGAAGACAATATTTCTAATTTTAAAGCAAATGGCTACGTATCCGTTTCGAATACAAAGGAACGTCGTAAATGCTTGTTTTGCGGTTCATAATTTTATAAGAAGATGCAATATCCACGATCAATTATTCATGGATTACGATAATGACCCCACGTTTATTGCCGAGGGACAAGTAGAAATTAAGGGAGGCGATGAAGATGACATGGATTCAAGGCCTTTTGGTACTCAAAAACAATGCGTATATGGCAAATTTACGTGACGAGATTGCTAATCAATTAATGTCAAATGCGTCAAATTAAGAATTTTGTTCAAAAACTATGTTGACGTTATGTTGTAATTTGTTTGTTGTGTTTTTGTTTATTCTAGAACTTGAAAAAGTAATGTTATGTTTGTTTGAAATTAATATAAAATGTTGTTTTCATAGAGCGGGTTTGTTACACATTTGAAAGTATGAACCACAAGATGAAGAATATGACGTGGCACATACATCAAGGATGTCTACCTGTTGCAACCGACTAGTTTGTTACACGCTCCCATCTCTCACACGTGTCAGTTTGTAATAGGTTAATATGTTGACTTTTACTTTATTCTATTTGTATAAATAGATCTTTTCTCTATTGTAAAAGTTGTCGATTGAAATTGTGATATTGAAGAACTTACTGTGCGTCATTCCATGTATCTGTAATCATCATTCAGGTTATAATACATTGTTAATCTGTTCTTCAATCTTTGATCGAATCTTATTACTGTTGATTAATCGATATAAATTGCTTCCGCTTATACTCTGTTTATAAATCAAGCGATTAATCTGTGAAGAAGAGAATCTGGAACCAACAATTGGTATCAGAGCCTGATAATCAATCTATTGATTATTGGATCTCAATTTGGAAAATCTCTCTTCATTCATTCAGTAATCTCTTGTTTTAACTAGTGTTCATAATTCTACCCTGTTCTACGAAGATTCATTATAATTCTGTCTAAAACAGTGGTATTTGTAGTTAAAATTTTGAAGAATTAGTAAAATTTTGTTGTTCAAATCAATTGAAATTTACTTGTTCTAGATTTCAATTCAAATCTGTTATTACATTCTTTTCGATCTTAAAAATGGCAAATTCAAATTTGAATGTTGTTTACACCTCTGGTTCTCTGACCAAACCACCAACTCTTATTCGTGGTGAATATCCACAATGGAAGATTCGAATGATAAATTTCTATGAAGGATTGGACATTGAACTTTATCCTATTGTTCAAAATGGTCCCTTCATACCAATGACTACAGTTCCAAGAGTTCCTGCTACTACCAATACTGCTGAAATACCTGCACGCAAAGTTCCAAAGCTAAGGGAAAATTGCTAAAAAGGCAAAAACTCTTCTCATCATGGCTATTCCAAATGAGATTTTTCAATCTCTGGATTCCTGTGATACTGCTAAGGAATTATGGGATCAGTTAGAAAATCTTCTGGAAGGTGGTGCTAAAATAAAGAAAAATCGAAGGGCTCAAGCACTGAACGAATACAACAGCTTCCAGGCCATTTCAGATGAATCTCTGGAACAGACTTTTCATAGATTTAATAATCTGATAAATCTATGTAAACGATGTAATATTGTCCGATCAAAAGAAGACAATAATGTCTTATTTATAAAGAGATTAAATCCAGAATGGTCAAATCTGTCCATGTCACTACAAGCTAATCAAGATCTTGAGCAATGGTCTCTACACGATGTATTTGGAACTCTTCAAGCTCATGAAAAGGAGGTTGTGCAAAAGAAAACAACCATAGGTGGACCTCTGGCCTTGATTTCTGAAGCAAAGGGAGCTAACAAAAGAAAAAGTGAAGATAGAAGAGTGAAGAACAAGGCATTCATGTCAGAAACTGTTCCAGAAGAAGATTCTGATTCTGAGGATGAAATAAAGGCATTTACTGATTCTTTGGCTCTTATTACCAAACAATTTACAAACCGTTTTGGAAATAGGGCATTTCAAGGAAACAGAAGGTCTGATCGCTTTAACTATTCTCCTAAACAAGAGGTTCAGAGATCTGAGAAGACTGAGGCAGAAAAGAAGGAAGAGGAAATGAAGAAAAAGAAAGATGTATGTTACAGATGTGGCAAACCGGGTCATTACTCGAAGCATTGCAGAGGGGCTCTGGAGAAAGACAAAACATATTACAAAAATAAATACAAGTATAATGCTACTGAAAGAGCCCACTATGCTGAAAAAGAAAACTGGATTTGAGATGAATCCAGCGGTGATGAGGCCATGTTCTGTGGAATGGCAAGTACAAATGAATTAGAAGAACAGCCTTCTGAATCACCGGTTAGTAATCTTTCTGAATCTTCTGAACTTGAGAATACAATTGTGCTTTTATCAAACAATTTTGAAGACCTTAAGCAAAAGCTTACAATTGAAAAGAAGTTACGAAAAAATATTGAGAAAACTCTTTCTACAACACAAAGGGAAAGAGATATTTACAAAAGAGAGATGGATATCTTAACAGAAGAAAAACTGGAACTTGACATAGAAAAAGAAAAAATTTCTAAAACCTTGAAAGGCACAGAATTTTTGGAAAAAAAGGAGCAATTGAGTTATAAGAAACTTCTTGAAGAAAAGGATAAGGAAATTCAAGTTAAGGAAAGTGACAGATTAAATTCTGTAGCACTTAAAAACTATTTTCAAAAAGAAAGAGAATTTTTGTACATCGAACTTCAAAACAAAACGCACCAGATTAAAACATATCTGGATGCTCAAAAAGTTCATGAGAAACTTAGTACACAAGTAGGAAGATCTGGAATCTGTTTTGAAGATTTAGATCCCTATACGTGTGAAAAGAAGTCTGGTTTAAACTCTGTCTTTTGTATAGGACAACAACAGAAGCCTGTGTTTCCAATTATTTATGAACAATCATGTTTTAAAAGATCTAAAACTGAAAATGGTCATCATCAACGGAAACTCAAGTTTAAAAACATTAAATATTCTTCTGAAAAGACCAATATTAATCTAAATCAAATTCCAAAGAAGGATGATATTTCTGAAACTCAAGAGGATTTAGAAGAAATCACATATCCATGGGAGAATGATGATCAAAGTGAGGATTTCTTTGACAATTCTGACACATATCTAACATCAATCTTCCAATTATGCTAAAACTCCAGAGATCATAGAAAACAAAGACGCTCCTTTTCTCTTTACAAATGAATCTCTGGAGATAAGAGCCTCTGGAATGGATGCTAAAAACAATTCAAGTGACACTCCAATTTTCTCTGTTCCCTCTGAACAACGAAAACCTGTTTTTATACATCCAGATTTTATAGGAATGTGTCTGAAAGCTAAATCTTGTCTTGATCTTGAAAAGGAAGAAAAACTTAAAAAGAAAATTCCTATCCAACTTCCTAACTCTTATCCTCCAAAACTTTCTTATGTTCAAAAAGGTAAATGGAAATCTAATCTATCTGTTCCTGTTTCAGTAAATTCAAACGCTTCTGAGAAGGTAAATCCGAGGAAATCTCCGCTGAAGAATACTTCAGATTCTAAACATACGTCTAGTCTAGATAGGAAGTTCTTTAGAACAACTGATACTAGAAAAGGCAGATCTAAGAATAATTGTAATTATCACTGTCACAATGAAAATTTAATAAAATCTTCTATGTTTCAGAATTCTGAATGTTTTTCTCTGTTCTTGAAATTACAGAAATTTTTCTCACGAACTTCAAATTCCTTCACTGCAAATCATTCGTACTTCAATAACAATAAAACAAAGCAAAATAGAAAAACAAAAAATCCAAAGAATACATCTTTACCTTCTGTCAAATCAAATCAAAAGCAAAAGGCTGATAAGCCTAAAACTAACGTTAAAGGACCCATAATGGTATGGGTACCTAAGAAACTCTGATCTTGATTGCAGAAACAGCGTGTGCATATCTGGTATCTTGACTCTGGATGCTCGAGGCACATGACTGGTTCACGAAACTTACTCTCCCAATTTAAAGACAAAAGTTGTGGAGCTGTAATGTTTGGTGATGATGGTAAGGGTCAGATTAAGGGCTATGGTACTTTACAAGAAGGTAATATTACATTATCTAAAGTAGCTCATGTTTCTGGTTTGAAACATAACCTCCTAAGTGTAAGTCAACTATGTGATTCTAAGATACTTGTCGTCTTTGATGAAAAACATTGTTACTTATTTTCTAAGGCAGGTGAGGAACTTTGGAGAGCAGATAGAAAAGGTAATCTATACATGATGAATTTTACCTCCAAGGATGGTAAGGAAACTTTATGCCTTATTTCCAAAAAGAGTGAAGTTGTATGGCTCTGGCATCATAAAATGTCTCACTTGAACTTTGATAATCTTGAGATACTTATAAAACATAATTTGGTATATGGACTTCCAGAAGTTCATTTGCAAAAACATCACCTCTGTCCTGCATGTGAAATGGGAAAGATCAAACGAGCATCTCATAAAACAAAAAGTGATCACTCTTGCATAAGACCTTCGCAATTGCTACACGTCGATCTCTGTGGTCCAATTGCAATTCAGAGTCTTTCTGGTAAAAAGTATATTCTGGTACTTATTGATGAATTTTCCAGGTATACTTGGCTTGCTTTTGTTCGACAAAAGTCAGAAGTTCCTATTGTACTTCAAAATATGATGACTAGAATCCAAGTTCTTTTACACCAAAAGATTCAACAGCTGAGAAGCGATAATGGTACTGAATTCAAGAATGCCAAACTTGAAGAATACTTTGTTGCCAATGGAATTTCTCAGAACTTCTCTGCTGTACGTACTCCCCAACAGAATGATGTCGTTGAACGTCATAACAGAACCTTGGTCGAAGCAGCCAGAACAATGCTAGCAGCTTCTAGACTCCCAATTCACTTCTGGGCTGAAGCTGTAGCCACTGCTTGTTTCACTCAGAATCGTTCCATAATTGTCAAGAGGATCTCAAAACTTCTTATGAGCTTATTAACAAAAGAAAACCATCTGTCAAATTCTTTCATATTTTTGGCTGCAGGTGTTTTATCTTAAATGACAGAGACAAACTTGGCAAGTTTGATCCAAAATCAGATGAAGCAAAATTTTTAGGCTATTCTTTAAATTCCAGAGCCTTCCGTGTTTTTAATCTAAGAACTAAAACAGTAATGGAGAGCATTAACGTTGATTTTGATGATCAAACTCAACTGACTTCTGAATACTCTTCTTCAGAACTCAAACTTAATACTTTTACTTCTGACTTTCTTTTAGGATCAAGAGAATCCGAGATTGATGCCCTTTTTCAAGACTTTCTGGGCGAAGAAGTAATATCAGAACATGTCATAACTAATCCTTCTTTCAGCATACCTGAAGTTCTTCATGCCTCTGGCATAACTTTATCTGGTCCTACCTCTTCTGAACCTAGCTCTTCAGTTTCTTATGTTCCTGTTACATCTGATTGTCCAGAAGTTTATTCTGTTCCATCGTCTGAGGGGGGGAATTTGGAATCAAGAGGTTCAGAGTCAATGTTTCCGGATGAAGTTATCTCACCTTCTGACACCGAAGTTCAAGCTCAACCAATATCACAAACAAGGATGACAAAATGGACTAAATCACATACTCCAGATCTCATAATTGGTGATCCTTCTGAGGGTGTCAAAACACGATCCGCTACAGCAAATGAAGCTTTCTATGTTAACTTTCTAAGTTTAATTGAACCAAAGAAAGTTCATGAAGCCTTAGCCGAACCTAGTTAGGTAGAAGCAATGCAGGAAGAATTACTTCAATTTGAGCGTAACAAAGTTTGGAACTTAGTACCATTACCAAAAGGCAAAGTTGCCATTGGTACTAAGTGGGTTTTGAGAAATAAAAAGGATGAGGACGGTATTGTGATCAGAAACAAGGCTCGTCTGGTGGCAAAAGGATATTGTCAAGAAGAAGGTATTGATTATGATGAAACCTTTGCTCCTGTTGTGAGACTGGAGGCGATAAGACTTTTTCTGGCATTCTCCGCTTACAAGAACATTAAGGTCTATCAAATGGACGTTAAATGTGCATTTCTAAATGGAAATCTTAAAGAGGAAGTGTATGTTGAACAACCAGCTGGCTTTAAAGATTCAAGACATCCAGAATATGTTTTCCTTCTTGACAAAGCACTGTATGGGTTAAAGCAAGCACCCAGAGCCTGGTATGAACGTTTATCCAAATTTCTGACCAGCAAAGGATATGAGAAAAGTAAAATTGATACCACACTTTTCATCAAAAGAGGCAAAGGTATGTTAACTATTGTTCAAATTTATGTGGACGACATAACTTTAGGCTCTACTCATCAAACAGAAGTTGATTTGTTCTCTAAGTTGATGGAAACTGAATTAGAAATGAGTATGATGGGAGAATTAACTTTCTTTCTTGGACTTCAGGTTAAACAAAATACCTCTGGTATTTTTATTAATCAAGCAAAATATGTCTCTGACATGTTAAAGAAATTTCATTTTCAAAACTCATCAACTATGAAAACTCCTATCTCTCCTAGCATGAAACTAGGTCCTGTTCCCTCTGGAAAACCTGTAGATATCACGGGTTATAGAGGTATGATAGGTTCTCTTCTATATTTGACTGCAAGTAGGCCTGATATTATGTTTGCCACTTGTCTTTGTGCTCGTTATCAAGCTAATCCTAAAGAATCTCATTTGGCTGCTGTCAAAAGAATTTTTAGATACTTAAAGGGAACTCCTTCATTGGGTCTCTGGTATCCTAAAAATTCTGGGTTTGACTTAATGGCATACACAGATTCTGATCATGCAGGTTGTAAGTTGGACAGAAAAAGCACCTCTGGTAGTTGTCAACTTTTGGGTAATCGACTTATCAGCTGGACATCGAAGAAACAAAATTGTGTTTCAACATCTATTGCAGAAGCTGAGTATGTTGCTGCTGGTAGCTGTTGTTCCCAAGTCAATTGGATGAAAACCCAACTCAGAGACTACGGTCTAATCTATGATAAGATTCCCATTCTCTGTGATTCTGAAAGTGCAATTGCCATTACAGAAAACCCAGTTCAGCACTCAAAAATGAAGCATATTGATGTTAGGTATCACTTTATCAAAGATCATGTAGAAAAGGGTACCATAGAAATGTATTTTGTTTCTACTGATTACCAACTGGCTGACATTTTTACAAAAGCTCTGGATGAGAAGCGTTTTAATTTTTTAATCAGCAAGTTGGGAATGCTAAACATCTAATTTTTATTCTTAGAAGTTATCATAGATCTCTGATCGTCTTCTGAACTTCATCCAGAAGCACTCAGAGACCTCTACTCACTTCTGGTTTAGGTTTTATTTTGTTGCATTTTATTCCTTTCCATCCAAGTTATATCAGAAAGACGCCAATCCAGAAATCAAGGGGGAGCTTATCAATCATGGGGGAGCTTATCAATCAAGGGGGAGCTTATCATTCAAGGGGGAGCCTACTATGCAAAGGGAAGTATATCACTCAGAGGAGAGTTTCTCACTTAAGCTGTTCAAAGTCTAACACTAGGTTAGCTGTCTTATGAATTTTTTTCATCCATCTAAGTTTCTTCTGAATCTTTTTATTCTGTGTTTCTCTTGCCGTCAAGGTCTCTCAGAATGCCAATGATTCATTTCAAACTTATACTAGATGATGTTTCATTATTGACATATTTTTCAAAAAAAAATTTGAATCAAAATATTCCAAAAATTTTATTGAATATCTACATTTTTTTTAACTCTTGCCATCAAGTTTATTTAAAATTTCTATATTCAATTTTAAATTTTTCTTATTATTTTTTTTTCAGAAAAAAAATCAAACTTTCATTTGGATCAAATTTTTCCCAAATGACTGATTTTAAATCTAAATAAACAGATTTATATATTTCAATTTGTTCTTTAATTAATTTTCTTTAATTACTCAACAAATTGCTTTATATTTTCTTTTTATTTACTTTTGAGATAATAAACCGATTTTAGGTCGATAACCCTTCAGTTTTCTTTTCAAAAATCGTGTCTTACTCATTACTCCTACTTTCCACGTGTCATTCATTGTGTGACTGCATGTATCCACGCCTGCGTGCTTACATCATCTTTCCTGAACCCTTTTTTTTCTACTCCCAATACACAAACCCCTTCCAATTCTAAATCGGTCTCATATAAAATCCCCAAATTTCAGATACCCATCTTCTTCCTCTCCACTGTTACTGCTCTCACTCTTACGAACTTGCTTGCAATTCTCATCAACTTTCTTCAATGGCTTCTCACCTTGCAAATCCGGCTCTTCACGATGACGAAGGACGTCTCGTTGATTCCACTGCCGATAGTGCTCCGTTCGTCAAAACTGCCATTGAAAGCAAACAATGTGCAGGTTCTTCTTGATCAAAATACCTACCAGTCCGAATTCAGAATCATGGTTGAATTTCTTCAACAGCATGTACTAAATCGAGCCCTAACTCTGACAAACTCAAACGTTCCTGAAATTTACGTTCAAGAAGTGTGGCAATCGATGTACATTCAAGATGATGAGACTCTGCTTGGAAATTTCAGTCACCCTGATCAACCTGATACTGCTGTGGAAATACCCATTACAAAGAAGAAATTAGCCAGGTATTGATGGTGAATTTGTGACAAATCCAGCCCTAGAATCGAACCCATCTGCTGAAGCATTGTTATCTTTCATCCTCTTTCTTGGTTACAATGAACCCATAAGAAAACAGATACCCCCAATGTGGAATCTTCTCGTTTCTATCCTGAACAAGAGTCTCACTTGTAAAATTGGGTCTCTCGATCAAGCAAGCAGGAACATTTTGACCATAATGTATGACATGTTCTTTAATCGCCCCTTGGACTACGCAAGCCTTATTTTTCAAGAGATTAAAGCTGCTGTACACACTAAGGTAACCCATCAAACCCAAGGAAAATCTCTTCCAGCTTTGATGTTTCCAAGATTTCTATCCCTAGTTACCTATCCTGCTATTGGTGCACTCAAGGCTCCACTCGTTCAACCATTTTGCAAAATTGCTTCAATAAGCACTCATCGTCCAACCATCGACCGCAACGGATATCCTTCTCCCAGAGAGCTTTCAAGGTACATGCTAAACCTAATTCCATCTAGCTCTTCTTATCTTCAATCATATAGGAGCTCTATGACTTTCTCAGAACAGAGAATTTCTACCCCAGAGCACTTAGAGCCAGTTCTAGAAAGTGAGGGGGCAAGTGAGAATGAGGCTGAAAATAATTTGAGTGAACATCCGAGTGGTTCTACCCATGCTGACCTCTTGTGAAAAGAAGGTACTGAAGATGTCCATCGTGACACAATTGAGCGAATCTCACCTACATCCCAAAGGGTAACTTCATTATCTGAGGTAGATGCCAACCCATCTACTTTCATTGACCAAGGACAACCCAGTCCAAACCACCCAGAAACCATCCGATTAGAGGATACTTCTTCATCCTCTGCATCAAGCACAACCGGGGAAACCTCTTCATCATTCTCTCAACATAATGATGAACATATAAGCGTTCATTTGCCCCAGAACTCGACACTTTCCCCACACAATGTTGATGTCTCTGTGACCAACAAAGATTTAGGTGTCTCAGAAGATAAGTCCATATCTTCTGATAGTTTAGAGGCTCATGAAATCCCATCAGAGGGGTTACAGCCACAGGATGCACCACTTACCGGAGTGTTTACACTCTATCAAGGTAAGCACATTGTCTTCAACACCTCATCTTCTGATGATGAGGATTCTGTTGAGACAATCAGAACAACCGAAGAGGTGCCTGTTAATAACAGTCCTTGAAGACAGGTTGGAAGTCCCTCCACACTCAACGTCAAAACAGGTGTGACTGAGGTCCTCTCTGCACGCGAGAGTAAAGGGGCTCCATGTGTTGGAGATACACCGGTTACCCATTCTGAATATGTCACGAATGCAGTGTTGTAGGCATTTGGTGATAAAATTCACAGATCTGTGGAGGATCTAAAACTTTCTCTGGACTCTCACAATTCCATTCTTCTGGCTATTCAAGATGAGCAAAAACAGCAAGCTCAAACTCTGGAAGCCCTCAAAGAACTTATTTCTACGACTGCTGCAACACATCAAAGCCAAGCTTCTGATCATTATTCTTCTCTGCATAAAGAAATCCAGGCTAATTCTGAAGCTATTTTCTGCATACCTGAGGCAATTCCAACTCCAGAAGTCACAATCTTTGTTGATGAATACAGTTCCTTAGTGGCCGATCTTCACAAAATTATCAAGGCTATTCATCCCTCTGCATACACTTCTGAGTCTTCTCTGGTCAAGAAATCTGATATGGCTGTCTTCCAGAAGGCTATGCTTGAACGCATTAATTCTCTCTCCTCCAAGTATGTTTCAAAGACAACTGCCTGCACTTCTAATGTGGATTTAAAGCTATCATCCATGGAAACCTCTCTGTCTCAGCTTACAGGTCTGGTAAGTTCTCTTTCTAATTCTTTTAATGAAAAGAAAAAGGCCAAGGAGGAGCGTGCTTGTAGAAAAGCAGAACTTAAGCGTAAAAGGTCTGAGGATCAGGACCCTGATTCTCAGAAGGGGGAGAAAGCACCAGAATCAAAGAAAGTCAAACCCACAACCAACACTGAAAGCTCTAATCCAACTCCAATGCCATCTCCATCTACTTCAGCCAAACATCAATCCTCCTCTAAGCAGCAAACTCCGGCTCAAACTTCTCATACACAAACCCCTCTGACTCCAACTCCATTAGCCACTCACTCTGCGCCTCTTCTAAAAGATCCAGAAATAGCTAAATTCATTCTTGAGGTTGTAGGCAACACTTGACAAACACCATATTGCTCCTCAACTCAAGCTGCAATAGCCAAAGAAAAGGAAGTCAAAGCCAGAGCTGAGGCATCAAAGGCTAAAGTTGAAGCTTTAAACAAACAAAGAGAAGAAGAACAAATATTGGCTGAAATAAGAGCAAAAGCTGACGCAGAGAAAGCCTCTGCTTCTCAAATTGAAGCAGAAATCAGAGCAACAGCTGAAGCAGAAAGAGCCTCTGCAGAAGCATCAAAAGCTCAAGCAGAAATGGAAAGAGAAAGATTTGCAGTTGCAAGAGTAAATGCTGAAGGATCATCAAGTCGAGCAGCAGAGAATAGACAAAAAGTGTAGAGACTTGGAAGAATTGATCTACCAATTCTGGAAATCACAAAAAGGTACATGTATGCTCCTATATATCAAAAGATCTATCTCATGTTGCATAACTTCTCAAACGCCCACAATGTAAGAGATGCTATTAAGGACAAATTCATGGCACACAGACAAGCGAGAAAGGACGTTCATTCCTCTGTACCTATCAAACGAATCTCTGCAATAAAGCATTCACCATTTGAGGATACAGAAATATGGTACACAATCTATGAGGTTATCAGAGAAGACAATAAGACTTATTACTTCTGTGATAATGATCTATTGTCCATCTTTCCCTCTGATCTTATTTTTCTGGAGAATTTCATAAAGACTCAAATGAAGAGAAGAAGTGATGATCAAGATCAAATTGCTTATTCTCGAATTATTCAATGCATGAAGTCCTACATCCGATACAAGAGACAGGTAGATTTTCAAATAGGAATCAATTACAATGTTGATAACCTACCTATCTCTGCACCCAATAAAGATCTAGAAGGAATCAACAACATGAGAATCGGCAAAGTACTAATAGATCCAGAGGAAGGGGTGATCTTTAGAAGACCAGACAGAAAGAGCTTCTTCAGAATCAGAGAAGCACACAAATACTCATCAGAGGTCGTTTACATTGCAAAAAGCTTCATCTCTGTTGATGTTAACAATCACAATCCAGAGGTTATCGAGAAAATGATCAAAAGGCATTCAACTTTATTATCAATCAGAGAGATCATAAATAAGATTGGAAAAATTGTATCTGAGGTCGCTCCGTTCTGAACAGACTTCATTCTTTTGGTTGCATACTTAGGGGGAGATTGTTACACTTTTGAAAGTATGAACCACAAGATGAAGAATATGACGTGGCACATACATCAAGGATGACTACCTGTTGCAACCGACTAGTTTGTTACACGCTCCCATCTCTCACACGTGTCAGTTTGTAATAGGTGAAGATGTTGACTTTTACTTTATTCTATTTGTATAAATAGATCTTTTCTCTATTGTAAAAGTTTTCGATTGAAATTGTGATATTGAAGAACTTACTGTGCGTCATTCCATGTATCTGTAATCATCATTTAGGTTATAATACATTGTTAATCTGTTCTTCAATCTTTGATCGAATCTTATTACTGTTGATTAATCGATATAAATTGCTTCCGCTTATACTCTGCTTATAAATCAATCGATTAATCTGTGAAGAAGATAATCTGGAACCAACAGGGTTAAAATAGTAATTTGCTCTCATTCAGACTGTCCATTCAGAGCAGCTACCAAACAACCATTTTTCATTCTGCACTATATCATACAGAGCCTTTTTTGCATTCTGACCTCCTGACCATCCAGCAACTTCCAAGCAGCCCCTAACTGTCCGCATCGACTGTTAAAGCTGAATATGTAGTCGTTGGAAGTTGTTGTGCTCAAATACATTGGATGAGAAGTCAACTCAGTGACTATGACATTTAGCTATCGAAGATGCCTATATATTGTGATAGCACAAGTGCTATTGCAATAGCCAATAATCATGTAGTTCATTTCAAAACCAAGCATATTGAGATCATATATTATTTTATCAGAGATCATGTTATGAATGGTGACATTGAACTTCACTTTATACCTATAGAGTATCAACTCGTTGATCTTTTTATAAAACCCCTTGATCAAACAAGGTTTAAAATTTTAATCAGTGAACTTGGTATGTTGAACGTTGAAGAGTAATACTCTCAGCGATCAACAATGCTTAGTGATTGTAAAGTGCAATGCATCAATATTCCCAATCATACCCTAAACTCTTATGAAAGATATATAAATCTTGCCTAGGTATGTACTTCTATTCTAAGCACTCTCTTAATGTTTTCTTATTCGGAGAATGTTTATTAAAAGAAAAACCTATTACTGAAAATGCATTTACTTTCAACGATAAGAGGATTTAATGGATAATGATTAACATTTAATTAACTAAATGATGTCATTATTATTATTTGAAAAGACGTGTAAGAACTTTTCTGACATACGTCGACTAAAATGCTCCCTATCCACTCAAACCCTAGGGACGGGCAAATGTCATTATTACCTTTTCTCAAAAAGTAAATCGTCGTTTAATTTTTCCTCTCTCATCTACCTATAAAAGGTAACTTCCAATTCATTTCATTCTTTACGATCTCAAAACTTTAGAAGCAAGAAAAGTAATTTGACTTCTCTCTATGAACTCAAGAAAACCAAGAACACACACTAGTGCGTGTTTCTTAAGGTTGGTTTAATTCTTTTTATGTCACAAAAACATCTCCTAAGTTGTTTATGTCTTCTACAAAGTATATTGTAACTACTTCTTAAAATGTTTCTAATATTTTTTCTTTGATTTTGTGTTTGAAAAACCCTAAAAACCCTGTTTTAAAGTTCCATCTTAGAACAGAAGACCAGTTTGGATATTTTGATCCAAATCACTTTCTAAATACTTATCTAAATCTGTTTATGGTACATTTTTGTACCAAAACACTTGGTTTATACAACTGGGATTAAACCATGTTTCTTCTGTTTGGATCCACGATTTTCTTAACAAAAATGGCCAACACTAAGGAAAATGTGTGTGAGGAAACCACTCCCATCTCTGAGTTCAAGGTTGCTGCTTTTGTGAACTTCAAGATGGACCAAGCAACTATGAAGCCCTGCAACCATCTCCCACTGCTGAAAATTCTTGTGGAAAAAACTGAATTCAGCGATGTTGCTTGGTTTTCAAAAATTGTCCCCTGCGTTATGCTCTCTTGTACAATCCGGTTCGAGGAGTACCTACAACAGTTTTGGTATACTGCTGAGAACGTCACCAAGGAATCTGTCAAAGGGAATGAAATCCCTGCAGTTGAATTTTCGAACCACTTTGGCACAACTGCCATTTCTATCGATGTGATCATGTCTGCTCTCCATTTCTTTGCGCAAACGAAAGCCCTGGGCCCCTGAATAATGTTATAGGGTTGTGATGAAAGTGTCTGTAATTCTAGCATTACCTTTGTAGTATAAATAGTTTGTAATGAGCTCCTAACTCATTATGAGAGTCGATTAACTAATTCATTGTGTATTCTTATAAAGTTTTCTAGTTCATAATAATAAGAAGTGAATTGAGAGATCTTTCACAAATCTGTTGTAATCTTGGACTTACAAGAGTAAATCGTCGAATTTCTCGATTGGATCAAATACGACTGGCTGAAGAAGGAGAAGAGAGAAGAACTGAACAAGGCTCTTACCAAAATCAAGAAAACCCGTATGTTAGTGATCTGCCAATACCTTTTCTCGCATATCATTCAGTGCTTAAGCACTAAGAGGGGTGCCCAAGAACAGGCCATTCGTATGTTCCTGAACATGGATTACGCCTTGTTTTATGGACGAAAGATCAACTTCCCTAAGATCATTTTCAATGATCTGAAGAAGCGAGTTTATAAGCGACAAAGGGAAAAGGGTATCCCTTACCCTCGCTTTACAAAGAGAGTTGATAAGAGACCAAGAAGCGATTTCGCCTACAAGGAGTACCCAAAGATGGTAGATCTGAAATTCTCTCGAATAGCCACCCGCATTCTGGAGCACCGAGTGAAGGATGAAGATGTTCCCATCTTTCCAGAAATGATGGTTATCGCTCGGCGATCCTCCTCTTCATCCTCTGATGTTACTGCTACCTCATCCGCTGCTGCTATTATTGTGGATGTTCAGGTCTCAAAGTCATTGGAAAACCCAACAACGATTATGCCTGATACCAACCCTCCTCTCAAAAAAGGTTAAAAAAAAAGCGTGCTTTCACAACAAAAAACACTTTGAATGAAATATCAAGAACACTAATGTTAAAATATCATGTACAAATCCAAAATGCATAAAAAAAACTTTTAATACTTATAATACTCCTATTTTTACTTCGTTTATAAGCAGTATGAATGAAATCTTCATCGGTTTACTCTTTCCATATGAATTGGATCAAGTTTTATAAACTATTGGATTTATCTAAATTAAAAAAAAAAATCTAAACTATCTTAAGTATAATTATTTTTAATGGGAAAATTACAATAAAACCCAATGGACATTTATGTTTGGAACAATTAAGTCACTAGACAATTTTTTGGAACAAATAAATCATTACAAATTTCAAAACCTGTTAAATAAGTCCCTACACATTTTAAAATCTATCATATGCATCCTTATCTACCGATTTGTAACCTGCATAGCAGGTAAACATAAAATTAAAGAAAAACCCTAAAATTACAACCTGTTTATCCCATCGTCACTCTCACGCCCCCCTCTCCCCCCACACTCACCCTTTGCGCCACCCGAGTACCATCTTTTTGCCGTCGTCATTGTAGTCGGCCGTCGCCATCGCCGTCCCCTACACCACCTCGTCGTTGTTCGATCAAAAATTGGGTTAGTTCAAGTTCTAAGTTCTATTTTTCCAAGTTCGATTTCGAAGTTCTATTTTAAAATTGGTTTTTGCTCTTCTCTCGTTGGGTGGGTTCTTGCTGTTCTAAGTATTTGTTTGTATTAGTTGTTCGATTTTTTGTTCTAAGTATTTGTATTTGTTGTTCGATTTCTTGATTTCTTTGTATTTGTTGTTCGATTTCTTGATTTCTTTGTATTTGTTGTTTGATTTTCAAGTTTTTGGTGGGATTTTTCTAGGTTTGATTGCAACAATGAGTTTGATCCTGAATTTTGATTTCCACCTAAAGAAAGAAATATGATGAATACAAAGAAAGCAAATATCGTATATATGTGTGTGATTATCTTTACGATTTATCAAACACTTGTTGATGCCCTTGTGGTAACTCATAGACAATACACTAATTCTAGATTTGAACTCATAACATTTGAATGGAAAAATTGAATTCTAAATTTGACTATAGAAGCAATTGATATACCATCACTATTATGCCCAAGATGCGGAAATGATATAGAAACGGTTAAGCATGCATTAATACACTATGAAGAGGTTAACAAAGTTTGGGCAGAAATGTGCAGGCGGTGGAAGATCGACAAGGACTGAATTGAATCGTTGGAAGATCTAAGCGGGGAAATGTACAGCAGCAGCTATGCTACGAATGGTGTGGTGTTTTATGTACCTAATATGGAATCACCGTAACATGGTGGTTTTTAAGGAAGATAAGGGGAATATTGGTGACCTTTTATTCGAGTTCCAAAGAAGTAGCTTCGAGTGGTTAGCGAGAAGAATTCACGGCAGAAAAATTGAATGGTCTTGTTGGCTTACGGATCCCGCACGAGTGCAGTTTTTTTGACAGCATGATCAGGTGGTCAAACAGCGGGCGGCACTGCTGCACATGGTTCCAAACAGTAATGGGAGTCGGGATGCGTCGTGGAGCTGATTTGGAACTGGCGTAGAGGTTTACCCCTGGTAAAAGGCTACGTCTATAGTTTTTTTATAGAAGTGGTTTCTTAGATACTTCACTGTTTGGGGTCATGAGCCTTTCAAAAGCTACTGAATTAAGCTCTATTAATTTTTCTATCCATCTTAAACAACCTTTAATGCCTATAGGATTTTAGGTGATTGGGGTGTGGTTCATGGTGTAAAGGTGGTGTAAAAGTGGTTTGGTGTATTGTACAGTTGCTCTTGGTATTAATAAAATTATTTCTATTAAAAAAAAAAACCAGGTCTCATTTTTTTACAAACTTTTAATTATAAAACATTGTATAAATACTTGTATTTTATTGACGTAGAATCGTAGTACCATTGAATTGAACTTGGATGCAACTTTTTCGATGATGTTGTTTATGGTTTAGTTGGATTCTTACATTGTGTAATTTATAAATCGTGTAGGTCGCTTATATTTTCTTCTTTCTGATCTTCGGGTTCATGTTGCATTCTATGTTTATGTTTTGTGTGTACTTTTGTTCATGAAAATTATTACGAGCTAAACATGTAAACCAAGATGAATGTTGTTAGTCGCTTATATTTTCTTCTTTTTGATCTTCGGGTTCATGTAGCATTCTATGTTTATGTTTTGTGTGTACTTTTGTTCATGAAAATTATTACGAGCTAAACATGGAAACCAAGATGAATATTGTTAGTAGGGTAGAGGAACGGGAATGGTGTATTTGTTTCGGTTCATAAAATGAAGTATTTTTTTTCACTCAAAAATGTCTAGGGACTTAATCATTCAAATATAAATGTCCGTTGGGTTTTTCGGACTATTTCCATTATGTCTATGGACTTTTTCATTCAAAAAGGTCATAAGGGTATATCCAACAGGTTTTAGAAAGTCCAAGTTATTTAACAGGTTTTGAAAAATGTGGAATGGCTTATTTGTTCCAAAAAATTTTCCAGTAACTTAATTGTTCCAAACACAAAAGTCAATTGGGTTTTATTGTAATTTTCCCTTTTTTAATTAAACAAATTATATAAAAAAAACATGTATTTTATTCTTTTTAACTTCATACTCATACTGAAATATATATATATATATAGGCCGGTTCATGCTAGGACGGTAACAATTTACGAGAATGCGAGGAAATCCTCAGCCAATCATTTTGTACATGAAATTTTTTTCATGTACAAAATCATATGTGATTTTGTACTAGCATAAAAAATGACACACGCGACTTTTGCTACGGAAAAAGTATCGACTAATCATATATGATTTTGTATGTGAATTGTTGGTCCCTAATTAGAGATGGCTTAGTAAGTAAAAATTTGTAGAAGGTGGGTTGAATACAAACACACAATTGTTTTTTACTATTTTTAAATTTTTTAATATCAATATTAAAAACTTTACACTCAGAAGATTGTTGCGGAAAAGAATAGATAACACTCTATTCTAAAAAGAATAGATAACAGTAATTAACTTATAACACTAAAAAAGCTAAAATAAACTGTTAAAATACTCAGGATGCGGAATCAAACAAAAGATCACTAAGAGGATTTGTTGAAAACGTGAGATTTATGGGCAGGGCTTCATCTCCTTTTATAGTGCCCATGCATTAAATGCATGGGGACACTTGTCAAGATCTCATTTGTTTGTAATATATCTGATAGACAAAAGGTGATGCCACTCCCTTTTGTATTAGATAAACGGCTGGACCATTCCTTGTAGTACATTAGATGTCAGATTACTGTAACCTTTTTCTCCATGCTTTCTGAAGTCATATCAAACCTTTTAGCTAAAGACAAATAACCCTTTTATGAGAATAAAAGAGAATGTCTGAATTTAAGGCTTGCTGCCTCACGTTCTTGCTGCACAGGTTTTTGCATTTATTGTGTCACAAGAACTTGTCTTCGAAAAATTCTAAGGATGTAGAGATCACATCGGTTAGTGCACCCTAAGCTTGGGATCGACAACTGTACAAATGCTTGAATCGGCAACTGTATTAATACTTGGATCGGCAACTGTACACTATGCTTGGATCGGCAACTGCATCTCAATCTTAGGATCGGCAACTACATTTTTGGAGACTATAACTCCTTTGATTTCGGCAAGTGGCCTGGATCTTAATGTTGGTTGGTACATCATAATTTCCACATTTTGATATACTACCTTTGATCGGATAGTCTTCGATTCTCCAATACTTAAAAGTATTTTCCAGGCCTTCAAAAGAACCTATAAAAGATCAACAATATAAAGAGAGAAGGCTCATCACCAAATCATCGGTGACCCAACAATCTCCCCCTATTTGATGATGATACTTGTATATTAGAAAGAAATGCTTTTGACCCTTTCTATTTTTCTTTTCTTTTGGGTTCTTTTCACTCAGATATTTTTTTTAACTGCGTATGTACAGTATAAGTATAAGTAAAAGTATGTGTAAAAATTTAAAATATGAACAAGTATAGAATGAAGATAATATGAACTTTTATTAATCATCACACAGGATAAGTACATCACACAGAATACATGATTAAGAAAGTTCATACTAAGAATAAGTGACTAGGGATTGGTAGGTTTTCTTCTTTTGAGTTCATCCATGATGAGTCGGCACATTCCTTTCTCTTCTACAGGAGGCACACCCAGAATGGCAGTAAGAAAGGAAGTATGAGCTCTTGGAATGTCGGAGGCTCTGAAGAATCCTATATTTTCGAATATGTCTTCCAAGAACACTCCAAGTTCTGGTTCGGAAAGCATAGTTTGCTCCGGGTAAGCAACCGGAGTCTGAATGGAGAAGTTTACACCTGAAGCATCTATTTTGATCCCTTTATCATGAAGTGTAGCCAAATGATCCTTCTTCTTGTTCTTTGGAGCTGTAAAAACCTCTCCTCTAAGGCCTTGCTGAATGAGATACATCTGTTATACGTCTATGGCTATAACTGCTATGTCATGCTCGTTTTGAATTTTGACCATTTTGATGATGAATTTTCGGAGAGTGTTGAGCACAAATTCCTTGATTGCATTTTCCCTTTCAGCTTCGTAGAGTATGATTCTAAGAGAATCTTTGGTAATTGTGGAAGCTGGTTGCAACCTGAGAGAGTCAGCTTCGGGATCTCTATTTATTTTCTTCTTTTTCTCTTGAAATCTAGCTAACTGTTGTGCACAAGTTATAGGTTTCTTTCCTTCAGCTTTGGCTTTTCTTCTCTTTTTCTCTTCAAATTCTTCAAGGGTTCGGGCACTGACTCCCTCCCCCTGGGTTGATCCTCCAGTTTCTTTAATAGCCTCATCTCTAGATGACCCAGTGTTAACTGGTACTAGAGGTTCATTGACAATAATTGAAGTAACAATTGGTGGTTGTTGAAGTGGATGTTGATCGGAAACTTCTGCCTCGGAGACCACCATACTCACCGATTCGGTGACTACAGCAGGTGGTCTTTCGGTGACAGGTGGTGGTTCGGTGACTGTCTCGGTGACCATAGCGTCAAAGACCACTGTGTCGGTGACTGTTGCTGCTGCTTTCTTGGATTTCTCCCCGTCGGTGGTTGAGCCCTTGACACCAACTGAAGAGAGAAAAGACTTGATCCCTTCAACATCGGAACCCTAACTGCCCAATTTGCGTTCAATCCGTTGAACCATAAAACGATCCTCATCCTTGAAAAAGGCATCACCTGCATCAATTTCGAAAGTTGGTAGTCGGTACCTTTTCAACCTTAGTATGAAGAAAAGCAAGTGATTCCAAAATTGCTTCTTGATTTTTTGGAATAGGAGCAATGTCGGAAGCTTGCTTGGTAGAGTCAGTTTGCAGATCAAGAATGGTTGATGCCACTGCTTCATGACTTGCTTTTAATCCTCTTTGAAGGCCAAGCACGTCCAAGTGAATAAGATCCAGACAAGTCATAAGAGTGGGATGAGTGACCGAAAGCTCTTCCACACTTCTTTTGAGAAGTGCAGAAAGACTTTCCATTGCACTGACCACATTATTCATTCTTTCCATCTCCCGATTTGCATGTTCTTCTAATAGTTCAACTCGATGAAGTGTGCCGATAGGGCTTGAAATCTCTGGCTTTGGAGGTGGTTGATTATTATCTTCACTTGGAGAGGAAGAAGACGAGTAATCCACGAGACCTGTCTTTTTGGTTGGGAGGGGATTTCGAGGAGTCCGAGATGTGGAGAGGAATCCTTTGATGCTCCGAAGAGTTAGATTTTATGGGGGAGACACGATGAGGAGAGTGTCTATGAAGGGAGTCCTCAATTATGGGCTCCTCAACTTCATTGTGAATGTGCACGGGAGACGTATGCATCCAAAGTGTAGTATCGGAGTAAAGAAAATCGGTAAAGTGGGTTTCTCCTTTCGGATGCACCTAGAAGTGATGCATCTACGTTTGGAGATAGGGAAATGAGTTGTGAGAACTCAAGGGGAGGAGTAGATGCACCTTGGATGGGAGACTCCAAGTCATCTTCATCAACTAAGGAGTTAGTTGGTGAAGGCATAGTTTGGGTATCCCTACGTACAACCATGTCCTTTTGTGAGTGCATGGAGGAGGTAGGATGGGTTAAACTTTGTTCCCTGGGTCGAGTAGGGATTTCTTCAACACCCACCGATTTTTGGGAATCGGTGGGTGGTAGTTGTGTTGTGACCCTTTTGGTTCCTTTATGCTTCTTTGAGGAAGTCCTAGGGGGGCTTTTGGAGTTTCTCCGCTTTTGGGACTTTTTCTTTGCTGGGTAGAAGCCAAATGCTCTTTTGGCTTCGTGGCATCGGAAGGTGCGGAGGTAGATGTGCCCGACGCTTTTGATCTCTTGCGAGATTTGGGCCCATCAGTTACTCTTAGTTGGGAGGTGGCAGAATCGGTGGGTTCGGTGACCGTGGGTCCCCTAATCCTTGCCTCATTCTCACCCCAAGCTAAAGTTGCATTAAGGGCAAAATCGATCATACCTTGTCTCAGAGGCTTGTGAGAAGGTAGAGGTCCTTTTGACATGAGTTGCTTGCCGATTTGGTGAAGGGTGAGATCATATTCAATATCATCCCTCCTTGCAAGCTTATCGGCAAGCTTAGCATTGATAATGAGAGAGAACAGACGTTGGAATGGTACCTGATGTCGCCGAATAGGAGAGAAAGATGAGATCATCTCCTTGAAGAAGTAATCCGCGAAGTTAATTCTTCTTTGGAATATTAGAGCATGAGCTAATTCGGTGACCTGTGATGGGGATTGATCCGGACCACCTGTCTTCTTACTCAAACATAAGATGAAATGAGAAAAGAAGAAGTTCTAGATGTTACCCATGTTCTTCCTTACCAAAGTACCCGGACCTTTGGATTTTGGACCCCTCTTGTCTTCAAAGTAGTTCAAAGCAGTGACCACTTGTTGATGTTCATTTCCAAGTAGGAAAACTTCATATTAAGCGTAGGTTGGAAGACGAAGAATGGTACGAACAGCATCAACATCAAAGATGACATCTGGCTCATCATCACTCAGAACAGAAGCACATATACTCTTGGAGGAATCATCATAGAAGCAAGCTAGCCAAAAGTTTCCCAAGAGAAACTTACTCATCTTTGGCTTGGCGGTGATGGCATACTGAAGTGGGCATATTTGAAGAAACCTACAGATTTCGTTGTACTCAGGATGAGCAGGATCATCACCAATGCGACCATAGTGGTTGCATGCAGGGAATGTGAGACATCCAAATGTGAGGGTTTGTTCTTCAGAAACTTTGGGTGATTTTGATGGAGTGTTAGAGGAAGCCATTGAAGAACTTCGAGAAAGTTGCAGGTTTGAATTCGAGAAATAGAGAGAATAGGAGATGAAGGCGATAAAGAAGGGAAAAAAAGGGGGGAAACGGTTATGGTTTTATAGGGGAGAAAGAGATTCAATTTTCAAAAAGAATGATTAGGGAAGTGATTGAAAGGTCAGAATTCAAGGGTTTTCAAGTTTAATTCGGCGCATGCTTCTGACATTGATGACATTTGTGATGTCATATGGATATATACAAAGAATACTTAGTCACCAAGAATGGTAACTTAAGAGTTAACCTTTAAAAGAATAGAGAGTTTCGGAAACCATATGATACTCGGAAAGAAGGGTAATCGGAAAGTGTATAGGGTAGTGAGAGAGATTTCTTTGGGTAATGTCTTGGAGACGTCGGGTAGAGGAAAGCAAAGGGATGTCCGGTAGTGTGGGTATATGAGAGAGAGATATGTCGGTGAGTGGTTAGGGTGTCGGAAAGTGTATCGGTAAGTCTAGGGTTAAAAAGAGATTTGGGGTTAGGATATATGTCGGTTAGTCGAGACAGAATGGAAATGTCGGTGAGTAGGGTGCTATGTCGAAAAGTGTGTAGAGAAGCAAAGAGAAGTCGGAGATGTCGGTGAGTGGAGAAAGAGAAGGGACGTCGGGAAGTGACTTTCCGATAAATAATTATATTTACATATTTATACAAAGTTATATTATATATACATATATAAAATATATTTATTATTATTATGTATATATATATATATATATTTAATATTAATCTATATTTACCACACCTAGCTCGCTGACTAGGAACTTGAATTTTGCTTCATCAAGGGGCTTTGTGGAGAGGTCAGCTAATTGATAATCAGTTGGAATGAAGTGAAGTTCCACATCACCTTTAGAGACATGGTCTCTTATAAAGTGATATCTCATATCAATATGCTTAGATCTTGAATGAAGCACTGGATTGTTTGCAATGGCTATTGCATTTGAGCTGTCACACAGTATTGGGATCTTTGAGAAAATATGATTGTAATCTTGTAGCTGATTTTTCATCCACAATATTTGAGCACAACAACTTCCAGCAGCCACATATTCTGCTTCATCGGTATAGGTAGACACCGAATGTTGCTTTTTACTTGACCAACTCACAAGCTTTCCACCAAGAAGTTGACAACTTCCTGTTGTACTCTTTCTGTCTATTTTTGAACCTGCAAAATCAGAATCAGAGTACCCGATGAGATCAAAACCTGAGTCTTTAGGATACCAAAGACCGAGATTTATGGTACCTTTCAGATACCGAAAAATCCTTTTCACAGCAGCTAGATGTGATTCCTTAGGATTTGCTTGATATCGAACAAACAGACAAGTAGCAAACATTATATCAGGTCTACTTGTAGTAAGATAAAGTAGAGATCCTATCATGCCTCTAAAACTTGTGATATTGATAGACACACCATCAGGATCAAAATCAAGTTTAAGAGGAGGAGCCATAGGAGTTTTCATGGTAGAACAAGTATCAAGCTGAAACTTCTTCAAAAGGTCTTTAATATATTTATTTTGGTTAATAAAAATGCCTTCTGGAGATTGTTTTACTTGTAAACCAAGAAAGAAAGTAAGCTCCTCCATCATGCTCATCTCATACTTCTTTTGCATTAGAGAGCTAAATTCATCACACAGAGATTCATCGGTGGCACCAAAAATAATATCATCAACATAGATTTGGACAAGAATGATATTACTTTTAGACTTTTTGAAGAAGAGAGTATTGTCAACTTTTCCTTGGACATACTCAGTTTTGAGAAGGTAATCGGAGAGAGTATCATACCAGGCACGAGGAGCTTGCTTCAGTCCACACAGAGCTTTATCTAACCGATACACACGATATGGATGAATTGGATCTTCAAATCCAGGTGGTTGCTTCACTTAGACTTCTTCAGCTAGCTCACCATTCAGAAAGGCACTTTTGACATTATTTGGAATACCCGAAAGTTTTTGTAAGCAGCATGGGCATGAAAAATTCGGATAGCTTCCAATCTGGAAACAGGAGCAAAAGTTTCATCGTAGTCAATTCCTTCCTATTGCCGATATCCTTGAGCTACCAGCCTTGCTTTATTTCGTATGACACTTCCTTCTTCATTCATCTTATTTCTGAACACCCACCTTGTTCCAATAATGGTTTTATGGGATTGACGAGGAACTAACTTCCAGACTTTGTTTGTCTCAAATTGTGAGAGTTCTTCTTGCATGGCAATCACCCAGCTAGGATCAACTAGGGCTTCATTTATCAGTTTTGGCTCAACAATAGATACAAAGTTTACATACAAACATGGATTGCTGATGCCTCTTCTTGTTTGGACACCGACTTGTGGATCACCGATAATTTGATCTATTGGGTAATCTGTGGTCCATTTTAAAGTAGGAGGCAATGGAGGAGGTATAGAAGAAGGTGATGTTGAGATTTGAGATGGTGAGGGTAGACTAGTTGTGGAAGGTATAGTGTTTAGATGAGTGTGTTCTCCTGAAGAGTCAATTTCAGGAGATGGAGAAAAAAGAATGGGTTCAGGAGATATGATGGTATTATTTGGAGGCTGAGAAGAGTTGTTATCTTCTTGACTTGGAAGATGAGGTTGAGTGGGTTGTTGAGTAGAATGAGATGGAATTTCCCCAACACATGAGTTTATCCATTGATTGAGTTCTTCTTCATTGCAAGATAATGAAGATGTTTCAAAATCATCAAACTTTACATGCATAGATTCATCAATGCATTTTCTTCTGAGATTATAGATTCTGAAAGCTCTAGAGGAGAGAGAATAATCCACGAATATTCCATCATCAGACTTTGGGTCAAATTTTCCAAGTTGTTCCCTGTCATTCAGCATGTGACATGCACAACCAAATACATGGAAAAAATCAACTGCAGGTTTCCGACCATGAAATACTTCATAGGCAGTTTTGTTATGCCTTTTGACAATAATCGACTTATTTTGAGTAAAGCATGCAGTGATAACCGCTTCAGCCCAAAAATAGGTTGGCAACTTGGATTCACTCAGCATTGATCTTGCAGCTTCACACAGCGTCCGATTCTTTCTTTCAACAACACCATTCTGCTGAGGAGTTCGTACGGCAGAAAAGTTCTGAGAAATTTCTTTGGTGTCAAAGAATTCTTCCAAAACAGCATTCTTGAATTCAATGCCATTATCACTTCTGATAGACTTCACAAGTTGACCATTCAGATTTTCAATCTTCCTGATAAATCGAATGCTTTCTTCAACAGCATCACTCTTGTGTTTTAGAAAGAAAACCCAAGTATATCTAGAATATTCATCAACAATTACTAGCATATATTTTTTTACCAGCTAGACTAGGAGTGCTTACTGGTCCACACAGATCCATGTGAAGCATTTGAAGAGGTTGAGAGATAGATGAACATTGTTTTGTTTTAAAAGAAGTTTTGGTAAGCTTTCCTTTTTCACATGCTCCACACAATTTTTCTTTTTCAAAAGATATTTTTGGCGTACCAACAACTAGATCTTTGCTGGAAAGTCTATTCAAGGTATTGAAATTTAGATGTTAAAACCTTTTATGCCATAGTCTGACAACCCGTGATCTCAAATATCAAATAATGCAAATTATACAATTAAGACACCACATTTGGGGCTACAAATTGGGTCTCCTTCTATACAATCTGCCAAATAGCGACAAATAAAAAATTTCGCTAATAATCTTCACATAAACGATCTAAAAATCATGAAGATTATATATTAACTTCATAGCATGCTCGACATAAAGCATCTCTTTAACCCGCAAATAAAAGCGTCAGTTGATATCCTGAGATGCATATTTTTGAAAACAAAATGAGGGTCAGACCATACGGTCTAGTGAGTAAATCCCTGTTAGCACATCTTTGACCAAAATCTTTCATAATAGATTTAAGAGCCAAATTTTAACTCATATCATTTAAAATGATATTTTCCTCAAATCCAATATACCAAATATTTCTCAACGTTTCATAAAACCTCTTTCTGACATAAATCAATAAGTAATTTTCTTCTATTTATAAGTCAACATTTAATAAAACAATAAATTTATTGAGTTAGAAAGGTTATCTTTTAAATTCAGTCCGACAACCCAGTTATCGCATTTGCGGGTGCCGACAACTCAACTTCTCAGGTCTCATAGGTCCGACAACTTGTTCCTCGGGTCATATAGACCCGACAACCTCGTTCATCGGCACCTATAGAGCCGACAACTTATTCCTCGGGTCTCATAGATCCCAAAGCTTATTCCTTGGGTCTCACAGCCCGACAACCTCGTTGCTCGGCATCTATAGACCCAACAAAACCACTTTCTCGAATCAAAGGACATCGACAAGCTAACTTCTCGGGTCAAACGGACTCGACAAGTTTTACTTTGCTTTTTTATAAAGATTCGATAAATCATTTTCTCGCATTTAAAAGACCCGATAACTCAGGTTCTCGAGTCATACTGACCCAATATAAATTCTAATCAGTTTAACATAACCCAGGATTCGAGGCATCACATCCTCATAATACTCTCAACCGGTATTACTCTTACCAGGATCATTCTCTCGTTCTTTCCAAACCATTGCCTGCTTCACGAGCATATGGTCCGGTTCACGCTATACGAGATGGCTAATATATAGAGTATTCCACCCACAATCATTTATAC
Source organism: Silybum marianum (assembly GCA_036898165.1). Taxonomy (NCBI): domain Eukaryota; kingdom Viridiplantae; phylum Streptophyta; class Magnoliopsida; order Asterales; family Asteraceae; genus Silybum; species Silybum marianum. Next base: position 35,424,747 of record CM072529.1, read on the forward strand.
GTTTTCTCCGTCCAATCATCGCGGATACACCACTAAATTCATCATCATATAACAGGATATTCCTAACCAGTACTTTTCTAATACAGGTTAGCCTCACTCATCCTTTCCAAACCATTTCCTGCTTCACGAGCATATGGTCCGGTTCACGCCATACGAGATGGCTAATTTATATCGATTATACCACCCACAATCATTTATACGTTTTCTCCGTCCACTCATCGCGGATACACCGCCATAATTTCTCGTGACCCAAAACAGTTTTGGTCAACCTCTTTCACTTGTTAGTTTTCATAAAATATTAACAATCAACATCATATAATCTCATTTATATGAAATTAATCACGTGTGACGGAAAAACACGTATTTTACAAAAGCTTTGTAAAAGTTTTCTTATCTTATCAAATAACACATATTTTTACGTGGAAAATATTTAATAACAACTTCTCAAATAAAATCCATATGTGTTATTTTTCCCAACAACTCATATAACGATAATAATCCAATTATATCAATTAGGCATATTATCGAAATAAAAACCTTTCTCAATAACATATGCATCAGTTTATAAAACTCATTTATAAAAACTCACCTCGGTCCCAAATAGACAGGTAAACTTCTAGCGGGTAACAAACTCGTATATGGAACACGTAATCTGAACCATATAATTACGGGTTATAATCCAAACAGATAAACCCAACGCTACCGGTCAAAACCCCGATATAAACTCGAGACTTAATGAATCAAGACCTATAATTAAACCTTAAATTCTTGCCTTCAAAATCTTCTTCTGCTTGAAGGAAAGAAACCACAGGAACCAAAATACTCGCAAACCATTTCTAACTCCCAATACTTATGAAACAAAAGAAAACTAAACTTAAAGGAAATTAAATGAGAAAGATAGAGGCGGTGCATAGGGTAAAACCCTTCACGTGGTCATCATCATCATAAGCAAAAATGCATAGGAGATTTTGATTGGACCAAAATCTTAAACCACATGGAGGTAAACTAAACAAGATTCTTACCCTCCAACTTCAATAATTCACAAAACTACCCCTTTTCACTTTCCACCGTTAATTATATCGGAACCCAACTATTACAATATCCCCTTCTTCAAAGAATTTCGTCCCGAAATTCAATCACTTGAATAAACCATGATATTTTGATCTCATTTCAAATCCCATTCAGAAAACATTGAGGATGCCCCTCAATTTTTCAAACTGTCTAACTGGTAGACTACCAATCCCATCCGATCACTGATCACAAGGATTCTGATATATACCACTGACACAGATTTCAATGGTTACCCACACCAAACAATCTTGTTTCCATGACAATATTTTCGACCTTATATTGTCCTCACCCGGAAACACTATCGGTCCACAGTATTATCACTGTAACATTTTTGTCAATTCTGAACCATCTTTAACTATTCACTGATTTGACCTTTCTCAATCATCAGTAACTGAGTATAAATATACCACGACTTCTCGTAGTCATTCATAATACCACAATACTACTGTCGGTATTCTTTAAACTCATATCGACTAAACTGCAAAACTGCATAACTGCAAACTGCAAAATTGTATAACTGCATAACTGCAAACTACAAAACTGCATAACTGATACGGTGTCCAAGATATCAATAGTGAACTTCAAAGTATATGAAGACACGCATTGTGTCAATAATAAGAAGATCAATAACACGACTTTGAAGAAGTTCAAGCTCGTGTAAACATGCCCCCATATTACCATCCAGTTTTCACTGCAACTGATGTAATATACCACAAACTTACTCCACACCTTTCGTGCTAAACCATACAATATAGAGTACACAACAAGTGACCCAAGATATAAAGAAACCCAAGGTATAATACCTTTCTCGATGACTTAGAATATAAGTCATTTAAATCTGGTGGTTCAAATAAACATATACCGAACCAATTTTACTTCAGTCTGAATAAGTAGACTCACGATACTTTCAAACCAACACCCATACCGTTGTGGAGCAGTTGAACTAATCGTGACATAAACTGTACACAATTCACACGTACCGAATGGTACAACAGCCAGAAGAAGAGATGTTCCAGCTATGAATAAGCCAAACCAATAATATCTCGACCAAGTATCAAAATCAGCCAACATCCCCATGTTATAAGAACTACAATCGAAGATATGACTACCACTCACATAACCTCCCCATCTGAGGCTCTTGTAAGAAACTTGACCATTTTCTAGTAAAGATCCAAATCCATATGAATATATCTATCATGGTCGCGAATCAATAGCCCGGAGCATTACAAAAGAAGCCAGCTCCAAGAAAATATGGATTCCCGAAATCACGCCTACCACTATTTTCTTTCTATCAAAGTCGTAGTCAGGCGCCTCTTCAATTCTTTGAAGATATTTTGTAACCACTCAAATTGTGGTACCAATTCTTCAGTTAATTCACTCTTTTTATTTCGATTCAAAATATCGATTATCATTTTCTCACCCCTTTTGACACTAAAATTTGTCAAACGTTTCCAAAACATCAAATTAGTATTCAAAGGAATGAAACACCAAATTGTGAACATCCTTTAATACTTTTTGATTAAATCACCAAATCGAGGAATCCAAATTTCTCTTTTCAAACACATTACTCCATGATCGTCTTTTGTAATAACAATTAAGTTACTACACTTTATTTCATTCTAGAAATCAAGTTTCATTCAAAATTTTGACGATCAAACTTGTAAAATCCTCAATCAAATTTTACTTCAACGTTACGTATAACGTCAAGATACAAAAATACACTTTATAAAATTTTCTTTTGGAATCCAACGATGAGAAATCGTAATTCAATTTTCAAAATATTTCAAACCTCTAGCCAAAACTTTTGACTATTAGAAATTAATCCCAAATGATCTAATTTCTCCATAAATTCTTAACAAAAATTCGACTTTAATCCAAAAAGTTTTCAAGTTTTACACACTTGAAAAGATACAAGCAAAGATTTCATGTTCGATAAAAATCAAAACTTAAATTTGCAATGAAATCTTTTTAATAACTTTGTCAAAAGATATCGAATCTTAAAACCAGTTATAAACTTAATCGATACAAAGGGCCGGTACAAAAGCGAAAATCCTGACCGTACCTTTGAATCGACAATTTAAGAAAAATGCCAACAAGAAGTTCATCTTCTTCTTGTGTCCATGGCCCTCTTTTCAATCCAGTTTTCTCACAGTAGAGTGAGCTCCCCATTTCTTTGATCAACTCGAACCGTATTTGTCATCGGTACGGTAGTCAACCCAAACAACTTTACTCGAAACCCAAATTCCCATACCGGGTACATAATCACTTCTTTACAATCAGTTGATCAAGTTCCCAGAAATCAATTCTGGCTTGATTTCTTACCAACCAATTCGTCCAAACTTAAATCAAGTTCTTTCAAAGCAATAGCGAGCAATTCGAATCGATGCTACTCACCCATATATAGCAATACATCGGTCATCATGTATTTCAGTAATCATAATCTGATTATCGCTAATTATTTTCAATATCAAAGCATAACCCAAAAGATTCGGGCTTTACATGCGAATAACCAATAGCGAGAAAACATATAAGTCATCTGTATCAGACTCAAATAACACTTTGATTCATACTGAATATACCAAAGTGTACCTGTCACCACATTCGATGTCTCTCCAATCTTTACCGTAGTTATCTGATATACTCGCCTCGTTGCTTTAAAAACTGATCAGTTTCAACTTTTCACGTATATAACGGAACTTCAAATTTCAATCACACTCACCCCGATGAATTCTGTAAACTGGGCCTTTACCGTGAACCCCAAAATAAATTTTGAACTATAAGAATACCCCTTTTATAGTTCACGAATTCCTCTTTCAACCGATACACTATCAAATTCAGATAAAACCGATATATATAAGGTCAGTCATAGATATTCCCACGACACCTCTTTATCAATATCCGAACCCATGAAAGAAAACATCCCATTAATTCATCGGTACCATTCATATTATTTGTGTATATCTACACCAAATAATTTACCTCCCAGTCAAATATTAACTGGTGTCAATATTACGTTAATCTCTATAACCCATTACATTTCTTTGATCACATCCAAATTACCAGAAAGAATTTTCTGAATAATAATAATAGATAGTGATAAATCAGCATGGCTACCAGAAGCAATAACAGTAGCAGACAACGATTACTCAAGTCGGCAATACCATAAATATCAAATATCAGGCAGCTCTTTCACTTGGCCCACAAAATTCTGTATTTTCAGTCGTTTCAATTTCAGAAATCTGAAGATACCTCAATAAAAATCCCAAATCCACCGAAAATTTACCCATTCCAATGGTCACATCTTTCCGTATGAATTTCGAGCAACAAATTCGCTTTACCCGAACTGACGGAAACCTTTCTCGCCGACTTACGAGAATAACCCGCCCCAAGCAAATTACAAAGTAAAATACTTTGATCACATTCCCAAATATAATAAAGTTTTCAAGTACTAACACGCACCTGTAAATTCATGATTAAATTGGCCTGATGTAATTTGAAATTACCTTACATGTCGTTCTATCAAACCATTATATTTTATAACCCACGGCTTCTAGATAAGGAAACCTTATCATGCAATAAAATAGTCTAGTTCAAGTCTAGGTATCAATCTAGATATTTAAATCCCTTAAACTCAGGCTCTGATACCAACTGTGACAACCCGTGATCTCAAATATCAAATAATGCAAATTATACAATTAAGACACCACATTTGGGGCTACAAATTGGGTCTCCTTCTATACAATCTGCCAAATAGCGACAAATAAAATTTTTCGCTTATAATCTTAACATGAACGATCTAAAAATCATGAAGATTATATATTAACTTCATAGCATGCTCGACATAAAGCATCTCTTTAACCCCCAAATAAAAGCGTCAGCTAATATCCTGAAATGCATATTTTTTAAAACAAAATGAGGGTCAGACCATACGGTCTAGTGAGTAAATCCCTGTTAGCACATCTTTGACCAAAATCTTTCATAATAGATTTAAGAGCCAAATTTTAACTCATATCATTTAAAATGATATTTTCCTCAAATCCAATATACCAAATATTTCTCAACGTTTCATAAAACCTCTTTCTGCTTTAAATCAATAAGTAAATTTCTTCTATTTATAAATCAACATTTAATAAAACAATAAACTTATTGAGTCAGAAAGGTTATCTTTTCAATTCAGTCCGACAACCCAGTTATCGCATTTGTGGGTGCCGACAACTCAACTTCTCGGGTCTCATAGGTCCGACAACTTGTTCCTCGGGTCATATAGACCCGACAACCTCGTTCATCGGCACCTATAGAGCCGAAAACTTATTCCTCGGGTCTCATAGATCCGACAACTTATTCCTCGGGTGTCACAGCCCGACAACCTCGTTGCTCGGCATCTATAGACCCAACAAAACCACTTTCTCGAATCAAAAGAAATCTCCAAGCTAACTTCTCGGGTCAAACGGGCTCGACAAGTTTTACTTTGCTTTTTTATAAAGATTCGATAAATCTTTTTTTCGCATTTAAAGGACCCGATAACTCAGGTTCTCGGGTCATACTTACCCGATATAAATTCTCATCATTTTAAAATCAGTTTAACATAACCCAGGTCTCGAGGCATCACATCCTCATAATACTCTCAACCGGTATTACTCTTACCAGGATCATTCTCTCGTTCTTTCCAAACCATTGTCTGTTTCACGAGCATATGGTCCGGTTCACGCCATACGAGATGGCTAATATATAGAGTATTCCACCCACAATCATTTATACGTTTTCTCTGTCCACTTATCGCGGATACACCACCAAATTCATCATCGTATAACAGGATATTCCTAACCAGTACTTTTCTAATACAGGTTAGCCTCACTCATCCTTTCCAAACCATTGCCTGCTTCACGAGCAAATGGTCCGGTTCACTCCATACGAGATGTCTAATTTATATCGATTATACCACCCACAATCATTTATACGTTTTCTCCGTCCATTCATCGCGGATACACCGCCATAATTTCTCGTGACCCAAAACAGTTTTGGTCAACCTCTTTCACTTGTTAGTTTTCATAAAATACTAACAATCAACATCATATAATCTCATTTATATGAAATAAATCACGTGTGACGGAAAAACACGTATTTTACAAAAGCTTTGTAAAAGCTTTCTTATCTCTTCAAATAACACATAATTTTACGTGGAAAATATTTAATAACGACTTCTCAAATAAAGTCCATTTGTGTTATTTTTCCCAACAACTCATATAACGATAATAATCCAATTATATCAATTAGGCATATTATCGAAATAAAAACCTTTCTCAATAACATATGCATTTCAGTTTATAAAACTCATTTATAAAAACTCACCTCGGTCCCAAATAGACAGGTAAACTTCTAGCGGGTAACAAACTCGTATATGGAACACGTAATTTGAACCATATAATTACGGGTTATAATCCAAACAGATAAACCCAACTCTACCGGTCAAAACCCCGATATAAACTCGAGACTTAATGAATCAAGACTTATAATTAAACCTTAAATTCTTGCTTTCAAAATCTTCTTCTGCTTGAAGGAAAGAAACCACAGGAACCAAAATACTCGCAAACCCTTTCTAACTCCCAATACTTATGAAACAAAAGAAAACTAAACTTAAAGGAAATGAAATGAGAAAGATAGAGGCGGTGCATGGGGTAAAACCCTTCACGTGGTCGTCATCATCATAAGCATAAATGCATAGGAGAGTTTGATTGGACCAAAATCTTAAATCACATGGAGGTAAACTAAACACGATTCTTACCCTCCAACTTCAAATAATTCACAAAACTACCCCTTTTCACTTTCCACCGTTAATTATATCGGAACCCGACTATTACACATAGCCAACTTTGGTTAGCTAATTCTTGAGAAAGAAGACACATGGCTTCACCAATTGCACTTTCCTTCATGTTGATGATGTACACATCGTTCATTCAGGTACCTGCCAGTACAACTTTATTCTGCACATCAAAGACCAAGCAAACACACAGTTGAAACATGACTTTATATTCCAAATCACAGATTTGGCGGATGCTCGGTAAGTTGTACATTAATCCCTCAACATGAGCCACTTTTGAGAAAGTGATGGTTCCATTTGATATGGTACCATAACCTTTTCTAACACCTTTTCCATTTCCTCCAAAGGAAACAATGTGTCCTTTCTCTTTTGAGAAGTTAGAAAGAATGGATTTGTTTCCAGTCATGTGCCTTGAACAGTCGTTGTCCATGTACCATATATGACCTTTGTTTGGTACCTGCACCCTTAAACAAATTAAGACTATTGGTACCCATTTTGAGGAGGGTCCTTTGGGATTAGAAGGCATTTTGTTATTTCTACGAAGATCATTATCTTTTGGCCAGTCTTTCGCAAGATGAAGAGCATTGCCACAGTTGTAGCATTTCTTGATAGTGAAAGCCATTTTAAAATCCATACTGTTAAGGTTTTGAGAAAAGGTCGGAGACTGTGAGGAGGGGTGACCGACTCCTGGTCTGGGTCCAAGAATGCCTTTTTCAGGATTTTTAGATTTCTTCAGATTTACAGAACGAGGAACAAAATAGGTGACTATATGATATTTTCGTTTGGAAGAGAAATTTATTTTTGAAACATTTTTCTTTTGAAAGGAAGGAGTTCTTTCGGGGATAGGATATTCAAGAGTCTGAGACTCATAAGAATACCTTGATTCATGAAGACTTAGAGAATTTAAGAGATTTTGAATGGGTTTTGAAGAAGAGCTTGTAAGTGTTGACTTATTTGAAGACTCAGGAGAGTGTTCTTTAGCTTTCACAAATACTCCAAACTTTTTGACATTAGATTCTATTTTGATCATATCCATCAAATCTATAGAGTGAAAAGAAGTGGAATCTTCAGAAGAGTAGTCTAAGAGGTCATCATCATCATCAGAGAGATGAAAGCCAGCTGGAAAGCCTTGATATTCAGATGATGGGAGTTGAGAATCAGAAACTTGCGAATCATCTTTTCCATATCCAAGCCCAGACTTATCATTACAAGAAATTTGATCTTGAAGAATCTTTTCAAGATTTTTGGAAGACTTTGTCCATTTTGAGAGAACTTCTTGTTCCTTTTCAAGAATATTAGAAATCTTGTTTTTCTCTTCAGAAAGACTATCATTTAAGTACCTTAGATTTTCTAAGTCATCTTTCATTTTATCAAAGTCTTTGAGTTTTGAGAAACAAGAGAGAAGTTGATCATTCAAGGATTTTATATGCAAGTCAGCCTTTTTCTTTTGTTTTTTTAAATTACAAAAGTCAATAGTTAAAGAATCAAAGGCATCAATCTTTTGATCATCAGACAAAAAAGTAAAAGGATGTACCTGAGGTTTGGTTCCCGAAGTTGATCCCTCAGTAGAGACAAGAGCAGTGATGTGGAGTGATCTCTCCATTTCTTCAAGTTCATCAATCTTGGCCATGAGGCATTTTGTTACATACTCACTCTCACTCTCTGAGGTTTGTTCATCTTCCCAACAATGGGTTTCAGCAACCAAAGTTTTTCCTTTACTTATATTCTTTTCCTTTTCTCTCCTATACTTGGCTTTATAGTTTTTATACCCTGAGATTTCTTTTGATTGAGAGGATTCATGGTTTTCCTTAGGAGATCGACTACTTTTCTCTACAGGCTTTCTAGAAGCCGATTTCGAGAAGTCATGGCCAGAAGAAGAAGACTTGTGTTTTGAGAACACTTTAGACCTACACTCAGAGGCAAATTGTCCTTTCTTTCCACAATTAAAGCATTCCTCATTTGCTTTATCGGAAAGAGGTTTTTGAGAAAAAGGTTTTCTTTGAAACTTAGAACGGTTAGAAGAGAATCTTTTATTTTTAAGGTTTCCTGCAATCATTGTCATACTATAAGACAGTATGTCAATGGCAGATTCTTCACCCTCATCATCAACAGCACTGTAGTAAGCTTCTAATAAAAGAGATGAATCTTCCTTAGTTTCATTTTCAGATTCTGAGGAGGGATAGGTGATTCTAGGAGCACATGAAGAAGATTTAGACTCACCTACTAAAGCAATATAAGAAGTTTTAATGTCTTTAATGAGGGTTTTTGTTTGATTTTTAGTTTGCTCATAGTTCATAAGAGTCCTATACAAAGCAGTTAAAGGCATTTGCTCAAGATCCTTGGTCTGTTTAATGCAAGTGCATATGGTTTCCCAGAAATCTGGAAGGCAGTCCATAAACTTGCATAAAACTTCCTCATTGTCATATACTTTGCCTAGAACTTTGAGATCATTCATAAGACAGTTAAAGCGATTGAAATAAGCAGGAAGAGATTCTCCTTTTTTTCATAAGAAAAGAGTTTATATTTTCTTACAAGACAAATCTTGTTAGATTTTCTAACTTCTATTGTTCCTTCATACAAAACACTCAGAGTATCCCACATTTCCTTAGAAGTAGAGAGATTTAGTAAGGAATGGTACACTTCATCAGGAAGGGATATAGCAAGAGCAGATTTGACTTTAGTGTCTAGAGCAACTAGGCGTTTATCATCCTCATTATATTTATTTGAAGGTTTGATAATGTATCTACTAGTTTTATCATTCCTTTCATCATCTGACTCTATATCTTTTCCTTCAGCGTCTTTTTGTGGGCCAAAGCGAGCCCAAATTTTAGGAACAATAGGTCCCTCACTCAGAATGTTAGGATACCTGTTACCGATTCCTTCCAAGAATAGTAGCATACGATTTTTCCATAACCCAAAAGTTACTTGGGTTGAACCTTGGTAGTTTGGGTAAAGAGCCTAAATCATATGTACCATTGAAAGGAGTTTGCAGAGCACCATCATTTGGAGGAGTAGTAGCCATCACAGATCTAGTTTATTAGTTTAAACCAATTGCTTTGATACCACTTGTTGGTTCCTAATTAGAGATGGCTTAGTAAGTAAAAGTTTGTAGAAGGGGGGGTTGAATACAAACACACAATTTTTTTCTCTTTTTAAATTTTTTAATATAAATATTAAAAACTTTACACTCAGAAGATTGTTGCGGAAAAGAATAGATAACACTCTATTCTAACAATCTTAACACATGAAACACATAATAACAGTATTTAACTTATAACACAAAGAAAGCTAAAATGAACTGTTAAAACACTCAGGATGCCGAAATCAAACAAAAGATCACTCAGAGGATTTGTTGAAAGCGTGAGTTTTATGGGCAGGGCTTCATCTCCTTTTATAGTGCCCATGCATTAAATGCATGGGGACACTTGTCAAGATCTCATTTGTTTGCAGTATATCTGATGGACAAAAGGTGATGCCACTACCTTTTGTATTAGATAAATGGTTGGACCATTCCTTGTAGTACATTAGATGTCAGATTACTGTAACCTTTTCTCCATGCTTTCTGAAGTCATATCAAACCTTTTAGCTAAAGACAAATAACCCTTTTATGAGAATAAAAAAGAATCTCTAATTTAAGGCTTGCTGCCCACGTTCTTGCTGCACACGTTTTTGCATTTATTGTGTCATAAGAACTTGTCTTCGAAAAATGCTAAGGATGTAGAGATCACATCGGTTAGGGCACCCTAAGCTTGGGATCGGCAACTGTATTAATACTTGGATCGACAACTGTACACTATGCTTGGATCGGCAACTGCATCTCAATCTTAGGATCGACAACTACATTTTTGGAGACTATAACTCCTTTAATTTCGGCAAGTGGTCTGGATCTTAATGTTGGTTGGTACATCATAATTTCCATATTTTGATATACTACCTTTGATCGGATAGTCTTCGATTCTCCAATACTTAAAAGTATTTTCCAGACCTTCAAAAGAACCTATAAAAGATCAACAATATAAAGAGAGAAGATTCATCACCAAATCATCGGTGACCCAACATGAATCATATGTGATTTTGTACATGAATCATATGTGATTTTGTACATGAAAAATTTCATGTACAAAATGATTGGCTGAGGATTGTCCTTGCATTCTTGTAAATTGTTACCGTCCTCGCATGAACCTCTTTCTCATCTCTCTCTCTCTCTCTCTATATATATATATAGAGAGAGAGAGAGAGGAAAGTTCAGATGAAAACTCATTTTTTATTACGAACGTGAGGAGAAAAGAGAGCGCGAATGAATAACGAAGGTGAAATTCATACAAATGTTCCATTCAGTATGAATTATAAAAAGGGCATTGAATATGAATAATGAAGGTGAAATTCATATACTATTCATAATGAATAATACAACATTCAATATGAAAAACACATGATAATTATCTATTCAGGATGAATGACCCTTGAGCGAAGGAACACGTGGCACGCTCTACTTTGTTCGCACGTGTACAATTAGTGGCGGAACTCCATACATTTTTAGCTTCTACTTTTTCCTTTCATCATCTATGTTTTTCTTATCAAATCCCACTTGTATTTTTTAACTTCTATTTTTCCTTTCATCATTTATGTTTATCTTCATGCACTACATATTATAATATTAAATTATTAATATCAAAATGTGTATATAAAATTAATTCTTAAAAGATATTAAAAAAAATCATGTTTGAGTTATTATATACTGTTATATTAATAATCTAAATTTTTTGTTTTTATTGTTAGTAATAGAACAAAAATATAATAAATTTATATTATTATTTTTTTGTTAATAGTTGAAAGGTTTTGAGTTTTACAAACTGTTTACCTAAATACTTATCCGGTAAACGTTTACCTGTAAAAATTTAACGCTATTTACCTTGTCGGGTAACATTTTTACTCCATCAAAATGACATCATATGCAACAATTTACCCGGTAGATGCTAAGACACTTAATCCTTACATCATTCTTATCGGGTAAGATTCTCGGTCATTGTACGTCATGTCCATCCGGTAAGGTCTATGACTTGATAAACGTTTATCAGGTAAGCGTTTGGTAACGACCCCTTATTCTTCATTAACAAATTTTCTCTAAAGTTTAATGGTATAACATAGAAAAAAGAATAAAAAAAGTTTGGTACATATCATTTGGATCTTTAAATCTTTGTAAGATTATGCCCCCGAGACTACAACGGTCATGTTTCGCCCCTGTATACAATAATAGACGAGTTTTCATTTGAAGCCGCCCTTTTATATATAAAGTTTGCATGACGTGATTATCCATATGCAATTTTATTCATATATTATATTTACTATATCATACAACTTATTATTACATATGTATAACTTATTAATACATTTAGATTTTTTAAAATTAACTTATTATGAATAAATAAACATCTTCAAATATAAAATAAGGGTGTTATCATTTACATCTTAGTCTACATTTTAAAACCTAATCGACATATATGTTCCTTAATTAAATTTGATAAATAAACATGAATGTTAGTGTATTACCAATTAAAATAAATAAATACAATAAAATAGAGTATATTTAAAATTAGAATAGGGTGTAAAAAAAAATCCCATAAAATAAATATTGAGCCCTATTTATACAGGAAAAAAATTCTACAAAACACGTAAACCAATAAAAGATTCTCTCGCTATTTACAAACACACAAATTCATAAAATAAAATTAAAAAAAAGAAATAAAAATGTAGTGTTTGGTTTTACGTGGATATAATTCTACGTGTCCATATACACGTGTATGATTTTATGAGCACAATGTAAAGAGTGTTGGGTGGATATACTAATGATCACCCTATAACCAAAAGCAATTACATGTACTTCAGTTTTCCTACGATTGAAATTCCAATGGAAAGAAAAAGCTTGTCATTTTGAAGACAAAATCATTTAACCTGGAAAATCTGTCTCCACCAAAATAACATGCATGGCAACATATGCTTTTCCACCTATCAATTATTATTTGTTATATAATGTATAAAAATAAAATGGGAAGTTAATTAAGTTAGCCATTTTTACTTTATGGTTTCATCCTCTGGCCATTTATTTTTAGAAATTATCAAAATATCACTCGGTTCTTATGTGATAGGTCTCTAATTTATGGATGGATCATAGTGTAAATAAAAGGAAGTTTCGGAAATAGGTCCGCAATTGTGGGACTAAATATGTAAAAATAGGAGTAGGTCCCCAAAAATATGTCCGCAATTTACGGATGTGTTTTCTAAATTTATATATTTGCCCGCTGCGTTTGCAGACCTGTTTCAAAAACTTTTTTTATACTTTGACCCTTCCGTAAATTATGCACCTGCCATTTGTGACCGAGTGAAATATTGGTAATTTCTAAAAAAATTTGGCCAAAAGGTAAAACCACGAGAAAAAATGGCTATTTTAATTAATTTCCCAAATAAAATAACATTTAGGTCCTATTTCCAGTCAAATCAAATGACGTTTCGTTCATTCTCTTTAATTTACGAGCAATGCCAAATACCGATCATCCTCAAGATTAACGGTTATGAAGAAGTCATGCATGTTATTGTAGGTCGTTTGGTTATTTGGAACCATAACAGTGTTGAGTGGTGTCATATCCTTCACCTTTGGCACTTGTGACCTTTGTTTGATGAGAACTACATATACTTTCTTGTTATAAGAACTAAAGAGAGTGTTTAAAAAAAACCTACTTAAGCGATCCCAAAAGTACATTATATGAACAAGATGTGAAGTTTAGTAGAGTTGAAGAAGAACATGTAGAGCAGTTAATCTTAGAACAAATATGTATAATATATTAAACAACATGAAATATATTACTACACGAAAAATGATTTTCAATGACGATTTGGTTTCGTATTTAAATGTCTTATAAGCATCTCTAAAGTCTTTAGAGAAGCTTTTCAATCCTGTCATATAACTAAATATTTTAGGGCGGGATTTTAATTGCCTTTAGAGACACTTTTTTGGGCTTTAAATACACGCCAAATCTTTATAAAGATTAGTCAAAAAAATTAAAATTTTTTTTAAAAGTATCTATTAGTGACGTTTTTCAAATATTTGTGACTATTTATAAGAGTTAGTAAAAGATAATTTTAGAGAAGATAATGAAGCAACTTTTCTAAAGATATCGGCTTTAGTGACATTTTTTATAAACCTTCTCGAAAAGTCCCTTTAGTTACTCTTATAAAACCTTCTCTAAATATGACATTTAGATACACGAACACAAAACCTTCTCTAAAAATTATCTTTAGTTACACTTTTAAAAAATCCTTCCTTTAAAGAGTAAGTTTTAAATTTATTTTAGGGTAAATTATGGATTTGGTCTATGTGGTTTAGACTTTCTACCCACAATGATCCCAAAATTAAAATACAGATTTGGTACCCCTGGTACGCATTTTTTGTTGGGTTCATGTTTAATGTTGGATTCAAGCTTAATTTTCTATTCCTAGTATAAATAAATTTATCTTGTAAGCATTTGACTAGTTTTAAGATTTGAACCATATTGAAAATATTTGACTTTTGACCCTATCAACTTTTTCTCTTATTTCCACCATTGTTGAATTCTCAAGCTTTCTTAATTGTTTGATTGATTGATCTTTGGGGTTTACAATTGGTATCAGAGCAAGAAGCCACAATTCTATAGCATTTTTGGAAAAGAACTTTGTTGGATTCAGGAATTCTGATTGGTTTTTTAAAATTTTATGTTCGACATTTTTTTAGAGCTGTTTTTCATGAATTCTTTTAATTAGAGTGGCTTTTTTTTTATAAATTATTGATTAGGAAGTATTGGATTATGTAATTCGAATGAATTGAATCAATTTTGATTATCTAATGATAATATTGGCAAAACTCAAATGTATTCAATATGCTTCAAATCTTACAACCAAGTCAAATGCTTACAAGTAAAATCTATTTATACTAGGAATAGAAAACTAAGCTTTAGTACAACATTAAACATGAACCCAATAAGATTACAAATGAAATTTAAATTACAATAAAGACTATGTACTATACACTAAAGTATTTACAAAAATTAGAGAGAACACAAAAACTATCTATTAGCAACACTGGCTTTTAAATCTTTCCTTCTCGTGATCTCTTTGAAGATCTTCTTCTTCATGACTGTTCCTGTCATCTCTTCAGTATTTGGCCATATTTTTATGTTGTCCAGGAACTCATATGTGCAGATTGGAAGTTCAGATGCACGGAAAAATTGAGTTTGACCATCATCATCTAGAAATATGATTCCAAATTCAGGTCTTGTAACTACCTCACCATAAGGGTGATAATCTCCTTCAAAGAGTGAGGTATTCAGCATGGAGCGGTCAGAAAGTATTATATGTCTCAGAACCCTTTCAAAGTTGAACTTGAACTTATGTTCATTCTTGAAAAAAGGACCTTCTTCATTATCAACTTTTGACTTCCTTTTACGAGATGGATTTCAGAGGGAGAGGAGGTATTTGCACAATCTTTGATACCCTGTCTAATAATCCATTCAAGATTTCTTCGACAGAAGGTTTGTACATAGACTTTGACTTCTAGATTGCATCCCTGATCTCTAGCCATTCAAAGAGACTATAGAGCTTCAAAAATCTTGGGAAATCAACATGTGTTGTCTCACCTTTGGTGACGGTCATATGAATGACTACGCCTTCGCGCCTTGTTCTTCCAGAGATGGCAACATTTGTGATCTGTTTATATTAAAATAAGGTATTATACACTTGCCTTAGTTACAATAGAATCTCTAACTTTGATACAATTAAATCTTTTCCTAAAAATCTCTCCCTTTGTATCAAAGTAGCTCATGGTCCTATGTCGAACATCCCTTCAAAACATCGCAAGGTTTGGCGATAAGTCAGACGTTTGTCAATGATCTCCATAGCATCAAAAATATTTTATCTCTGAAGTCTATTGAGTTGGATTGATCCTCTTCTGTCAGAACTGATCTTAGCAGATAATCCCATGTGGATAACCTTCAAGGTACCATATGAATAAGCACCAGTCTCATCAAAACAGTAAAAACGCTTAGCACCAGCACTATTGATGTAGACGATTCCATTAGCCAGTTTGATGAGAATGGTAAGAACTTTGAGTTTGTCTAGTACGGGAAGATCTTGATTTAGCTTGAGCAGATAGATCTTCTTCTATTTGCTTTCGATTCCTCGTTGAAAGTCGTAAAGATAACTGAATCGGATCTCCTTTTGAACGAATCGGACTACGGCTCTCAAACCACGTTGCTCATCTATAGATCTACGTTGTTTGTCTCTCAGCTTAGTGTACAAGAGTTCTAGATCTTCTATCTCTAGGTTTTGAAAATCAACTTCGAAGAAGGTCCAATGTTTTGCATCGTCTCGCATGACATGAAAAACTGGAAACCTGACTTGACTGGGTTTGTCATAGTCAACTTTTTGGATGACAGCGATACAGTGCTTCGTGTTCCCTTCATATCTTGGTTGTGCAACTCTTCATAGCATGTAGACATACTCAATTAGCTCCCGTGATGACATTTCAGTGACACGGTGAATATGAGCCAGAGTTTCAGAACTAATCCTATTAACATAGATCTTCTGTTTGGTTTCTTCAAGGTACAGTACTATGATTTGCGCCTTTTCCCATCTTGTATTTTGTGCCTCAATCATTTTATTCTATCTGAGTTGATGAGGAAGCAATTTTGATACAGATGATGATCCAGAATGAGAAGGTGATGGTGGAATTATGTTGTTCATCTGGTAGACGCTTTTGTAGACATCATCGTCTAATATTTGTTCATAAGGATCCATGAACCAACTTCTTACATCATCTTGCATACACTGCACGTTCACTTGAATCGACTCATCATTACCAGATTCTGGATCAATAACTCCTATGTTGCTTTCAAAATTAACCGCATGATTTTCAACCGTTGGTACATTTGTTTGTTGTCGACTTGGAGTTGAGGAAGTACCAGTAGCTCTTTGTACAGGAGTAGTGGTAGTGGATGTGGTAGAGGTCGTGTTTACCTCTTCTACTCGCTGATGCTTCTCACCCTCTTGCCGATTAGGAAAATCCTCATCGTCATGTTCATCACATAGCCTTTTGGAGGAGGAAGCTTGAGATCGGCAACTTTGAAGAAATTCGGACTTGAGATCATTGGTGGTAGCAAGGATGTTCTTCTCAGAGTTGGAAATCTGAGTCTTCATGGTATTTAGTTCAGTATAAACCTCTTCTTTGAAGCATTCGAGGTTAATTTGAAGCAGGCCAATGAGCTCGTCTTCAGGTTGACCGGTGGCATTGGCTTGGGCGAGCAGTTGAGCATATAACATAGATTTGAATTCATTGGTAGTAAATTGAGGAGGTGACGGAGGTGTCAGAGGAGTCGGAGTTGACTGTGGATGAGGCCGTGCAGATTCAGACATGGCTTCTTGCAGTGATTTTCCTTTCAGCAAGCGTCTGAGTTCATCGATACGTTTGGCGAGAGATGATTGACGCCGCGTAATGCGTTGTTGATGAACTCTTGAATGGGTGGAGTGACAATGAAAGTGGGTGGAGCAGCCGTGGAAGTGGTAACACATTAGAGCACCAGTTGACATCACGGTTGAATCAACTATGTAACCTATGTTCAGCATTGGCAAAATGTTAGCGTTGTTAGCAATTTTCTTCCAATCCTTGTGAAGTGTCAATAGAAGACAGCACTATGGAAGTTCCGGTCGTGCCACGAAAGATAGAAGTTGAAGTGTCGATGCGTGTCGTAACAGGTGGAAGGTTTAGATTCGATGTGCGCGTAATTGAAGTCAAAGACTGCAGGTACCGTCTTCTTGTTTCAATACCAGTTCTTGCCGATTGGAAGACAGATAGATATGGAGCTAAACCTACCAGCATTGACATTTGTTAAGAGATACCGAAGTGGCTAGGGGGTGGCGTACACTTGTGCTATTGGGTTCACAAAGTTTAATTCGATACCGGAACTCAATAGATGAGTGTCGGTAGTAGATGTGGCTACCCGGCTTGTAATTTCTTGGACACTCTCACTGTCGATAACATTTTCTGACGTCGCTTCCCACACTCTCACATTTTCGTTTTCTACTTCAACTCTCTCATCTCTCCTTGTCTCTTCGGAAATATGTATAGCAGGGGGTGGTTTGAGCAACTAACTCGGTGTCAGATCTGTTGAATGATATGTAGGTAACAGAGTGTTCTAAGGATCTTTGAGAAAAGAGCCCTCTGGTCTTGTGCTCAATCCTTTCCAGTCATCAGTCTATCGAAATAACAGAGCCTGTAGTCGGGATTTTTTTGGGTCCTTATCAGATGTGAGGACATTTGTACTTAAGTCATTGTCCCTGGTGAAGACGAAAGACGGAGGAGAGGAAATGAGTGGGATAGAGAAAGGGGCAGTGGCATAGTGTACTGGTCCAGTATTATTGTTACTAGGAACTACGCTCTTAGTGTGTTGAGACACTGAGGTGGGAAGGGGAAGCGCTGATGAAGAAACAACGGTTTCAAATATCATTTTTATGGTTGAGGTTGTAGAATATGGTATTGGTTTTACACTGAAGTCAAATACGAGATTTTATCGAGAGACTCCAGAGGCGGCTTCAAGATGGTTCCTCTTGAAAAAGGTGGATGGTGGTGCAACTAGGATAGTCACTAATGGTGCAGTTAGTAACTTGGTTGCTTCAGAAGTAGTGGAGGGTTAAAGAAGCATGTGAGGGAGGAGGGGTACATCACCTGGTAGTACCCGGTAGTTCAGATGCCTGACGTTAAGCTTGGAGAACTGAAGGTCTCCTTTAATGGGCTAGCTTTCATGGAAGGTCAGCAACATGATCATGCTCAGGTAGCTGGTGTATGGTACCACCATTTCCCATTGGCGTTTGTTCAGCTTCGCCTGGAGGTCAGTGAAGATGAGCCTCGGATAGTCCACCTTTTTGTTGTGGACCAGGGAATAGCCGAAGTTTAGGGCTATTCTGCTCGCCTGCTCCTAACCACCCGTCTTTCCACCCAACCACTGGATGAAGTGCGTCAAATGGTATTGCCATCCGGCTTACATTCTCAATTTCTTGATCTTGGTCATGATTTTCTTCTCCTCATGCCAACCGTAGTGAATGGCATCAAGGAACCACATGATCTCCTTGGTCATGATTTTCTTCTCCTCATCTTCTTTAGGGTATAACGTTTGTCCTGAAGTGTTCCTAGGCAGCTTCAATGCGAGCCTGATTCCTCCTATGCCAAAAGTAGCACTTCCTAGGGAGGTCTTGAAGCAGATCACTAGGGTTTTCATCCCCTTAGAGGTGTCGACATCATTGTATGTTGTGAACCGAATGAGGCCATGTGTTCCTTCATACCCACTATGAGTCATTGTGTAGAAGAGGTCAGAGTTCTTCAGAAAGTTTGCAGCATCCCTAAACTGGGTGTGCGAGTCACGGATTTCCAAGAGAGGAAGTAAGTTGTTAGGCTTATTGAACAAAATCTTTTCCAAGGTAAGTGACCATAATCCGCTGGAGTGAGGGTCAAGACTTCCTCGGTTTTCTGGTTTCCTGAATCTAAGGAGCCTTAGTAAGGTCAGTTGACTGGGATGCCATTTCTGAGAGCACAAGTTCCCCACATAGAAAAGAATCCATATAAAGAAGTTAGAAGAAATATTTTTGGTAAAAGATGACCAAAATCTTGTCCGATAAAAAGGATTTCAATGAATAGGTAAGGTGCATTTTAGAAAAATGTACCATAAACATGTATTTAAAAAAATAGAAGTTTCTAAGATCACATACATGTTTTTAAGGTTCTACTGTTCAAAAAGAAATAAGAACAGGTTTTGAAAAAGATGAAGTTTCCAGGAACACAAAGAAATCCAAACTTAAAATATGATATTTTAAAGTTTGTTTGGTATAAATAACAAAAAAGTTGTTATTTTACGTTTTTAGGTTTAGAGAAGAAGAATAAACCTGTTGTCTTGTGAGATTAAGAAAAATGCAGTAGTGTGTGTTCTTGGTATTTTTCAGAGCTCGGAGGATGTTCTTGCTTTGAGAATTCTTACAAAGAAAGTTTTGAAAGCGTAAAAACACAAATGGGGATTTGAAGGAGTATTTATACGTGAGATGGAATAGGAAAGAGAAAAACGAAAGTTTGGTTTTAAAAAGTAATGATGACATTGTCACGTCCCTAGAATATGGTTGGATAGGGAATGGTAATGGTCGTCCTGAGTCAGAAAAGGCTGACAATATTTAATAAAAGAAATAATGACGTTATATTATAAAAATGACGGATCATTATCCATTTAAATTCTCTTATTTCTGAATATAAAATGTTTTTTAGAGATAAGGTTTTCTTTTTGAGAAAATATTTAATGAGAAAGTCTTTCAGTGAGTATTCAAGAGTGAAGAACATACATTGGTAAAATCAACATATATTTTACAAGAGTTCAACGTAAGGATGAAGATGTTGATATAATTCATTTGTATCATTGAGTAATGTTGATTACTGAGAATATTAATCCTTAGTGTTCAGCATTCCAAGTTCCCTAATTAATATATTAAACCTTGTTTCATCAAGGAGTTTTGTACTCAGTGGGAATAAAGTGAAGTTCAATATCACCACTCATAACATGATATCTGATAAAATGATATATGATCTCAATATGCTTGGTTTTTGAATAAGTACAGGGTTGTTGGCTACTGCAATGGTTCTTCTGCTATCACAATAGATAGGAATTTTGGACAACTGAAGGTCACAGTCACTGAGTTGATTTCTCATCAAAAAGATTTGATCACAACAACTCCCAACGGCTACGTATTCAGATTTAGCGGTTGACGTGGACACTGAATTTTGTTTTTACTTGTCCAATTTACCAACTTTTCCACCTATAAGCTGACAGCCTCTAGTGGAACTCTTCCTATCGATCTTACAACCTGCAAAATTACTATCTGAATAATAGATTAAGTAGAACCCTGAGTCTTTGGGATATCAAAGTCCCAGATTAGTAGTTACCTTTAGTTATCTGAAGATTCGCTTTACAGCGATCAGATGGGATTATCTGGGTTCAGATTGATATTTTGCACACAAGTATGTTTAGTACAAGATATCAGAACGACAAGCTGTAAGATACAGCAAAGAGCCAATCATTCTTCTATAACACGTGACATTGACAGGTTTCCATTTCGGTCCTTGATCAGTGTCAGAGAGGGCCCATAGGCGTCTTCATTGAAGAACTACGAGTCAGATCAAATTTCTTCAGCATTTCTTTAACATACTTACCTTGGCATATGAATATTCTTTTTTTAGATTGCTTAATCTAAAGACCAAGAAAATATGTTAGTTCACCCATCATACTCATCTTGTATTCTTCTTTCATACGATTAGAAAAACGAGTACAAAGTTTAGGATTTGTGGATTCAAATATAATGTCAAGAACATATATCTGAGCAAGAAGGATATGACTTTTACGTTTCCTGAGAAAGAGGGTCGGATCGATCTTTTCATGAACAAATTTCTCATCACGTGGAAATTTTGGACAGGGTATCATACCAAGCTCGAAGAGCTTGTTTTAACCCATAGAGAGCCTTGTCCAGTTTATAAACATAACCTGGACACGTTGGGTCAGTGAACCCTGAAGGTTTCTCAACATAGGCTTCTTCATGAAGTTTGCTATTCAGAAAGGCACACTTCACATCCATCTGAAAGACTTTAATGCCTTTGTGAGCAACGTAAGCTAGAAAAACTTGGATGGCTTCTAACCTGGCCATAGGAGCAAAGGTTTAACAATAATTTATGCCTTTTTCTTGTCTGTATCCCTGAGCAATAAGTCGGGCCTTGTTTCGATTAATAGTGTCATGTTTATCTAACTTATTACCTAACACCCAGCTGGTGTTGATAATAGTTTTGTTAGATGGACGAGGAATAAGGCTCCAAACCTTGTTCCTTTCAAACTCAGTCAGCTCTTCTTGCATAGCGTTGACCCGATTTGGGTCTATGATAGCCCCACCAATCCTTTTTGTTCCTAAAATAGATATGAATTTACAAAGAGACATGTATTACCTGTACCATGTCGTTTCTGAATACCGATACATGGATCACCAATGATCTAATCAATGGGATGATCTCTTGTCCAACATTTAGCTAAAAGTTGAGGAGTTGCATCAACAATTATTTCAGTGATAGCTTGCTCATGGATTGAGGAAGATGCTTTAGCTACAGATTCTTCAGCATTCCTCATTCTCCCTGTTGGAAATCCTGAAGGACTATCATTCATTGATACTTGTTTAGTGTTAGATACTTGATCATTTGTTGAAGGAGCAACATTTAATGATTCATATGGAGGAATATGATTAGTAGGAGTAACGAAGATTTCTGAGGAGGATTCCTTTTGTACTATTAATCACACTTGGGATGATATGAGGTTCAACTTCATCATTTTGTTGGTCAACACTTGGTTAAGGATTGAAAACTGATGTTGGTTCCCCATAGTGAGACATCATCCAGTTGTTTAGCTCTTCGTCATCTTCAGAGATGGAAGTAGAGTTCGTTGAACGAGATTCATTAAAGGTGACGTTGATAGTTTCTTCAAAAACTTATCTTCTTTTGTTAAAAGCTCTAAAGCCTTTGGATACTGAGGAGTATCTGAGAAATAAACCATCATCAGCTTTGGGATCGAACTTTCAAAAATGGTCTCTATCATTCAGGATATAACATTTACAAACAAAGATATGTAGAAAGCTGAGAGTGGGTTTTCTTCCTTAGAAAAGATCATAGGTAGTTTTCTTAAATCTTTTCACTATCAGTGATCGATTCTGAGTGAAACATGCAGTACTTATAGCTTCAGCCCAGAATTGAGTTGGTAGATGAGATTCGCTGAGCATCACACAAGCAACTTCAGTAATTGTTCGATTTTCTTCTTTCAGCAACACCATTTTGCTGAGGAGTTCTAACTGCTGAGAATTTATGAGAAATTCCTTTTCTCTCAAAGGAGTTAACCAGGGTACTATTTTTGAACTCAGTACCATGATCACTCCTTAGTGAGCGCGTAGTTAGATTGTTCAAAACTTCCATCTTTTTGATAAAGAAGATGATATCTTCAGGAGTATCACTCTTGGATTTGAGAAAGAATACCCAAGTATATCTAAAGTACTCAGCAGGAATGACAAGTTTATACTTCTTTCTAGCTATTGATTGCACATTAACAGGTTCAAAGATATCCATATAGAGTAGATGAAGAGGAGTGGTCACTTAAGACACTTTCGCTAATATGAAGCTTGCTTTGATCATCTTTCCTTTTTCACCCGTTGAGCAAAGAGATTCCTTTGCAATGGAGCGTTGAGGAAGGCCAGTGACAGGCTCTTTTCTTGGTAAATCATTTATCAATTCAAAATTCGAGTGAGAAATCCTTTTATTCCAAATCAGTTGACATCTGAGGAGGCTTTAGTTAGAAATAAAATGTTCTTAGATTGAACATTATCCATGTTGAAAACATAGACATTCTCCATGCATGTACCAGTTGAAGCAAGTTTGTTATTCTTGTCAGTGACTGCACATTTCTTCCTTGTGAAGATGACATTGAAGTCCTTGTCACAAAGTTGACTGATGTTGAGTAGGTTATGCTTCAGTCCTTCAACATAAGCAACATGTTTTAAAGTAGTTACTCCATTGGTTAGAGTATCAAAACCTTTTATGTATCTTTTGCCATTTCCACCAAAAGGTCAGTGAAGAACCTTTTTCTTCCTTATATTCAATGAGCAAGGACTTTGTTCCTGTCAAATGTATAGACCTTAGAGCATCCACTGAGAGGTCTTCATTCATCACTAACTCTAGTCAGATTTCACACTTTAAGTAGACGGACTCGTTATGAATGAATGTCGCTTCAGATCATGAACTGTCTGTCCCTATCTTTAGTTAATTCGTCGATTTCGCTGAAGGTTTTATTTATGTGAGTTTTGTCTTCAGGTCTTTCAGGTTTAGAGTCTGTTCTGGTTGTGTTTCAATAATCACTGAGCGCAGTCAGTTATGCATTCACTTAAACACAACAAAAACTAAAACCTAAGATTTCCACTAAGTATAAAGGATCATCATCAAATCACTGAAGGAGCTTGGATCAACAGATTTTACATTGAGTTCTTTGCATATGAACTTGCCTTCAGGTCATAACTCTATTGTTGCTGGAGCATTTGGCCAATTTCCTACAGGAGTTGGAAACACATACACTGCTTTGGTGTGTGGGACATAAAAGCTTTTTCTTAAGGTTTGGAAACGTTGTTATTCAAAATTTATTATTAGGGTATTGTTATATTTCTCTAGCCTTTCTTGTGGAGTTTAACACAGTTATTTCAGTTTATCACCCAATCTTGATCTGCATAAGATGAATGCTTATGATGACTGGTGCCTCCTAACTAATGCCTCTCCTAGCTACTTGGTGTTTCTTGCACCTGTTAAAGTCCCGTCGTGGATGGTGGATGTTTGTCTATTGCAACATGGAAATCTTATAATCTCATACATGCATTTGGTTCGATTCGAAATATGTGGATTTGCAACAATGATGGTTACAACTGCTCCACTCTATTATGCTTGCCACAATTTGGGACTAATTTCAACACTTTTCATTCATGGTCTAGATCTCATGAGTGTTTACAACAAAACTATGTATACTTTTTAATTTTTATTTGGTACCGAGTTAAAGAATATTGATTCTTACTATTTTGTTTAAACATATATTTTAGAATTTTTGATTGACGAATTGAATTTAATTATTAATTTTGGATTACAATACATCTTGTTGCTTTGTGAAAAACTTTTAATACATGTGAACCATCAAGTATTATAAAGATATCTCGTGAAAATTTGATGTTTAAAAATTGAATGTTTTTGATAGAATTTTTTCATCCGTCGCATTGTGCGGGTACACAACTATATACACACAGATATATAGGGGTAGAGGAAGGTTCACACGAGAACGTTAACTATTTAAGAAAACAAGAAAACTTTTTCATGTAAAAAATCACATGTGATTTTGTATTAACATAAAAAAAGGACACGGACGACTAATTATACATCATTTTGTACGTAAATCATATATGATTTTGTACATGAAAAATGTTTTTATTGTTTTCATAAATAGTTAGTGTTCTCGTATGAAGCTACCTCTGTAGGGGTATATATATATATATATATATATTCATATATAGGGGCGTAATCAAATGAAAACTCAATAGTTTGTAATAACCGTGAGATCCGATATAAGCGAATCATTTAAGATAATTAATGTTATTTTCTTAAAATGAAGTAAGGGTAACTTAGTAATTTTATGTTCCCATTTTGTAGTTAATTAAATTATCTAACAACTCCAACTCTCTAAATTTTTAACCCCTCTCTCTCTCTCTCTCTCTCTCTCTCTCTCTCTCTCTCTCTCTCTCTCTCTCTCTCTCTCTCTCTCTCTCTCTCTCTCTCTCTCTCTCTCTCTCCCTCCAAAATTAGTACTTGGTGTTGAAAACACATTGTAAACAACGGGCATCGAGTAGGTATCAACGTTGGTGTTAACAATGTGTATTATTGCGTATCATAGTGTGCATATTGTAGGTATATTGGGTGTCACATTAAGAATCATTTGTATGTACTTTTTTTTAGCAGTGGAGATATTTTTCAGTATCACATTGTGTATATTGTGTTTAAATGGTGTTCTTTGGAATAAGGTTTGGAGAGAAGAGAGAAGAGATAAATTTTCTAAAATACTAAAATCCGTTAATTAAAATTTTAAGTCAAAAATACCAAATTTATTAATTTACTAATTTATCATTTGATTTCTTGTGGAGAATACGTCTCATGGTTATCACAAATTTTAAGTTATCTTGTTAATGACTCATATATATATATATATGTATACGTATATGTATATATGTATACGTATATGTATATATGTATACGTATATGTATATATATATATGTATATGTATATATATATATGTATATAGGGTCAAGTTCAGTGGGAAACGCCAAGAGAAAGTATAAACTGAATAACACCCTGGAAGGCCTACATCTGCACGATATGCACAAGTGCATACTGGTAATTTGTAACATGCATTTGTGTATATGCACTAATGCATATATATGCACTGGTGCATAGAAAAAAAAACATCTTCAATCGCTTTTATGCATTTGTGTATTACCATCCGAATGGAGGGAACCCATGTGTTCTCCAGTTTTCTATTTTTTTTGTTTTCCCATGAACCTCCCCCTCTCTCTCTCTCTATATATATATATATAAAGAGGTTCATGCGAGGACGGTAACAATTTACGAGAATGCATGGACAATCCTTAGCCAATCATTTTGTACATGAAATATTTTTTCATGTACAAAATCCCATATGATTCACATAAAAAATCATATATGATTAGCCGAGATTTTTCCTGCAGCAAAAGTCGCACGTGTCATTTTTAATGTTAGTACAAAATCACATATGATTTAGTACATGAAAAAATTTCATGTACAAAATGATTGGCTGAGGATTGTCCTCGCATTCTCATAAATTGTTACTGTCCTCGCATGAACCAACCTATATATATATATATAGAGAGAGAGAGAGAGAGAGGGAGAGAGAGAGAGAGAGAGAGAGGGAGGATCAAACAGGAACACTAACAATTTAAAGGAATAAAGGGACACCTCTCAACCAATCAAATCAATTTTAATTAAGATAATTTCATTTATTATTATAGGGCATATCAGTCATTATTTAGTGTAGCAATATTTATGAAATATATGGAATCCCTATAAATAGGCGATTCACCAAATAATTCGTATGGAAATGTATATACACGAAAATATAACAGATTTGCTACTTTTCTATTGCAGGTTTTCTATTTCATTTTGTAGAATCTGCAGTTATACAAAGAACACAGCAGCTTAAAGCAGATCGATAAAACATTTTAGAAATGGACGTCAATCAAGATAAAGAAATGAATCAAAGTAATTTGGTTAACAGTGCATCGATTTATCAATCGCAAACAGAGGAGGTAAACACATCTTCAAATGACGATGAAGCAGGTACTGATTAAGAAAGTAAAATCTTACAACAATATGTAAAAATACATGTTTTTATAATATTTTGAAAAGGTGTGATTTTTCGAGAGACGTGGATAACTTCATTACGTGAGACGATGATGAGCTTCTAATTGAAATGTAAATAATTATTGATCATAATCTGGAAATGGAAAATGAAATTATGAAGACGATTAAGTTAAGAAGACGATGATGATTATATACAATATATGATCATTATTGATGTTGGTTGAAAGGGAAATTAGGAAGAATCTAGAAAATGAAGCATATTGGTATATGAATTATGATGATAAACGTTTTTGTATGAATCTGTAACGAACTGTGGTTGTAGATAAATACCATGATGAGATATATGTCATTTAATCATATATGAAATAACAAATGAATAAAATTATTGTTATTAAACATACAACAAACAGATCATCTAATTAATCTTATAAGAACTACATCCATATTCACTTAATAATAAATTAGATCCACAACCATTAGTAATTAAGCTTATATGAACTACATCCATGTCCAATACTGATTTCAGATCAGTAAAGATTGTGAGGATAGGTTTTTGTAGTAAGTATTAATTTGAATTTACATAATCCGTTGTATTTCCAACGAGCCATGGTGTTGGTGAACACCACCAGAAAATTTAACTTGAAGTTCCAGTCGGCATCGTTCGACAACATGATTTGTCAGCTCACATTTGTTGGTCGCAGTATTTCCTTGTTGAATTGCTTTATCCATTCTGCTTTCACACCGAGACCAAAATCTTCTGTTGAGCAAGTCTCAAAACTTAGTGTCCACGTGGTGCTCCAAGTACATCTTCGATTAGCTTCTCCGTTATCAGTATTTCACCACTAGATGTTGTTAACATCATTCTGTATGGATCAAAATTACGGGCCACATACAGACCAAGCATAGTAGGTATTCCATCCACTTTCACACTGGACAGCCCACCGAAACCCATCTCTTTGATGCAGTTCACTTGTTCAAGGGACATCGATATGATTGCATTGAAGAGTGGATATGGTGTTGTCTGCAATTTGATTCCATACGACGGTTTCCTTTGCTTAATTTTGGTCCCTATGCGTAACCTACCACTTACATCTATATGTTTCCTTTTTCCTTTGTTACACTCAATCACCATACTTTTCTTATGATCTCATTCATTCAGATTACTGTTTCTTGGAACCATTTGTTGCGTTCCATCAATCTCTACTAAAAAAACAAGTAACGGGTATCATATATAATTAGCCCTAAGGCACATGCTAAAAAAAAACAGTTATGTGTTATCATAAAAGTATCCAACTACACAGTCTTATGCATAAATAATTTTTTACCAACCTTTATTATATTATCCATACTACAATTATATATGATAACCACATAGCATAACATGTAACATTGTCATGATCTAAATAGATACATGTATTGAATCATATATAATGGGAATACATTACTGATATGCAACTACAATGATTGTTGGTTTTATACTTTTCCTTTGCAAAAAAAATATAAAACTACCATATATGATATATCATTCACCTAATAATATACGATATGAGATATTGGATACATTGTTCACAACATTACCATGTATGATATATACTTCGCTTAATCATATAAGCAATCACATATCATCTGCATTACTCATGTTAATCATGCATCAATCTGATCCAATATTAAATATGATCTGAACTACATCCATTACCATTACCATATATGATATAACCATCAATTAATAGTATACAAAACAAATTTAGTGAATCACATATGATCAAATTTGCCATATATGATATATAGATATCTTAATAATATAAGAAATCACATATAATCAGCATTACTAATATTAATCATACAACAATCTTATATGATCTACATCCATTATAAATCACCTAAAAAATTGCTTCATTATTTCTGAATCGAATCACATAAGTAATAAGTAAACAGTATAATAAATTTCTTCACATCAAAGACACATTGTTAGATCTGGGTAGAAGCAGAAACTGTTTTGGAAACGAAGTCCTTAGAAACAGTGCGTATATTACAGAACAGAACAGAAACAGAAGAAGAAGAAACAAACAGAATGTTAAAAGAAAACCGAGTCTCGTGTTGGCACGATGCCCTTAAACAGATTCTCGGTCTGTTCCCAGGGTACAACGGTACAAAACAGTCAGAGCTTCCGGAGAGAAACTTGCCTGAAAATGTCGCCGGAGAAGTCGAAGTGCAGAGAGAGTATTTGGAGAATGCTGTGTAAAAGTTGTGTTTGAGAATGGACCCCAAGGTCCTGTTTTATACTCTCATTTTGGCTCCATGAAACCGACGAAAAATTAATGCTCATTAATTCTCAAGATCAAAACCGACAATTATATTTAATACTGAAACCGAAAAATTTAAAATTTTTAAACGAATTTCAGTTACAAATATTAAAACTAATCTCGGAAATTTGAGCAAAACCGGTCCGTGCGAGCCCGAGAATTTGTAACTGCATTCGTGTCCGCAGATGCGCACGCACATGAGTTCGGTCGGTTTAGCCTACAAAATCGCCAAACAGCAACCCCCCTGCGCGCGTGTTGGTGTTGGAGGAAAAACCTATCAAAGAGCTTGTAAGCCCTTTGGAGGTTTTTACTTATAAACTACTTCAAGTTAATGCCTCCTTCCTATGTGGGACACTTTCCAAATCCATCAAGAGTTGTTACCATTTTCTAACCGAATGCTCTACTTTGAGCATAGATATCTCATTCACACAATCTCCATTTTGGACACATAATATATGGTTTCGAAGCTCTCATATAGGAGAACATGAACCCATAAAAGTATTATTATATATAACGCATATACATATAATTACTTGTGTCCAAAGTTAGTTAAAAATCACATTTTAACCAAAAAATTTCCAACAATCCCCCACATGAATGGAGATCGATCTCTTGTACTTGAAAATTTCCAACAAAATTTTCAATAGTTGAATTCTATATAAGATAGGTAGGTGATATCCTTTGAACCTTCTCTTTTGAAACACACTTAGTCTCCTAGCTGTCAGTGGACTCGATGTCCTTAAACTGAACTGCCGTTTGTGTAGACGACAATATGTTTCACGTAGAATTCTTCCTAACAAGTTCATATCCTCATAGTCGTGTTCGCTATGGTCATGAACACTAGCCTGGTTCAGCGAGAGCTTTTAGGAATTGAGCCCCCCCCCACAATTCCCTTAGAAGCGATCCCACTTCTCTCTCACATAGGTGATTTTCCAATAATCATTAAAAGGCATGTGCTTATCCTCAATTTTACTAACTATGAAGTTTATTAACTCCTTCACAGTTTCCATTTCTATTCATACAACTAGGTTGTCCTTTTGAACCCAAATCTTGGGATCTCCAGTCTTTTGGGTAAGGTTTCCTTTGCATGAATTACTAATTCAAGGGCTTAAGTCCCATTCCTCTTGAGGACTTATAAACTAAATCTCTACTAAGGCCTTTAGTAAGCGGATCCGCAATGTTATCCTTTGACTTCACATAGTCAATAGAAATAACTCCAGTAGAGAGTAGTTGCCTTATTGTATTATGTCTACATCTAATATGTCTACAGTTTCCATTATACATTGTACTTTGAGCTCTACCAATCGCCGATTGGCTATCACAATGTATACAAATAGCCGTTACCGGTTTAGGCCATCTAGGAATATCCTCTACAAATTGACGCAACCATTCCGCCTCTTCACCACATTTATCCAAGGCGATAAATTCGGATTCCATTATAGATCTAGCTATAACAGTTTGCTTGGATGATTTCCAAGATATAGGTGCACCTCCAAGTGTAAACACATATCCACTTGTAGATCTGGAATCTTTTATGTCGGATATCCAGTTTGCATCACTGTATCCTTCGATTACAACTGGATAACTCTCATAATGAAGTCCATAATCACGTGTGTATCTTATATATCTAAGTAATCTAGTAATACTCTTCCAGTGTTCAGAACTGGGATTACTAGTGTACCTACTTAGCCTACTTACTGCATAAGCTAAGTCAGGTCTTGTACAACTCGTAAGATACATCAGACTTCCAATGATTCTTGAATATTCCACTTGTGCAACACTATCTCCTCTATTTTTAGATAGATGTTGACTTGTATCAATTGGAGTTCTAGCTATACTAGTATCTCCTTGATTAAATTTCTCAAGAATCTTGTCCACATAATTGGTTTGGTTTAATACTAAACCATTTTGTGTTCTTGTGATCTTGACCCGAAGAATCACATCAGCTAAGCCCATATCTTTCATGTCAAACTTAGATTTTAACATGTCTTTTGTGGATCTTATTATTTTGTCATCACTACCGATGATAATCATATCATCAACATATAAACATAAGATGACGTAACCATGAGCGGTGTCTTTCGTATAAACGCATTTATCACATTCGTTTATTTTAAACCCGCTTCCTAACATGGCTTGATCAAATTTTTGATGCCATTGTTTTGGAGCTTGCTTAAGGCCATATAAGGACTTAACAAGTTTACAGAGCTTGTTCTCTTGTCCTGGGGCAACAAATCCCTCAGGTTGCTCCATATAAATTTCTTCTTCCAAATCTCCATTTAGAAAAGCAGTTTTCACATCCATTTGGTGAATTTGCAGATTTCTAATAGCTGCAATCGCCAGTACCAATCTAATGGATGTTATTCGTGTTACTGGCGAATACGTGTCAAAGTAATCTAGACCTTCCTTTTGTCTATATCCTTTGATCACTAATCTTGCTTTGTATTTTTCAATACTACCGTCAGTTTTCATCTTTCTCTTAAAGATCCAACGGTACCCTAGTGGTTTACAACCCGGAGGTAAATCCACTAATTCCCATGTATGGTTTTGTAACATAGAATCTATCTCACCTTTAATTGCTTCTTTCCATTGAAGACCTTCGGAAGAAGTAACCACCTCACGATAGGTTTTAGGTTCACTTTCTATCATGTATCTGAGGAAATCATTTCCAAATGATTTTTCGACTCTAGCCCGTTTACTTCTTCTAGGTTCTACCTCTTCCTTTTCAAATAAAGTTTGTTCACCTTCTTAAACAATTTCTTTATCCTTAGAAGATGTGATTTCCTTTTCCTTGTTCAAATAAGGAAATTTATCTTCGAAAAATGAAGCATTTCTTGATTCCATAATTGTATTCTTGTGTATCTCGGGATTTTTGGAATCATGCACAAGAAATCGATATGCACTACTATTTTGTGCGTATCCAATGAATACACAATCCACTGTTTTAGGTCCTAGCTTTTGTACCTTAGGTGGTGGTACAACTACTTTAGCTAAACACCCCCACACTCGTAGGAACTTATAAGATGGTTTTCTACCCATCCAAAGTTCATACGGTGTTACGTCCTTTTTCTTGTGAGGTAGCTTATTTAAAAGATAATTAGCCGATAAAATGGCTTCCCCCCACATGTTCTGATTTATACCAGAACTAATCAACATGGCATTTACCATTTCTTTTAAAGTGCGATTCTTTCTTTCGGTAATACCATTTTGTTGTGGTGAGTAGGGTGCCGTGAATTCATGTCGAATTCCATTTTGTGAACAAAATTCGGCAAATGGTGAAACATACTCACCTCCCCTATCACTTCTTACAACTCTGATTTTCTTGTTGATTTGATTTTCAACTTCATTTTTATACAAGACAAACTTGTCTATTGCTTCATCTTTACTTTTAAGTAAATATATATAGCAATATTTTGTATTATCATCGATAAACGTGATAAAATATTTATTCCCACCTCTAGTAGGAATTGATTTTAAATCACACACATCAGTATGAATTAAATCAAGGGTTTCAGTTTTCCTTTCAATTGTTTGAAATGATGATCTAGAAATTTTGGCTTCTACACAAGTGGGGCACTTATGATTTGAGTCGATATTAAATTTTGGTAAACAATTTAATTTAATTAAGCGACGAATAGAATTATAATTTAAATGTCCTAAACGGTCATGCCAAAAAAAAGTAGACTCAAGCAAATAAGCGGAACTAGTAGAAGCTTCATTCATCACTTTTGAAACAATTACATTCATTTTGAACATGCCACTCATGGCATATCCTTTACCAACATACATTCCACCTTTGGACAACACAAATTTGTCCGACTCAAACACTAGTTTGAAACCAAACTTGTTCAATAACCACCCGGAAACAAGGTTTTTGCGAAGCTCCAGGACATACAAAACGTCCTTAAGCTTGAGCTCTTTTCCCGAAGTCATCTTCAGGATTACTTCTCCAATGCCCTTGACCTCTGCGGTAATGGCATTCCCCATGTAGAGCTTTTGGCCATTTTCCACATCCTTGTAGGAGTGGAAGCAACTTTTGTCATGACACACATGACGAGTAGCTCCCGTGTAGATCCACCATTCCTTTGCATTTGAACCGATCATATTAACCTCCGAAACCATGGTAGTGATATCCATGGCCGAAAGTTCCGTGATCATAGCAACCAAGTCCTCGGTCACCATGTTTGCATTTCGCTCCTTCTTAGGAAGCTTGCATTCATTTGCCTTGTGACTGGTTTGGCCACAATTGTAGCATTTGAACTTTCTTTTGAAAATTCCTTTTTGTGGCCCAAAACTCTTGGCTTTCCCTTTTCCTTTGTAGTAAACCTTCTTTCCCTTGGCCTTGGAAGATTGACCGTCTTCCACAACATTAGCTACCACACTAGCTTTTGAAGAGTTGGAGTTACCCTTCAAAGCCATGCGGTTGTCTTCTTCAATACGAAGACGCACCACCAATTCTTCCACGGTCATCTCGTTTCGCTTGTGTTGAAGGTAAATTTTTAAATCGACCCAATCGGGAGGAAGTTTTTCAATCATTACCGCGACTTGGAAAGTTTCACTAAGAACCATCCCTTCGGAGAGAATATCATGCATGATCAGTTGAAATTCTTGAACTTGACTCATAACAGTTTTTGAGTCAATCATCTTGAACTCCATGAAACGTGCAACAACATGTTTCTTTATTCCGGCATCTTCAGTCTTGTACTTCCGGTCCAAAGATTCCCACAATTCCTTAGTCGTGGGTACTTTACAATCAACATTGTAAAGAGGATCGGCAAGCCCGTTCAACACGTAGTTACGGCACAAGAATTCGGAATGTTTCCATGCGTTAACCGCGCTCGCAGATTGACGTCGGCTTGTCCTTCACTGATTTGAGGAGCCGTTTCGGTAAGGAACCGAGCCAAGTTCAAAGTGGTGAGGTAGAAGAACATCTTCTGTTGCCACCTTTTGAAGTTTAAACCAGAGAACTTCTCTGGTTTTTCAGCATGATTTGCCATGGTGTTCGGCAGTGGCGTAGCAACCGTGGCAGTGGGGTTGACTGTTGCAGCAGTAGGATTGTTAACCGAATTGTTAACAGTCGCCATTCTGAAAAAACAGATTTTTCAAGAATTATTAACACCACAATACTGTACTGTTTACTTAAAACAGTAGATTAATTGATTTATATAATTTTTTTTAATTATTCGAAACAAACTCGAATCTGTTTAAGATTGTTAGATCTGGGTAGAAGCAGAAACTGTTTTGGAAACGAATTCCTTAGAAACAGTGCGTATCTTACAGAACAGAACAGAAACAGAAGAAGAAGAAACAAACAGAATGTTAAAAGAAAACCGAGGCTCGTGTTGGACACGATGCCCTTAAACAGATTCTCGGTATGTTCCCAGGGTACAACGGTACAAAACAGTGAAAGCTGCCGGAGAGAAACTTTCCTGAAAATGTCGTCGGAGAAGTCGAAGTGCAGAGAGAGTATTTGGAGAATGCTGTGTAAAAGCTGTGTTTGAGAATGGACCCCAAGGTCCTGTTTTATACTCTCATTTTGGCTCCATGAAACCGACGAAAAATTAATGCTCATTAATTCTCAAGATCAAAACCGACAATTATATTTAATACTGAAACCGAAAAATTTAAATTTTTTAAACGGATTTCAGTTACAAATATTAAAACTGATCTCGGAAATTTGAGCAAAACCGGTCCGTGCGAGCCCGAGAATTTGGAACTGCATTCGTGTCCGCAGATGCGCACTCACATGAGTTCGGTCGGTTTAGCCTACAAAATCACCAAACCGCACCCCACCCCCCTGCGCGCGTGTAGGTGTTGGAGGAAAAACCTATCAAAGAGCTTGTAAGCCCTTTGGAGGTTTTTACTTATAAAGTACTTCAAGTTTATGCCTCCTTCCTATGTGGGACACTTTCCAAATCCATCAAGAGTTGTTACCATTTTCTAACAGAATGCTCTACTTTGAGCATCGATATCTCATTCACACAATCTCCATTTTGGACACATAATATATGGTTTCGAAGCTCTCATATAGGAGAACATGAACCCATATAAATATTATTATATATAACGCATATACATATAATTACTTGTGTCCAAAGTTAGTTAAAAATCACATTTTAACCAAAAAATTTCCAACACATTTTCAATATTAAATCACCCAAGTTTAACTGGAATGATAGTTTTATGTAACAAAATATAACTGTATTTAAAAACACTCATTATTGTAGGTATTTATACAATCTTCAACAGTAACTTTTACCTACAGTAGAATCGTGTATGTTATTTAGACAGAGACATGTACCAAAGATATGAATGCCATATATGATTTTTAACATCACCAATGTACAAAATGTGTAAAAGAAAGATATAATCTTAATCATGAAACAACTTCAATAACCAATGATGTAGATTTCAAATACAACGAAAATCATACCTGCACATATACCCCTCTCTGGAATCGCTTTTACCAAACGACGATCATCATTTGAGTTCAATCCTGCCTGAATATGTTCATTAGCCGACTTTCTTGATCGCTTCTTTGGCTTTGTTTTCTTTCCTATGTGGTTGCTTCGTCTAACACCTACCATGAATAGATGATCAATAAAAACTCTGATTAGGGTTTATTTCATAATGAGTCGAACATGCAACTTCAATAACATACAAAATATTGATGAAAATCATAAAACAACCTTGCGCTTCCATGGATTTCGTCTTCAAACAAACGCTCTATCAATCGACAACGTGCGTAATATAGAACTTACTATGACAACAGGGTTCTATTAGCTCCCAGTTATAAACCACTTTCACAAGTTTGGTTATGATTTTGCAGATAATATCAAAAGTTTTTAAGATATTTGTCATATCTGTAGGTAATCGAGTGAAAGTAGGGAAAGATGTACGTTGTTGTTAATAGGGATAATCATTCATATCCTACCGCGCGCCCAATTTCAGCCAGATTCTAAATTTTGGGTTATTTTTTTCGTTTTTGCCCCTAAATGAATAAAACACGGATGGAATCTTGTATTTTTTTAAAATAAAAATTAATATAAATTCAATTTTAACTATCAACCGTAGATCATGTTAATTTAATGGTTGAGATCATTCCCTATATTCCATTAAATTGTTAGTGTTCGTGTTTGATCCTCCCTATATATATATATATATATATATATTTATATATAGGGGTGTGTTCGAAAGAGAACTCAAATTTGGTTGGGACATGAGGACAAATGAGAGCGCGACACATGTCATATTCAGACTGAATAAATACTATATTCAGTCTGAATATTTCTTTGATTATTCAGTCTCGATAATCTATATTCAGACACGTGTCGTGCTCTCATTTGTCCTCACGTTCACAACCAATTTTGGGTTCACATTTGAAATTTACTATATATATATATATATATAAAGGGAGGTTCAGGAGAAAACGTTAAAAAAAGAGAAAACTGAAGAACACTCTGGGAGGCCGCCATCTGGTAACATCCATTTGTGCATATGCACTAATGCATTGATGCATAGAACAAAGGAGCTCCAATCGCGTATATGCATTTGTGCATATGCACTAATGCATATCTATGCATTGATGCCTATAAAAAAAATACCGTCCAGATGGCATGCTCTTAAGGTGTTCTTCAATTTTCTCTTTTTTTAACGTTTTCTCCTGAACCTCCCTCTCTCTCTCTCTATATATATATATACACATATACATATATATAGGGTCAGGTTTAGGAGAAAACCTCAAAAAAGGATAAAACTGAATAACACCCTTGGAGTTCTCCATACAGAAGATATACACAAATGCATATTGGTAATTTGTAACATGCAAACGGTGCAAAGGGAAAAAAACATTTTCAATAGCTAGTATGCATTTGTAAAAAACCCTTTTCATGTACAAAATCATATATGATTCACGTACAATATCATATATGATTTTACTGTTAGTACAAAATCACATGTGATTTTTCGTACAAAATCACATTTTTGATGTTAAAGGAACACGAGAAGCGATCGGTCAAGTAGTAAATCATATATGATTTTGTACTAAGAGTCGGATGACTTTGCATGCCACTTAAGTGACCCCAAAAATCGCCAGCTACCCCTTAGTGAAAAATCATATATGATTTTGTTTGTTCCTTTGTTCCTTTAAATATGTATGGTTCTCGTATTAACCCTCCCCTACATATATATATATATATATATATATATATATATACATAGGGGCATAATCATATGAGATCTAATTAATCTATGAGATCCATGAGATCTCATCTCATCCCTTCATTTCAAATCAATTAATTATTTAATATTTTTATCCATAAAGGATAAAATGGTAATCTTGACAAATTAGAAAACCCTATTTTAATAAACAAGCCTCCTCAATCTCATTTCAATCTCAGCCCCCACCATCCAGTCTCCTCCCTCCGGCGTCCTCCTCCGGCCTCCTCCCTCCGGCGGCCTCCCTCCGGCCTCCGGCGTCCTCCCTCCAGCCTCCAATCTCCACCTTCTTTCACCTTCAACCTCCACCGTCTTTTACCTCCGACCTCCACCGTCTTTTACCTCTGTTGGAACATTCCGTCTCCAACCTCCGCCGTATCACCACCACCAGCGCCACAGTCCCCGTTTGCTCTGAGGAACACCACCAGCACCATCGTCGAAGCCGACGGATCTCAACCATTCTCGCCGACCCTTGCACCATTCTTGCCAATGGATTTCAACCATTCTCGCCGACCGATCTCAACCATTGTAGTCGACCGACCACCGAATCGAAGGTGTACATCTCTCCATCTCCATCGAAATTAGATCTGAAAACACCCAGCTCTGAAAAAATCGAAAAATCACGGATTCAACATCAAAGAAGATTTACGATATTGAAGGTCTGCATCGTTTCTTTCTGGTATAATCATTGCCGAGAAATCAAAGGTTTTTGTATATATTTTGGTATCACAATAGTTATCATAGGGTATCAAAAAGTGTATCACAGTGGGTATGGTATGGTAGTGGATATCAAAGGGGTTTCACAATGGATTTCATAGTATCACAGTGTATCTTGTATATATTTTTGAAGTTATTGGTATCACAGTAATCAGTATGTTTGTGTTATATTGTTTTGAAGTTATTGGTATCATAGTGGTATGTAAGTTTATTTTTGTTCGCCGGAATTAAGTTCACCGGAATCTGTTGGTAGATGGATGTAAGGGGAGAGAGAAGAGAGAAGAAATTTTAAAATACTTAAAATGCCCATTCATTAAAGTTTTAATTCAAAATTGCCAAAATTATAAACTTCCTAATTTATCCTTGATATGTGGTTGAGATTGGATCTCATGGATCTCATAGATTAATTAGATATCATGTTAGGACCCAAACAATCAACATATCAATATATGGAAAGATTGTATACAGGAAAGTGATAGCCAAATGTAATATGTATTGATAGGATGAACAGTATTACAGAATATGTCTTTACAGTGCTAATAGAAAACGTTAGTTCTAACTATCTAACAACCTATCTATTTATACATACAATAGAAAGACTAAAGTAACAGTACAAAATGTGACAGACAAGTTCAGAACAGGTTCTGAACTCCTTCAGATCTTCTTCAGAAGTGTCTTCAGAACTTCTTCAGAACCCATTCAGAACCCAGTCTCTTTTGAAGCTATCTTTGTATCTCTATCAATCTCCCCCTTAGCTTCAAAAATTTAAATCATACTTCCAAAAATTCAGAATTTCTCTAACATCTTTCAGAATCAAGTTTCTATATTCAAGCAAGTATTCAGCAAGTCTGATCATCTCTTTAGCAAGTTTCTTGTGCTTCTCCCAATCTTCATTGCTTAGATTCTTTGGTCTTTTATTTTCCCTTTTTACCAAACGATCTCTGATAGCCATGAGAGTTCCATTGCAACACTTATGAAATTCTTCAAATCTCACAAATAAAAGTTCTTGGAAGCATTTGCAAACAAAACCTGGAGGTTGAATTACTAAAGTACTTTTCTTCAGATTCTGAATGTCTGGCAGGCTTAGATTTGGTTTGCTCATGTGTACTTGTTTCTTGTTCAGAACATATGCAACCTGAAAATCATTCTTTGCAGCCCATATAAACTCTCTGTACAAGCCATCTCTGAGAATTGGAAATGATTTTCTGAACTTGGTGATTGAATCATGAAAGGGATAAAGGCTTCTGTAAACTCTGAGAAGATCTCTGAGATAAACATTCTGAAAATCAGCTTCAGAAAAGGTAGAAATCTCACCATTTTGTCGTTCAACAGTAAAGAATGCATATTTGTAATTCTGTCTTGTCTTTAAATCATCATTAATCACTTTGATCACAAGACTGTCTTTCCTTGCTTCATTGATTGGAATCCTTATCTTTCTGATGATATCTGAGTACCATTGTTTCCAACCAAAAGGCTTTTGAATCCAGCAATCTATATAGTTGAATTTTTGTTCATATTCCATGAACATTTCTGGATGGAAATATTCAAGGAACATGGTGAAAGCACTTTCTTCTATTCTTTGCACTTGTAGTTGTTCCTCTTCAGATATTTGCTCTTCAGGAACCAACTTTTCAGAAATATTTTCAAAAACTTCTTCCTTTTCTTTTTCTTTTTCTTTTTGACTTACTTCTGAACTTTCAAGATTCAGAGTGTACTTCTGAATTTCTTCCATGTCTTGCCTCTTTGTATGGATCTTGAAGTCATAAGCATCACTCAGTAAATAACCTGCTCCTCTTATCTTGTTTACTTTCTTGTGACCAGCTAGATAACTCTTTCTCACAAACTCTCTAAAATTTATTCTTTCTTTGATCAGATAGATAATTTCTTCTTTGATATCAGATTCTTCAATAAAATCTGTCATGTAGTTCAGAAGCCATTTGAGGGAGGATGTAGAATACTTTGGAATATCAGATACAACAAATGTCTTAGTGATTCCTTCAACAAGATACATGAACCCAATATCTGGATTAGTGAACATTCTTTTCAGCCCAAACCTTTCAATATATACAGGTTCCAACAGATTTACTGTGTTAAGTCTGTATTCCAAAGCCAATTGAAAATCATGCTTTATGAGATTCCTTATATATATTCCAAAGATTCTTCTAATCTCTGAGACTAACTCAGATTCACCTAAGTTAACACAAAAAGACAAGCTTGCCAACTTATCTTGTAGTCTTAGCTTGTAAAAATCAAACTGAGTGAATTCACACAAAGTACCATCTCTTCTTTCTGCTCCAAATCTGAATATAGTCAAATCATTCTGAATTGATTTTGATATGCATCTGATCTTCTTTATTAAAGTTGAATCATGAAAATTCTGAACACCATGATTCTGAATAAAGTTCTTCACTTGAACAATATGATCTTCAGACCATTCATCATTCAGAAAGTCTTCCAACTTTGCAAACTTCATACTTCTTTTGTACATGAAGCAATAAGTGTCTTCAGGAAATATCAGGCTGCTTTCTCCAGAAATAAACACATTTTCCTTTTTAAACACTTGATCCAATACAGGTTCTTCAAGTACTGGAAGATCTATTTTAGGAATGATAATACAAGGTCTGATCCTAACTTCAAATTTTCCTGAGAAAGCAATTAAAATTTCATCAACAATTTTAACTCCTTCCATATGAGCTAAATCAAATTCCAATTCAACTCTTTCATCTGGTTGTTCAAGAAAATTTCTGAAGATAGAAAATCTGTTGCCCAAAAGTCTACACTCCAGACTTCTTGGATAGTTCAGAAAGATATGTACCCAACAGAATTGATTCAGAATATTCCATAATCTTTCAGAAGCATTTCTGAACTCTTCACTCAGAAGTTGTTGAGGCTTCCAAATTACTAAAGCTTTTATTTCTTCTGAGCTTTCTCCCATATTTACACCACCCATATCCTCTTCAAACACGATCACATCAGAAAGATCACTTGGTTCTCCAATGACATCTTCAAAAGCAAGGTATTCCCTTAGCATTTCTTCATTAGAGTCTGGAATTATATCTGTGTTATCTGAGCTTAGGTTTCCTTCAGAATCAAAGTATATCTTCTCTGTTTCATACCCTTCCTCTACTGTATCTTCAGAAGAATGAACAATTGCCTCTTGACCTTCATGTTCTGCAAATAAAATGTCTTCTATTGCTTCAGAAACTCTATTAGATGCTTCACCAATATTCTGAGCATCTTCAGAAGTTTTCTCCGAGCTTTGTTTCTGAACATTTTCAACATTCTCTGTTTCAGATACTTTCTGTCTTTTCTCCCCCTCTTGATTATCAGGATCCTGATCATCAAGACTTCTTTTAAAAGTATCTGATTGAGATCTGCATTCTAGAGCATCTAATCTTGTGTTTAACTCTGTCTGAGAACTTTGAATGGATGATAGTTGATTGAGAATCTGAGAAATATCATCTTTTGTTGCATAAACTGGTTGAGAAGAAGAAGAAGAAGGCTGAGAAGCTTTCAGAGAAGAAACTGATGAAGCCACTTCAGAAAAAGCTGACAGAAGTGCTTGTTTAAAAATATTCAGATCATTAGAAGATTGGAGTTGAAAATCATTCAGCCTGTTCACCATACTTTCCCCACAATTCTTTTGTTCACTTTAGGTTTATCTTCAGATTTTGTGTTAATTTTCTGAACTTCAGAGAGAGAATTTGAGGATTGTCCTTGTTCAAAAAATTTAACTCTGGTGTGAAAGTCAGAAGATGTTACTGAACATGGTGTTGAATTTGATGATATATTTGTATTAGTAGGAGAAAAATCTGAATCCTGATATTCTGGTTTTAAAAACACATGATCAAACAATTCTGAAGGTATCTTTGAAACTTCAGATTTTAATTTTTCTCCTTCAGTCATACATGATTGAGATTTATAAACCAAATAGCCATTTTTGTCAAACTTGCACCATTTGATCATCATCATCTTCTGAATCAGAAACATTTATTAGATCTGAAAATTTATTATGAGTCATACTTGTTGCAAAAATATTTGAATTTTTTGTTGTTGTAGACTCATTATCAGAATTATCAAAAAATATATTGGGATTCTCATCAATATCTTCAATATCTGAGAACTCATCATATTTTTCTTCATGTTCTGATTTATTATCAGAAGTATCTTCTGAAATGTTTTCGCAATTGGATTCAGAAGTTATTACAGAAGTAACTTCGGAAACAATTTCAGACTTAACAATTACTTCTGATTTTTCTTCAGAAATAATATTTGATTCAGAAGATTTACAAATATTTGAAATTATATTCATTTCTTCTGTTTCAGAGATACTTTCTGATTCTCCAGTTTTAAGAGGTGTTTCTTCTGAAAACAAAGTCTCTGATTTTATAAAAGGAATTCTTTCAGGCAAAGAATAGTTTACAGGCTTGGAAATGATGCCAGTATTTGATTCATTGAAAATTTTCATTTAAGAATAATCATACAAGTTTGCAGGTGCCTTTTTTAAAATTTGACTGTCATTATATCCTAAACCTGCTTTTATATTGTAAAATTTTGAGTTCTGAGCCTGACTAGTTAAAATATTCAGAATTTGTTCAGTTTGTCCTCTTTTAAAATTTAAATGTTCCAATTCCTTAATCTTTTTATAAAGATCAAGTCTCTCTTGATTCAGAAAATTCATCTTAACATTTAGAATTTCCTTTTCAGATTTTTCATTTATAACTTCTTTTTGTAAACTATCCATTTTTTCTTTTAAAACAGGTTTTTCTTGATAAACTTTTTCAAGAATCTGTTCAGCTGCTTGACAATTTTCTTTATATATTTGACTTTCAGCTCTGAATTGATTGACCAAAATTCTTTCACCTTTAATTCTGTTTCTGAGTGTTTCAAATTCAGAAAACATATTTTGAAATTGATTTGTCATTTCTGAATCTTTAGTATTAATTTCAGAATTTTGTTCAGAATTTTGTTCAGAAGATGAAGAAAATACCTCAGTGTCTTGTTTGTCCTTTTCTGGATCCATTTGACACATGTAGCAATTTGTTGCATAGTGAGCAACTTCTTCATCATCATCATCTCCATCACTCCAGTTTAACCAGTCTTCTTCATACTTGGTCACTAGAGCAGGATTAAGCTCCTTTTTCTTTGCTAATAGATGCTTCTTCTCATAATAACCTGAATTCTTGACTTTTGGCATCTTGCATTGTCTTGCATAATGTCCAGGCTTTCCACAGTTGAAACATCTTGCTGGTTCAGATGTTTCAGATTGACCAGCCTCTTGACCTTTCTTAGGTCCAACTTCAGATCTAGGTTTATTCTGATATTTTTGATTGTATCTTTGTTTGAATTGCCTTGTCATGAAAGCAATATTATCAGAAATCCTTTTAAGCACTTCATCTGATTCATCCCCATCACACACTGTTATCTCTGGGATCTCACAAACTTTCTTGGTAAAGAATGGTCGTAGAATTATTGTAGTTCTTGCTCGGAAAGGGCAAGCTTGTTTCTTGTGTCTTCTTTTGTTCATATTGTCTAACTTTGATCTTGTCCTCTTGTTGGAACAAGATGCCATAGACATCATGAATTGTCTTTCTAGACAAGTTCCTAGTTACCATATTATCTGAAAAACTTGACCATTCATTTCCCAGATTGTTCAGAAATTTGTTGTTTATCTCAGAATTTGATTTTTGAACACCATTTCTTCTTAGATCATTCAGAATGTTATTGAATCTATGATATGTATCAGTGATAGATTCATTTTCTTTGTATCTGAAATTTTCATATGTTCCTACACAGATATTTAATCTCCGTGCTTGAGCCTTTGTACTTCCTTGCATCTGAGCTTCTACTTCATCCCACATGACTTTTGCTGAAGTTAAACTATCAACCCTATTGAATATCTCATTAGGAATTGCCATGGTGAGTAAAGTTAATGCTCTTCTATCAACTTTCATTCGAGCCTTTTCAGCTGGATTTTACATTCCAGGACTCTTCTTGATTCTTGATGCAGGGATTTCAGGGGTGGATTCAGTTCTGGGAACTGCTGGAATCTCAACAAATACCTCTAGTGGGCCATTTGTGATAGATTGCATTAAGGCTTCATCTATGTTATCCAAGAATTGAATCATTCTAATTCTCCATTGATGATATTCTCCCAAGAAGAGAGTTGGTGGTTTCGTTTCAGATCCAATTGAGACTATTTCTTTAGACATCTTTGATTGTTAGAAGATCGAGAATTCACCTGAGTTGAATTTGAATTTTGTAGATCAAGAACACCAAGAACTGTCAGATCTGACAAGTTCTTTCCCAAATCTTTAAGAACAGATGAATTGGCTCTGATACCAATTGTTAGGACCCAAACAATCAAGATATCAATATATGA
The DNA here is from genome assembly GCA_036898165.1 of Silybum marianum. Classification (NCBI taxonomy): domain Eukaryota; kingdom Viridiplantae; phylum Streptophyta; class Magnoliopsida; order Asterales; family Asteraceae; genus Silybum; species Silybum marianum. The sequence continues at coordinate 35,469,318 of CM072529.1, forward strand.
AAAGATTATAACAGGAATGATGATCGCCAAATGTAATATGTATTGATTGAATGTACTGTATTACAGAATATATCTTTACAAGGTATATGAAAACATTTGTTCTAACAATCTAACTAACTACCTATTTATACATACAATAGAAAGACTAAAGTAACAAAGCATTCATAACAGACAAGTTCAGAATGGGTTCTGAACTCCTTCAGATCTTCTTCAGATGTATCTTCAGAACCTCTTCAGAACCTCTTCAGAAGTGTCTTCAGAACTTCTTCAGATCTTTTTCTCTTTAAGAACCCAGTGCCTTTTGAAGCTATTTATGATATCTCTATCAGCAGTGATGGCTATGGCACTCTTTGAATCACAATACAAAGGAATCTTTTTGAAAGTGTAACCATAGCCTTTTAGTTGAATTTGCATCCAGATCACTTGTGAGCAACATATTGCAGCTGCTACATACTCAGCTTCTGCTGTAGAGGTAGAAACACAATTTTGTTTCTTTGAAGACCAGCTAACCAGTCTATCACCCAGAAACTGACATGATCCAGAAGTGCTTTTCCTGTCTAATTTGCAACCAACATGATCTGCATCTGTAAATGTTGTTAGTTCAAAACTAGAATCCTTAGAATACCAAAGTCCTAATGAAGGAGAACCTTTTAGGTATCTAAGTATTCTTTTTGCAGCTAGAAGGTGTGATTCCTTAGGATTAGGTTGATATCTGGCACAAATACATGTAGCAAACATTATATCTGGTCTACTAGCAGTTAAGTAAAGCAAAGATCCAATTATGCCTCTGTACTTTTTCTGATCAACAGATTTTCCATTCAGATCAGGTTCTAACGTAGTTGCAGTGGCCATTGGAGTTGAATACTTGAACAATCTGTCATGTCAAACTTCTTAAGTAAATCTGAAACATACTTAGATTGATTAATTTGCCAGTGGGAAGTTGTTTAACTTGAAGACCAAGGAAAAATGTCAACTCTCCCATCATACTCATTTCAAATTCAGTTTGCATGATTTTCTCAAAATATCTACAAAACTTTGGATTAGTAGAGGCAAAAATAATGTCATCTACATATATTTGTATCAATATCATATCATCACCTTCCTTTTTCAGAAATAAAGTGGTATCAACAGTACCTCTTTTGAATTTAGAATTCAGAAGAAAAGTTGTAAGAGTGTCATACCATGCTCTTGGTGCTTGTTTAAGTCCATATAAGGCTTTGTCCAAAATATAAACATGATCTGTAAACTCTTTTCTTACAAAACCTTCTGGTTGTTCAACATACACTTCTTCATGTAAAATGCCATTCAGAAATGCACATTTGACATCCATTTGAAATACCTTCATGTTTTTGTGAGCAGCATATGCAAGAAATATTCTAATAGCTTCTAATCTAGCAACAGGGGCAAAGGTTTCATCATAATCAATTACAAGTCTTGCCTTGTTTCTTACAACAATTCCATTTTCATCCTTTTTATTTCTGAACACCCATTTTGTGCCAATGACAGATTTACCTTTTGGCTTTGGTATCAATCTCCAGACCTTGTTTCTTTCAAATTGATTTAACTCATCCTGCATGGCTAAAATCCAGTCTGGATCTTGAAGTGCTTCATATGGCTTTTTGGGTTCCATGCTACTTAAGAAATTTACATACAGACACTCATTTGATGTTGCAGATCTTGTTTGAACACCTTTTGATGCATCTCCAATTATTTGATGCACTGGATGACTGGATGTCCATTTGTTCACATTTGGCAATGGTTGAACATATGAAACATTATTCAGAGAATCATAATCATCAATAATTGCTTGAGTTTCAGTATCATGATTGATAGATGAATGTAAATCTGAAGACTCCCCCTCAAATGGAAAATTTTGAATTGGTTCAGAACTTTGATGTACATGTTCAGAAATATCTTGAACCGGTTCAGAAACAACTTGAATTGGTTCAGAAGTTGGATGTACATTTTCAGAAGTTGGAAGTTCTGAATTTGAGGTAGAGATTTGTGGTGCTGATGTACTTGAAATTTGTATTTCTGAAATGTCTTGATCATTTGTGTTTCTGAGAAGAGAAGGATTTTGATAATCTGCAGAAACATTTACAGAAATATCAAATAAGTCTTGACATAAATTGTCTATATTTGATTTAACTAAAGTTTGAGATTCAGAAGTAGAGTTTGTCTGATTATGTTCTGAGTCCAAACTTTCAGAAGTTAGTTTATGTGCGAGTTCTGAACTGTCTTGTTCAGAAGTCAATGTTGGTGCATGAAATCTGACATTTGTAGTCTCAATGATCCTTTGAGTTCCTTTAATTAGTACTCTATAAGCTTTGGATCTTTGGGAATAGCCAACAAGAATACCATTTGGTGCAAATTTGTCAAGATGTTGAGTATCATTCTTTAGAAAACACCTACAACCAAAGATTTTAAAATAATCAATAGAGGGTTTTCTTTGTTTTAACATTTCATAAGGAGTTTTAAGAAATTTTCTGTTTAGAATTGTTTTGTTTTGAGTAAAACATGCAGTAGCAATTGCTTCTGCCCAAAGAGAAAGAGAAAGTTCTGAATATGCAAGCATGGTTCTTGCAGCCTCTACCAAAGTTCTATTCTTTCTTTCAACTACCCCATTTTGTTGAGGAGTTCTTGCAGCGGAAAAATTATGTGAAATACCAACAGATTCCAAAAAATTCTGAAGTGTAGAATTGGTAAATTCTGTTCCATTGTCACTTCTGATCTTTTGAATTGGGAGTTGAAGAAGAACTTGAAGTTTCTTCAGAAAGGGTATCAGTCTTTCAGAAGTATCAGACTTGAGTCTCAGAAATTCAATCCATGTATATCGTGTATATTCATCTACTATGACAAAAATGTATTTCTTTCCCCCCATGCTTTGAGTTTTCATTGGGCCACATAAATCCATATGTAGCATTTCAAGTGGATCTTTGCATGAAGATAGCATTTTCAGAGGATGAGAACTTCTTTTGATCTTCCCTAGTTCACATGCAGAACAAAGAGAGTTCTTTTCAAATCTGATCTTTGGTAGTCCTCTTACAGATTGATGTTTGCCTAGTTCAGAAATGGCTTTGAAGTTGTAGACATATAACATACACCTTGTAGTTGTCCTGTTGCAGTGAATGTTGCTGTGTAGATATCTCCATCTCTATAAGCAGTTAATTCATTTTTGTTTGCTGTACTCAGAACATGACAGTAATCTATGTCAAAATTAACCTTCCAGTATTTGTCACAGAATTGACTAATACTGAAAAGATTATGTCTTAATCCCTCAACATAGAAAACTTTCATTACTTTTACATCTCCTTTATTGAAAGTGCCATATCCTCTTACATATCCCTTTGCATTGTTTCCAAAACTAACTGTTCCTCCAAATCTTTCATGATAATCAGTTAGTAGTTCTTTGAAAGGTGTCATGTGTCTTGAACATCCAGAATCTAAGACCCACACATGACATATCTGCAAAAGAGATTATTGAGTTTTAGGTACCCATTTCAGAATGGGTCCTTTGAGATTAGTAATAAAATTTGAATTTCTGAACTTTTTCTTCAGAATTTTTAATTCAGAAGTTTGTTCAGACTTTTTTATTTGTCTTTGAATTGAATTTGTCAATATAGCTAAACATTTCTGAATAGATTTCATCAAATTTTTCTTGTTTGTTTTGGAGTTAAGATTGAAATTATGATGACCACAAGTAATACAGTGAATATGATTCTTTAAAGAATTTACAAAAGCAGTAGCCATATAAGAATCAATAACATTTGCATTTTCAACAGGAATTATTTTATTCACTATTTTTGATTTAGGTACATCATTCCTTTTTGAAAATGAAAAACTATCTAATTTGTCATTCTTTGACAGTCTTTCATCTTTCTTTCTCCATACTAAAGTGGATAGCTCTGTAAAAGATAAGAAATGAGGATTAGTATAAGAAATTCTTTTGTTTTCTTTAGGTTTATCCGCAGAATTTGAGTTAACTTTCTTAACTTCAGAGATAGAATTTGAAGATTGTCCTTGTTCAAAATTTTTAACTCTGGTGTTAAAATCAGAAGATGTTACTGATGTTGGTGTAGTAATCAATGAATTGTTTGTATTAGCAGGAGAAAAATCTGAATTCTAATTTTCTGGTTTTAAAAATACAGGACCAAACATTTCTGAAGGTATCTTTGAAACTTCAGATTTTAATTTTTCTCTTTCAGTCATACATGATTGAGATTTATAAACCAAATAGCCATTTTTATCAATGACTTGCACCATATGATCATCATCATCTTCTGAATCATAAGCATTTATTAGATCTGAAAATTTATTTTGAGTCATACTTGTTGCAAAAATATTTGAATTTTTTGTTGTTGTAGACTCATTATCAGAACTACCAAAAAATATATTGGGATTCTCATCAACATCTTCTAAAGATTCAATATCTGAGAATTCATCATATTTTTCTTCATGTTTTGATTTATTATCAGAAATATCTTCTGAAATGACTTCAGAATCGAATTCAGAAGTTATTACAGAAGTAACTTCAGAAACAATTTCAGACTTAACAATTACTTCTGATTTTTCTTCAGAAATAATATTTGATTCAGAAGATTTACAAATATTTGAAATTATATTCATTTCTTCTGTTTCAGAGATTATTTCTGGTTCACCAGTTTTAAGAGGTGTTTCTTCTGAAAACAAAGTCTCTGATTTTACAAAAGGAATTCTTTCAGCCAAAGAATAGTTTACAGGTTTGGAAATGACACCTGTATTTTATTCGTCGAAAATTTTCATTTTAGAATAATCATACAAGTTTACAGGTGCCTTTTTTAATATTTGACTGTCATTATACCCTAAACCTGCTTTTATATTGTAAAATTTTGAGTTCTGAGCCTGACTAGTTAAAATATTCAGAGTTTGTTCAGTTTGTCCTTTTTTAAAATTTAAATCTTCTAATTCCTTAATCTTTTTATAAAGATCAAGTCTCTCTTGATTCAGAAAGTTCATATTAACACTTAGAATTTCCTTTTCAGATTTTTCATTAATAACTTCTTTTTGTAAACTATCCATTTTTTCTTTTAAAACTATTTTTTCTTCAGAAACTTTTTCAAGAATCTGTTCAGCTGCTTGACAATTTTCTTTATATATTTGACTTTCAGCTCTGAATTGAATGACCAAAATTCTTTCACCTTTAATTCTGTTTCTGAGTGTTTCAAATTCAGAAAACATGTTTTGAAATTGATTTGTCATTTCTGAATCTTTAGTATTAATTTCAGAATTATGTTCAGAATTTTGTTCAGAAGAGAGATTTATTTCATTATTTAATTCAGAAGATGAAGAAGATACCTCAGTGTCTTGTTTGTCCTTTTCTGTATCCATTTGACACATGTAGCAAATGGTTGCATAGTGAGCAACTTCTTCATCATCATCTCCATCACTCCAGTTTAACCAGTCCTCTTCATACTTGGTCACTAGAGCAGGATTTAGCTTCTTTTTCTTTGCTAACAGATGCTTCTTCTCATAATAGCCTGAATTCTTGACTTTTGGCATCTTGCATTGTCTTGCATAATGTCCAGGCTTTCCACAGTTGAAGCACCTTGCTGGTTCAGATGTTTCAGATTGACCAGCCTCTTGACCTTTCTTTGGTCCAACATCAGATCTAGGTTTATTCTGATATTTTTAATTGTATCTTTGTTTGAATTGCCTTGTCATGAAAGCAATATTATCATAAATCCTTTTAAGCTCCTCATCTGATTCATCCCCATCACAAACAGTTGTCTCTGGGATCTTACAAACTTTCTTGGCAGCAATGGTCAAAGAATTATTGTAGTTCTTGCTCAGAAGGGCAACTGTTTCATGTGCCTTCTTTTGTTCATGTTGCCTAACTTTGATTTTGTCTTCTTGTTGGAACAAGATACCATAAACTTCATGAACAGTTTTTCTGGATAAGTTCCTTGTTACCACATTATCTGAAAAACTTGACCATTCATTTCCCAGATTGTGCAGAAATTTGTTATTTATCTCAGAATTTGATTTCTGAACACCATTTCTTCTTAGATCATTCAGAATGTTATTCAATCTATGATATGTGTCAGTGATAGATTCATTTTCTTTGTATCTGAAATTTTCATATGTTCCTACACAGATATTTAATCTCTGTGCTTGAGCCTTTGTGCTTCCTTGCGTCTGAGCTTCTACTTCATCCCACATTGCTTTTGCTGAAGTTAAACTATCAACCTTATTGAATATCTCATTAGGAATTGCCATGGTGAGTAAAGTCAATACTCTTCTATCAACTTTCATTTGACCCTTTTCAGCTGGATTGTACATTCCAGGACTCTTCTTGATTCTTGATGCAGGGATTTCAGGGGTGGATTCAGTTCTGGGAACAGCTGGAATCTCAACAAATACCTCTAGTGGGCCATTTGTTATTGATTGCATTAAGGCTTCATCTATGTTATCCAAGAATTAAGTCATCCTGATTCTCCATTGATGATATTCTCCCAAGAAGAGAGTTGGTGGTTTCGTTTCAGATCCGATTGAGACTATTTCTTTAGACATCTTTGATTGTTAGAAGATCGAGAATTCACCTGTGTTGAATTTGAATTTTGTAGATCAAGAACACCAAGAACTATCAGATCTGACAAGTTATTTCACAAATCTTCAAGAACAGATGAATTGGCTCTGATACCAATTGTTAGGACCCAAACAATCAAGATATCAATATATGGAAAGATTGTATACAGGAATGTGATAGCCAAATGTAATATGTATTGATAGGATGAACAGTATTACAGAATATGTCTTTACAGTGCTAATAGAAAACGTTAGTTCTAACTATCTAACAACCTATCTATTTATACATACAATAGAAAGACTAAAGTAACAGTACAAAATGTGACAGACATGTTTAGAACAGGTTCTGAACTCCTTCAGATCTTCTTCAGAAGTGTCTTCAGAACTTCTTCAGAACCCAGTCTCTTTTGAAGCTATCTTTATATCTCTATCATCTCACATGAAGAGCCCGCTATATATATATATATATGTATATATATATATATGTACATATAGGGGCATAATCAAATGAGATCTATTTAATCTATGAGATCCATGAGATCTCATCTTAATACCTTCATTTTAAATCAATTAATTACTTAATATATTTAACCATAAAGGGTAGCATAGTAATTTAGTAATTTATTAAATTAAACAATTTTTAAATTTCTTTGACAGTTTCAAAACTTATATCTAATATATTTAAAGAATATATATCCTTCCTAAATTTACTCTAACCGATAAGTTTTCAAAACCAATCTTTATACACAACGTTCAAAGAAAAAGTAATTATTTATTTGTTATACAAAATGATAATTCTTGATGCAATTTGTGGTTTTCAAATTGTAATCTGGATAATAGCTTATGATGAATATGTGTGATACCAAATTAAGAATATATGTGATACAAACTTATGAATGTGTATTGTATGCTTGAGGCTTAAGATGAAAAAAAGTTTGTCAATGTTAATGTTTTTATAAAACAATTTATTAAATGCTTAATGATGTATGTTGTATGCTTAATCTGTGACCTTCAAGTTGTAATCTGGATAATAGCTTATGATGAATATGTGTGATACCAAATTAAGAATATGTGTGATGCAAACTTATGAATGTGTATTGTATGCTTGATGCTTAAGATGAAAAAAGTTTGTCAATGTTAATGTTTTATAAAACGATTTATTAAATGCTTAATGATGTATGTTTAATCTGTAGTCTTCAAGTTGTAATGTGGATAATAACTTATGATGAATATGTGTGATACTAAATTATGAATATGTGTGATACCAAACTTATGAATGTGATACCAAATTGGTACTTTTAGTCGAATATATGATGTATCGATTTGAATTGATTTGGTTGGCTTTTTTCTTTTTATTTCTACCGGTAATATAGGAAGGCGCCTAAAATAGATAATGATCAAATTAATTGTTAAATTATTATGTTACCCTTTACATGTTATTTAATTAAATTTCATTCCTTTAATTTAGGTAATATTAGCAAATTTAGTTCAAATTAATGTCGACCATTGATCAACTTTTTTAATGGTGGAGATTGGATCTCATAGTTATCATGGATAACTTAGATCTCCCATGAAAAGCCCCCTGTATATATATATAGAGGCGGGTTCATGCGAGGACGGTAACAATTTACGAGAATGCGAGGACAATCATCAGCCAATCATTTTGTACATGAAATTTTTTTATGTACAAAATCATATGTGATTTTGTACTAGCATCAAAAATGACACGCACGACTTTTGCTGCAGTAAAAGTCTTGGCTAATCATATATAATTTTGTATGTGAATCATATGTGATTTTGTGCATCAATCATATGTGATTTTGTACATGAAAATTTTCATGTACAAAATGATTGGTCGAGAATTGTCCTCGCATTCTCGTAAATTGTTACCGCCCTCGTATGAACCTCTTTCTATATATATATATATATATAGAGGCGGGTTCAAATGAGAACTCAAATTTGATTATGAACGTGAGAACAATTGAGAGCGTGACACGTGTCATATTCAGACTGAATAACTATTATTCAAAGTGAATAATCAAAAAAAATATTCAGACTGAATATAGTATTTATTCAGTCTGAATAATGCTTATCCAGTCTGAATATTTCTATTATTATTCACTCTGAATAATCTGCATTCAGACACTTGTCGCTCTTTTATTTGTCCTCATGTTCACAACCAAATTTGAGTTCGTATTTGAACTTTCCCCTCTATATATATATCTATATAGGATCATCCAAAAAACTAACTAATTTATGAGACTGCGAGAAGAAATATGTGCCACATAATCCATTATTTAAAAAATAAATTTAGAAAGTTGTAAAATTACCATTTTTGAATTGAATAAATCCTTAAAAATCCATTATATCTTTTACATTTTTTTTATTTTAATTAATTTATACTTTTTTATCAACTTTTATATAATTCTTTTCTTCTGAATAGAATTTTGATAATAAAAAAATCACAATTTTCATTAAGTATCATATATGATATTCATAATTATTAATTTAATCAATTTATTATTTTTTTTTATTTTTGGGATTCACATTTTAAATCATATGTGATTAACTTCGTTAAAAAAATGATATATTGCATAACATATATGATCAACTATATGATTTTTTGTACATATCACATATTATAATATACATCTGAACATAAGTGACGTATTATCACATGTGATAATATTATTTATTGATAAACATAAATATATATAATGATATATGATTAACAAAAATATTTACGATTACCATATATAAATTGATTGTGGATATTAAATATGATATTTGATGAAAACTATGAAAAAAAATTAATCAAAAGTGTATTCATATTTTTTTTTCACAAAACGATAAAAATATTCATTAATTAAAATTAATAAATAATAAATTAAAAGATAGAATGAGAGTTTTAAGGATTTATATAAGTTAAGGTGGTGATCATCCTAATTTCTAAAATTATTTTTTATTTTTTCGTTAATGGATTTTATATAGACTTGTATTCCTTCTTAAACCCCCCCCCCCTTCCTCTCTCTCACTATACATATATATATATATATATGGTTGGGATCACGTGAGACCACCCTGTTTCCGTGAGACCCGTGAGACCATCCTTTTACACTTGAAACTTCACAGCAAAAATATTGTGAAAGTAAAAAAATATGATGGGTTCACGTGAGACCAGCCTGTTTTCGTGAGACCCGTCGGAAACCCGTGAAACCACTTTTTTACTCTTGAAAACTTCACAGCAAAAACACTGTAAAGGTAGAAAAAATCTGAACCTTCACAGCAAAAACACTGTGAAGGTTACCTTCACAGCAAAAACATTATGTAGGTTACTTTCATAGCAAAAATACTTTAAAGATTTATATTTTTTTTACCTTCATAGTGTTTTTGCTGTAAAGTTTCAAGTGCAAAAGAGTGGTCTCACGGGTCTCACAGAAACATGCTGGTCTCACGTGATCCCAAGTATATGCGAGGACGGTAACAATTTACGAGAATGCGAGAACAATCCTCAGCCAATCATTTTGATCATGAAACTTTTCATGTACAAAATCATATATGATTCATGTACAAAATCACATATGATTCACGTACAAAATCATATATGATTAGCCGCGACTTTCCCGCGACTTGCCTACGAAAAAAGTCACGCGTGTCCTTTTTGATGCTTACAAAATCACATGTGATTTTCTACATGAAATCATATATGATTTTGTACATGAAAAATTTGATGTACAAAATGATTGGCTGAGGATTGTCCTCGTATTCTCGTAAATTGGTACCGTCCTCGTATGAACCCGCCTCTCTCTATATATATATATAGTAGTTATAAGAGTGAAGTAATTATTTAAATAATTTAATGTATTAATATTTTTACACAATTTTTATATGTATAAATACATTTATATATAGAAAGAGAGGCCTCTTTAATTGTTAACTCAATTAATTGTGTTAAATTTATTAATCGAGAATTTTCGTCTTTTTGATTATTGATACCACATTTATTAAATATCTTGTTTACTTAATTGTTAAATTCTTTAATTACAACATTCCTTGATTATCTCATTCACTTAATTATTAACCTATGAAATTTCTGATTTCACCGATGAACTTGTTTATACTTTCTTATTTATCTCATTCAGTTTCTGGTTTCACCTATGAACTATAAATAAAAATTATTTTTCCTTTTAAGGTTTCACCTATGAAAATTTGATTTTATGGTTTCACTTATGAACTTTAAATAAAAATCATTGTTTCATTTTTTGATTTCACTAATGAACTTTGATTATATGGTTTCACCTATATACTTTAAATAAATATTGTTGTCTCATTTTCTGGTTTCACCTGTGAATTTTAAACAAAAATCAGTGATTCACTCTCAAGTTCACTTATGATGTTTTTAATTTTATCTTTAAACAAAAATCATATAAATATTATTAAAAATATTCATTATTTTACAAAAATAAAATATGATTTCTTCTAAAAATAATATATACATATTATTGATTATCTTTCAAAAATAAAATATGATAATTAGTTCCAAAGTTGCCCTTCATTTAATATCATTTATTTCATTTCCTTTTTTATCAGATTACAATCTTCATTTAATCACAACCGTTGATTAAAATAATGAAAGACTTAAATCGGTTAATGAAGTTAACACAATTAATTGAGTTAACAAATGATTGGACTCTATGTATATAGTACCAAACTTGAATGAAAAATTTAATACAATTGATGGTAGTTTGAAACCCACTTGGTACAACAAACAAAATTGTGTTTCATTCGTTTTGGAAGATCATTTTGAACTTACGAAGGCATGATGAAAGTTGTTGAAGCGAGAATAAGAGTAGAGGTAAAGACATTGATAGTCAACAGACAACTATAATCGTGGATGATGTAAGGATGATGAATATTCATGATAGACGAAGTAGTAAATAACTTCTATGTGTAGCATGTTGATCCAAACTCCTTTCAACGATTTGAATATAATTCCTTATACACTTAGTGAAAATTCCAAGTATAGGTCACTGTTCATATTCAGTGATAGCATACACTGATTGCACTTAGTGATCGCTGAAGATCAGAAACTCTGCCTATCCTAGAAGATCTGAAAAACAACACTCACACCACAATACCATTCAACGATAGTCGAAGGCCTAGCTGAAGATTGAGATGAACAACTCGTGATCTGAAGCGGTTCGGTGATAGAAACGTCCATCTACCTGAAGTGTGAGATCTTGTAAAGCTTCAGTGATACCTGAAGACTTCATCCTTGAAGACTCAGTATCAGTGATCAACCTCCAAGATTTAGCAAGGATAATTTCCTAGTCTGGAAGGAAAGAATGACTTTATTCCTATAAAGGTCAGATCCTAAGATCCCATACTATATAGAGAATGGACCATTCATTCCAACACTACTAGTCCCTGCAGGTCCTGCTACTTCTATCTCTCCTGCTATTCCTGAGAGACATATTCCCAAAACTCCAAATGAATGGAGTGAGGAAGACAAGAAAGAACTAGATGTTGATTCAAAAGCTAGATCTATTATCGACATGTCTCTGCCAGATGAGGTTTATCATTCTGTTATGAAAATAAGGACCTCCAAGTCCATGTGGGACACTCTCTGTGTTCAATATGAAGGAACTGATGAGGTTCAGATTACTCGCCGAAGAAACTTAGTGAGACAATATGAAAGTTTCATGTTTTTGAAAAATGACACACTTTCACAGATCCACCAGAATTTAACTGTCTTTTAATAGAAATGAAAATAGTTGATCAAGAGTACTCTAACTCTGAAATTCTGACAAAGTTCATGGAAGCTCTTCCTAAACAATGGGACACATTTACTACATGTCTAAAGTTGTCAAAGAACACAGAAACTTTATCTTTAAGTGCTTTGTATGGAATATTGCTCAATCATGAGCAATCACAAACCTTAAAAATAAACCTCATAAAGGACACTAAATCTGCCAAAAGTACTTCTTTGGCCTTAGTGACATTAGAAATAGAACCTTCTAAAACTTTATCTTCTTCTATTACTTCTATCACTGAGTTAGATCAAACTAACTTAGAGGATATCACTGATACTGACATCTCTGAATTTGACAATTCCTTGGCTCTTCTCACTAACAATTTCAGGAGATTTTCCAGAAAGAGTAACTTCAGAAATACCCCTGCTATCACTGACTATGATAAGTCAAAGACACTCCCTGCTAACAAAGCTTCAGGGATCTGCTACAACTATCAACGCAAAGGCCACTTTGCTAGTGATTGCAGATCCAAGAAATGTCGCTGCTCCCACCACTTCTCAGATCACTAATAAAACTAAGAATGAAAAATATTCTAAGTTGAAAGAGAAATATCAGAATCTAAAGAAAAACCAGCGAAAAGGTAAAGGCCTTGTTGCTGAAGAAGTCAACTAGGCGTAAACCACTGACGAATCTGGGTCAGATGAAGAAGACATAGTCTTTATATGTCTTACGGTTAGAATAGAAGAAGCTGAAGAGGCCTCTAATACCTCTTCTTCAGAATCTCCATCAACTCGGGCACCTATTTTTGTAAACCCCTCTATACCTGAAATTGATAGCTTGTCGGCTCTCGACTCTATGACCGTTGATTTCTACAATGCTCTAAATGGTAATAAAAAAAGTTGAACAAATAAACATATATCTAACTAAACAGCTTAAAAACTGCCATCTGAATATCAAAGAACTTACTAAAATCCAAGAAGATTTTAAGGACCAAGAACCTCCCTTTGATTCCTCTAATGGTGATTCATCAGTGAATAACCAAGAACCTCTTTCATCTCACGAGAATGCAAATCCCTCTGGATCTCGACCATGGATGATAAGAATTGCTGAAGAATCTATTGTTGAAGCATCTTCAGTTCTCCCTGAAGAAGTCGTTGATTCACATGTTGACCAATCTCCTCAACTACCTGCTCAACGATGGACTCAAAATCTTTGGTACTCCTAATCTTGGTCTTTGGTACCCCAAAGGCTCAGGGTTCGATCTAACCGGTTTCTCTGATAGTGATTTTCCAGGATGTAAGATAGATAGGAAGAGTACCACTGGAGGTTGTCAACTTATAGGTGGAAAGTTGGTGAGTTGGACAAGTAAAAAGCAAAACTCAATATCCATATCAACTACTGAAGCTGAATATGTAGCCGTTGTAAGTTGTTGTGCCTAAATCCTTTGTATGAGGAACCAACTCAGGGACTATGATATTAAGCTATCAAAGATCCCTATCTATTGTGATAGCACAAGCGTTATTGCTATAACTAACAACCCTGTACTTCACTCGAAAACCAAGCATATCGAAATCATATATTACTTTAGCAGAGATCATGTTATGAATGGTGAAATAGAACTTCATTTTGTACCCACTTGTTAGGTCTGAAAATGTTGTATCCGAGATGACAACTATTAAAGACATGAAGGACTAAAACGTAAAGTCAACAAAGTCATTAACTAGGAAGATTTATTATTAGGAAATATTTGTTTATGTCAAAAGGAACTGATATTATTGTAAATAAAACAAGTTAATAATGCCTTATTCCTTTGTTTCCTTGTTTCTATTTCCTCTAGAATATAAATACAAGGTTAGGGGCTAGCATTAGAAGACTCGAGATTAGAGAGAGCTTAAAGAGAGATTAGTCATTCATATCATGTTCATGCTTTATTGATTATTATTGTAATCACGAATCCTTACAAGTTAGATATATGACATAAGACATCATTCATATTGTTCTTGTTATTACATTGTTACTTGATATACTGGGATCCACACCACTGAATATCAGCTCGCTGACCTTTTCACTAAGCCTCTTGATGAGACTAGATTCAATCTATTAATCAGCGAACTTGGTATGTTGAACACTGAAGAATGAAAGTTGTCAGTAGTTAACATTATTTAGTGAATATCAAAGTGCTATTCAAATTCATTAGTCATTCCCTGGACTTACCAAGCTATGTACTTCTTTTTCTTACACTCTCTGAATGTCTTTAAATTCAGAGAATGGTTCTCAAAAAGAGAAAACCCATTACTGGAAATACATTTATTTCAAATGACGAGGATTTTAAATGGACAATAATTAACATTTATTATATAAATGATAGTCTTATTATTTTCTAAAAAGGACACGTCAGACCTTATTCCGACACACGACGGACCTCAACGTTTCCTATCCCATCAAACCCTAGGGACTTGCAATAGGTCATCATTACCTTTTCAAAAATCTTAAACCGTCGTTTAGTTTCCTTCTCTCTCATCTTTCTCTCTCATCTACCTATATAAGTTAAATTACTCTTCTTTTCATTCTCTTATCTAACTTGTGTGTTTTTCTCACTTTCTCATTTTCAAAGGTTGATTTCTTAGTTTTTTTGCTTATACAGCAACTTAAATGTTGTTTAAATCTTCTACCCTTCTTCTATAACATCTTGTTATATAGATTAACTGTATATTTTTTTACCTGTCAAAACCCCAAAAATCATATAAACCTGTTCTATGTTTCTTTCTTAAAACAGAAGACATTTTGGTCATTTTGATCCAAAATTTATGACATATCTTTTCTAAAATCTATATATGGTATATTTTTGTACCAAAAATAAACACTTTGGTATCCTTTTAACTAAAACTTTGTTCAAACGTTTTTCTTGAAATCTGCCAAATAAGAAGTATTTTGACTTTATTCATCAAAACACTTGTTTTTCCATTTCTTTGGTATTCTTTGTACCAAAATCTCAGGTTTATACATTTTTGTATTAAGCCATGATTTTTCTATTTGGTGTTCCTATCTTTGAAACAACAATGGCAACCTCAAGGAAGAACATCAACGCCTCCGTCTCCACTGATGAAGAAGTAATTCCAGTGACCAACTTTGTTGCTGCAAAAGAATCCATCTTCTCCATTGAGCAAGGGTTTGTGAAACCCAGCAACCACGTCGCTCTACTCAGCATCCCTGAAGAAAGACCCTAACTTAACGACACTCTGTTCCTTCAGAAAGGCCCTCTATAACATGCTTTCTCTTATGTCCCTATTGGAATCACTGCCCATCTCGAACAGTTTGGGTTCACTGCTCACTGCACCATAGTGACCACTGATAAGGGTACCATGCTCTCTGCAATCAGATTCACCACTAGCTTGTGAACCGTGGCTATCACTACCGGCATTCTCAAGGCAGCTCTTCGTCTCCCTGCCAGAGGAAAGAATCAGCAATGGATTGCTGAACCCACTAGGGAGGTCATTCAAGAATTTCTTGATCGCATTGGATACAACTGGCCAGTGGATAAAGAGACCTTTGAGATCAGCAAGGAAATTACTAAGATCGAGAAGAGAAAATTGCCTGCTCGATGGCATTATATATTCACCCACGTGATTCAGTGCCTTGGCACTAAGATAGGTGCTCAGGAACAGACTGGAAAGCAGTTCCTTGATATGGCATACTCTCTCTGCCATGGTTGCAACCTAAACTATGCTACTTACATTTTCGATGAGGTCTCAAGAGGGTGAAGGTGCAGAAAAGAGAAAAGACCATCCCCTATCCAAGGTTTGTCGGGGCTATCTTGGAATACGTCTATGAGGGCTATCCGACTGAGGGAGATAAAAAATTCTCTCAGATAGGCAAGAAGGCTTTAGAACATGATGAAAAGCAAGGAGATGCTCTATACCTCCCTTACCCGTCAGTCTCAGCTATTCCTACGCCTACCATTCAGGTAGAGAATGCGTCCAGATCACTAAAAAACTCGTCAGTGATCGACCTAGACTCATCTTCCTCCCCATTGAAACGCAAAGAACCAACCACTGATGGTCACAAAAAGACCATCGCTTATAAGCCAGCGACAAAGAAACGAAAGAAGAGTGTCCCAAGAAGACTCTCTCTGATTTCGGCGTAGTACAAACGCCTCCTCTAACCTCTACCATGACAACGACATCTGCATCCCTTGCCGCTTCATCAGCGCTACCTCTTTCAGGGACTTCGGTCACTGAAACTTTAGTCACCAGCTCTACTGAAGCTGGTATAGGTAATACTATCACAGCCTTCTCTTCTACTTTTACTTATTCTTCTTTGGTCCACACATCAACCCATGACTCAGATATGGTTGTCCCCATACCTGAAGGGGTTGAACAGCGTGCTGTCCAATTATCAACTTTGTTTCAACAATCTGAAAATTGGAAAGCTACGTGCATAGGACCTGAAAATGTTTCTAACAAACATTCTCAAACACAGGTTATTGATCCTCAGGACACAGCCGTAGCAGAGAGTAATCCTTTAGATACTCTCAAGGAACCCTTGCGTATACACTCTACCACCCAACTTCTTTCTTCTAACCCCGAGCTCTTTTTGGCTTATTTATATATGTTATCTATAGGTGTCACTGGTGCACCTACCTCAACTGTTGCTGTTGCTGCTGTTGCTTCTCAAGGTGTCTCTAAGAGACCTCTCCGCAAGTCTCCAACTCTTGCTACGGAGCAAATCAAAAAGATCAAGATGGAGAAAGTTCAGGGAATGTCTTTTCCCCAAATAAAAGAACTATCTATCATCTCTGTGCCTCCTCCCACTGCTTCGATCCAAAATCCCGCCCTGGATCGTCTGGTTTAGGAATCGGCCCAGATCAAGCACAGGGCTGATGTCTTGCAGCTGTCCGCAGAGCACGTCTACAACAGAGTGTCAGGGACACCAGCTCTCAGAAATGCCGTTCTAGGCATCCAAGCTGAAGTCACCTCCCTAAAAACGGATCTGAGCAATGCTATTGCTCAGAATACCTTCTCGGTGACCAAGCTGGAAGATCCGCTTAACAAGCAAGGAGAAGAGATTTCCGCCCAGGGAAAGACACTTGCAGAAATCCTTCGCCTTCTACAAGCTTCTTCTACTTCCACCTCCACCCTCTCTGCTGATGACAGAGCATCCCTAAGTCAGATTGTCAAGACTCAGCAAGCACAGGCCGATTCTCTCTCCGAATTGAGCAGCAACGTGCGTACTATGCTGGTGCATGTTCTACCTGCTAGCAACACTAAAGGGGAGAAGTTCGCGAAAGAGCTTGAAGAGGAGTTTATTGGCCAATCTAATGTTGTGTTCTTCATAGATGCACCCATCGCTCAACAAACAATAGATAACGCTAAAACTCTCTTCCCTGAAGTCTTTACCAGGGAAGTTGAACCTGTTGATGGTGAAGAAGAAAAGGACGAAGAGGAAGAAGAAGAAAGAGATGATGAAGACATCCACTACAATCTCAGGGATGAAGATGACGATGACGATGATGATGACACGTCCAATTTCTTCAAGTCTAATCGTCCGGGGATAACACAATCAGGGATTGTGTTCATAGACCCTTTAGGGACAGGCCCTCTACTAACCAGGAGCAGTCTGATCCCTCAGGAAAAAATAAACAACCAATGGAATCTGATCCATCTTCCCTAAATAAAGAGGGGAGCTCAACATCACCTAGGTATGCCTACCTCTTGAACTCTACATCCCTCTCTCTGAACCCCAACCTTCTATATCCTTACCTATTGCTATTCTTACCAATACTTAATTCATAAGAAATATTAATGAAGTTACTAATGATGAACCTTCCTCTCCCAATCTCAGTGAACCCTGTCCCTCAAAGGTGACCCCATTGAATGAACCTTCCACTGAAGACCGATTCATGTACATATCTGAATCGGAATCTTGAGAGGAAGAAGGCCATATTCACATGCATGTAAATAGACAATCTATCTCTGAACCTGAAGAAGAAGAGAGAAGGGCTATGTTAATAATGGAGCTAGAGAGGACTAGAATAAAAATCCCTCTTCGTATCACTAGTCTTGAAGCTCCCACTCCAATAAGCGTCTATGACGAATTCTCATTCCTTACCCCTGAAGAAAGAGCAGAAGCCTTGGAAGCTCAGCGAATAACACACCAACGACTAAAAGATGCACAGGCAAGCTTCAGGGTTACTGAAGCAATGGTCAGGGAAGACGGAATAAGAGCCAAAGTACGCATACATGAAGCTGAACAAAGCCTCATGGCCGCTGAAGCCTTAGCAGAGAAGGAATTCGTCGCTGATAACTTAAAAGTTAATCCTATCAAAGCTCAAGATATGATCTTACAAGCCTTGAATAGAGAGAATCAGGAAGCCAAGGAACCAAGAAATGAAGAACTGGAGTGGTGCAAGAAAAAGCTAAACTATCGTATCTCTCCTGCAACAATTACAAATGCAACTATCGAAGGATGAAATTCAAAATCTGGTCCAAAGATAAAGGTATTTATGTCTAGAGGACAAAGACGTGAAAAAGAAGAACCCAATTTCTGAAGTTCTATGGTTTCTCTGAATGGCTGGAAATCAGAGATGCCATTCAAAAATCCAAAACTCAATTCAAAGACGTTGTAGAAAGATATATCGACCAGTTTCTATGAAGGATATCTTAGTACGTAACTATTCCTCCTCTTCCATCAAAATCCAAGAAGAAAAGATCAAAATTCGATGCTGATGATGGTCCATCGTTCATAAATGAACATGAGACGAAATTTGATGCTGAAAGTCTTTTCTCCCATCTCATTATCCCTGACATCTCAATGCTTAACTCATCCCTGTCAATTCAGAGATATTATGAAGAATACGAAACCAGGGATGATATTCAAAGATAATGATGGGACTATGAAGTTCCTCAGAAATAAGGAGATAAGTATTGCTCCAACTAAGCTAATCAAGACTCTATATTACAGCTGTTGGGTAAACAATGACCCTCTGTACATACAGAAGGGCATCTATGAGAAAGAACAACTAAGAAGAAAAGACCATGTTGAATGCTACCCAAAACCCAACTCTTAATTTTCTTCTTTCCTTTGTAGTTTACTTTAGTCTATTGTACTTTACTTTAGAAATTGTAATTTCATTTTCAGAATGTAGTTCTTCAGATTTATTTGTTTAACTAAATTCAATGAAGCACTCTACTCCATCTGTGTACTGAAAAGATTCCTGAAAATAGTAAAAGGGACAATGAACATATGAGTTCCAAAATTTCTTTAAATCTCTAAATACTCGCTGATATTACACTCTGTAATTAAGCAGTGAATGTACTTTATAACTTTTGAACTTGTAAAAATTGTGTTTTCATATCCTTATAAATGAAACTCAATTCAGATAGTATATTAGTTGAAAAAGATCTCACAGAATAGTACTTAGAATTCTTACTTTAAAAATTCTAAGGCCTCACTACTTCTTTCAAACAATTTTTCTATGTTGCTTAATCATAATCAAATAGAGGGAGATTGTTGATCCAAACTCCTTTCAGTGATTTGAATATGAATCCTTATATACTAAGTGAAAATTCCAAGTATAGGTCACTGTTCATATTCAGCGATAGCACACACAGATTGCACTCAGTGATCGCTGAAGATCAGGAACACTGCCCTATCCTAGAACATTTGAAGAACAACACTAACACCACAAGACCATTCAGCAATAGTCGAAAGCCTAGCTGAAGATAGAGATGAACAGCTCGAGATCTGAAGTGATTCACTGATAGCAACGTCCATCTACCTGAAGTGTGAGATCTTGCAAAGCCTCAGTGATACCTGAAGACTTCATCCTTGAAGACTCAGTATCAGTGATAAGTGGGGCCTACTCAGCAAGATCAAAGTTGAACTTATCTCGATGCACAAATGTCAAGCCCCCATGCCTTGTCAGGAAAGGACGTACGGATTGTCTCTTATGTCTTCAAATCTAGAGGTACCGTCCTCTTCCCCCCTCCCCCTAAAAAAAACGTTCTTCTTATATTGTGGGATGTTTTTTTATATAAGTTGCCTATGTAATATATTTTTATTTTTATTTACAGTGTTACTATCACTTAAATAAAACAAAAAATACTTGTTTATTTGACGAATTTGCACCATATGACTATTCTCCTTATTCAATTTATTCTTAGAACCATTTTTACTCATATGTCACGAGGTTCGTAACCCAAGTTCAAAAGTATTGTAGACCCCTAAAACGACATCATTTTTGACCAAATATCAGTAGGTCCGTAAATATAACGGAGGTGGCTTATGGACCTGACCAAAAATTCGTTCCACCTGCGTGCGACACGTGGCAGGTCTGTAAGTATTGCGGAGGTGGCTTACGGACCTGGCCCAAAAACGATGTTTTTTTGGTGGGTCTGTAATACTTACGGAGTTGGGTTACAGACCTAGTGACAAATGAGTAAAAATGAGAAAGAAATGGTTATGAGGATAAGTAAGAAGTGTAGTTTGGTCATTTAAGTCAAGGGCTCTGTTTATTTAAGTGATTAGTTTGGATTTAGCATATCCAACAGTTTTTTTAAAATGGAGACTCTTAACAGTTTCCTTAAAACTATCTATAAAATGAAGAAAGTAGGAGAGAGAAAAGTTTTTCTCCAAATAAGAAAAGCATTCCAAAAACGATTACCAAGTCGGAACACCAATAGAAAACTTGGAAAATAAATATTTGGAGAGAAAAAAATAGTATTTTTATAGATTAATGAAGTATTTTAACATTATAATCAACATGGGATTCTTCAAAATGGGCAATCTGTTGGAGATGAATGTTATTTTTTGAAGATTTTTATTTTTGATTCTACATTTTTGGAAGATTTTGGTGAATCTGTTGGAAATAATTAATTGAATATAATTAAATTGTGATGTCTCAATTTTGGGATGTTATATACGTAGTAAAATTATAGATCCGAAATTTGTAATAAAATAAATTTTAAAATTTTATATCATATCAAAAATCATATAAATTTGAACAATAAAAATGTTTATAATGACAAAATGAAAAATATATATCAAAGAATTGTTTTTGTTTTTATAGGTAAATACTGAAATTATATAGCCAGTAATTTAAAAAAAAATTAGATAGTTATTGATTGAGATGAGTTCACAAATTTAAAGTATATAAATCCAAGCTTCAAACACAAGTAAAATTGAAACCCAAAATCTTAACATATTGTTTAAAACTAATCAGTGCTTTTTATATCAATTATTTTTTAGGAAGGTTAATGGCACCCTTATATAGTATTAATGGCATCCCTAAAAATGAATTTTATCTTCACACATGTCTACATCAACACCTATTATAGTATTAAAAATTCTATAAACACCCCTATTAAAAAGATGTCATTAACAATTCCCTTATTTTTATAAGAGAATTTTGCTGAAATAGCCATTTTAACAACTCAAATTACTGAAATAGTCATTTTCCTCAAAAGTTGCAAAAACAACCATCACTACGCCAAAAAAATGCTACGCCATGGCGTAGTACAAGAATTTCCCGGATATTTTCAAAAAAATCCTCAAGTACGCCATTTTGTAACTACGCCATGGCGTACTTGGTCCCTAAAGTTTGAAAAATTGGCAAAATTGGCCCTTGGACTTGAAACGATCGAAAGCAAGAATCAAAAATGACAAAATGGTCCCTGGACTTTACTACGCCAAGGCGTAGTACCCATTTGGCGTAGTACCCATTTTAAAAAACTGGTAAGATTGGCCCCTGGACTTGAAAGGCTGGCGAGAAGGTTAAAAAAATGGCAAAATCGGTCCCTGGACCTTACTACGCCATGGCGTAGTAACATTTTGGCGTAGTGGTCAAAGATTCCATGGAATATGCTTCTAAAATATTGACTGGACCTTACTACGCCATGGCGTAGTTAACTTTTGGCGTAGTGGTCAAAGATCCGATGGAATATGCTTCAAAATATTGACTACGCCATGGCGTAGTTACCTTTTTGTCGTAGTTGTTGGGTTTTGACCGATTTGACATAAATAATGGGTAGCTGGCATTGAATAGGGTGTAATCAATACATTGGGAGGGGAGAAGTCATGGGTGCATACACATTCTTGGTTATAAATTGGACCTTGTGGTCCATACCATCCTCACCACTCTCCATAAACAAACATATAATTTTTGTGTTCTTGAGAAAACGACAAGAACAGTTAGTCCGAAGCCGATATTTTATTCAAGCGCACGGGCCCTCGGGAATAAGTACAATCCACGTCAAAAGTCACGTCTACACGTCAAGACATGGAAAGTGCAAACCCACAACCAATGGTAAGTTATTTCGTTTTAAATACTATATGTTTTCTTGTTTTATAAATCTGTCAATATCTGTTTACATGATTTTTTATAAAACACCCAAATATATATATATATATATATATAAATCTGTCAATAACTGTCACGGATTTAATATATATTTATATATATATAAAGGAATCAATATATAAAGGAAATTTAATATAATTTAGTAGTATATATATATAATATTTTTTAACCGTTATATATATAAGGTTACGGGTTTAATATATATATATATATAAATCAATATATATTGTTGATAAATAAATTATATCAAATGATTCGTAGTTTAAAATGGGAAGATATTACGAATAATTATAATTGTTGATAAATAAATTATATCTTTTTTTTAAGTTGTATATTTATTTTAAACTATGATATGAAAAGGTTTAATAGGATTTGAGAAAAAAAATTATTTATACGGAACCGATTGTTTTTATTAAATGCAATTACTTTCACTGTTCTATATTTTCATTTAAAATTTATCTTTTATTAATTAATACAATTTTGTTTGATATTTATGTTAAAAGCTATATATATGTGTGTATGTATGTGTGATGTGTATTAAAATATAATAAAGAAAAAATAAAAAATAACTATATATATAAGTGTCAAATTTTTTGTATATTAATATAACAAATAAAATGAAAGGATAAATATTTTAAAATTTATATAGCACAAAGACTAAATATGTTAAACTTTACACAACATAGGGACTCAATATGTAACTTCCCAAAAGTTTTTAACAACAATTTTAACTGTGTTAGTTGCAAGGACGAAAATGTAAAGAAAATGAAACCATATGAACGAAAAAACAGTTTTTAAACAATATATATAATTTTTTTTAATAATACAATTGTGAATCTAATCATTACAAATTAATTAATACAATTAATTATATAGAAATCAATATATATAATTTTTGTAATATATATATAAGGTCACGGGTTTAATATATATATATATATAATTTTTTTTATTATACATTTGTTTAATATACATCTGTTTTATATCTGTTTAATATACATCTGTTTCATATCTGTTTAATATACATCTGTTTAAATATCTGTGTAATATACATCTGTTTAATATTCATCTGTTTAATATTCATCTGTTTAATATACATCTGTTTAATATTCATTTGTTTAATATACATCTGTTTAATATACATCTGTTTAAAGTTAATTTAAATTAATTAATAATATCTGTTTAATATACATCTGTTTAATATACATCTGTTTAATATTCATCTGTTTAATATTCATCTGTTTAAATTAATTAATGATATCTGTTTAAATATCTATTTAATATTCATATCTGTTTAATATACATCTGTTTAAATATCTGTTTAATATTCATCTGTTTAATATACATCTGTTTAATATCCATTTGTTTAATATACATCTGTTTCATATCTGTTTAATATACATCTGTTTGAATTATGAAATATTGATGAACGAATATCAACAATTATGACAGATTCGTCTGAAAAGTTATGACAGATTCGTCTGAAAAAGTAGTCAGGATTCGCCTGAAAAGTTATGACAGATTCGTCTAAAAAAGTAGTCAGAATAAGCCTGAAAAGTTATGACAGATTCGTCTGAAAAATATTGATATCGTGACCAATACGTCTGACTATATCGTGACGAATATCGCGACTATAAATAAGTGGTATGTTGAAGTGGTAACTTGCAATCTCTAACTTACTACATTTAACCAATGTCTGGAAACCGCCGCTCCGGCAAGAAATTGATTCATGAGTCTGGAACTTCTTCAGGCTCAGGCAATAAAAAACAGCTGAATAATGGAAGGTTCAGGATTAGATGGAAAGCGCCTGAAACGGACGAGGAGTGGAGACAGATTGGAAAAACTAGGGCCCATCATGCAATAACAGATGATGAAGAGCTAGAATACGATGCCGCATGGCTAAACTATAGGAGTTCACATAACGGTGATACGCCGCCAACCTATGACGAGAGCCTTTTGTTCAACCGAGACTCAAACCCTCCGGCAACTCAAGTCATGCCTTCAAAGCTCAAGGCATTGTGTAAAGAGGCTGACGAAGAAATTGAAAGGTTAGCAGAGTTTCGGAAAGATAACCGGAAGATTCAACTAGAAAAACAGGCGCTATTCGATGAAAAAAACGCCAACTAAAAGTCCTACAACATGAATTACGTCAAGATGAGGCGGAGATTAATGACATCAAAGAAACCTACACGTATCTAGAGACGGAAATCAACAAGAAGGCTGACTGGATCATCTCCTGTCAGAATATTTATCCGTACTAGATTTTTTAGTTTAAATTATTATTTGTAGTATTTAAACGTGTGTTTGAATTATTGTTTGTAGTATTTAAATATCTGTTTGTAGTATTTAAATGTGTGTTTGTAATATTTATTTTTTGTTTTCTTAATAGTTCTATTAATAGGTATTTTCTAAAAATGTTCTATTAATAGATATTTTCTTAAAATGCATTTATTGTAAAAAAAAAGGTAAAACATTATATATAATTATAAAAAGGTAATTTTCCGCGATCCTTTCAAGTCCAGGGACCGATTTGTCATTTTTTATTCTTTCTCGCGAACCTTTTAGATACAAGGACCAATTTTGCCAAGTTTTCAAAGTGACTGCTACGCCAAAAGGTTACTACGCCATGGCGTAGTAAGGTCCAAGGACCATTTTGCCAGTTTTTGATTCTTCTCGCCAGTCTTTCAAGTCCAGGGGCCAATCTTGCCAGTTTTTGAAAATTGGTACTACGCTAAATGGGTACTACGCTATGGCGTAGTAAAGTCCAGGGACCATTTTGTCATTTTTGATTCTTTCTTTCGATCCTTTCAAGTCCAGGGGCCAATTTTGCCAATTTTTCAAACTTCAGGGACCAAGTACGCCATTACGTAGCAAAATTTTGGCGTACTTAGGACTTTTTTGCAAATATCCCGGAAATTATTGTACTACGCCATGGCGTAGCAAAATTTTGACATAGTTATGGCTGTTTTTACAACTTTTAAAGAAAAATGGCTATTTCAGTAATTTAAGTTGATAAAATAGCTATTTCAGCAAAATTCTCGCATCTCCAACTAGAAAAGTGAAAATAAAGCTTTTAACTATTCATGGTCGAGTATTGCTAGTCTGCATGAAATGACTGGATTTGCAGACGTTCTTTTGACGTCAAATCCTTCCACCATTTTTTCATTTCTATTATTGTAAAATTATTTTCCAAATATTTATTATTTATTAATAAATTCTGGTAACACTTAAAATTAAACATTGAAACTAAATATATTAAATACAGACTTTTAGTCGTATGTATTGTTATTTAAGTCAAAATAACATAAAATCATATATTAAAGATTCGTCACCTACCATTTTTGTCAACTAAAAGGAGATTCATTGTTAAGGACTGTTTTGGTTGGTTTTTTATTAACTCATGTATGGATAAATATGACTGTATGGTTTATTTTATTTGTATAGATTAATATACTTTACTATTTGTTTGTTGTGTTGAACGAATTGTCTGAATATCAGAAATGACTATTTTACCTCTTATTTGTATTTAAGTAATGCTTAACATAATTATTTGATAAATTTATTGAATAGTTGATTATGAACATAAAATTATCAATTTAAAATATTTAGAATAAATAAAACTTTATCAAACATCATTCTATAACATCATCACAACAACGTTTAATAAATATTTATAATTAAAATAGCTAACATTATAGTTTGGATATAAGTTTATTTGCAACAAAATTAATAATTTATCAAACAACATTATCTTAACACAAATTTTTAAGTTCAAGCATTAAATACAAATCCATAGGAGAGGAATCAAAGTTCGGAAAATCCCACGTCTTTTTTTTGCTTTTCAAATTTCTAAGACTTTCACACAAACACATTAATTTTCAACTACCCTTCACCTTTGTTTTCTACTTTCTTCTTTTGATTCCTCCATTTTATTTAGAAGAACCAAATCGTGATTTCACATAAATAGGGGAGAATATTTGTCCAACTCTAAAAGGTTTCAGCCTTGATGGATTACCATCAAGAAACCTAATTTATGTGAATTCACACTCTTCTTGAACTAACCTTCTTGAAGAAGCATTTCAATGGTGGCCTGCTGTTCTTGAGTTTCCATAGAGTTTCTTCTATTTGGGTTCAAATGCATTTCAACCATCACAAGAACATAAAAAAAACACATCGTGAAGAACATATTTTAAAAGAATATAGGTTTAAAAGAATACGATCTGATATGCCAACAATTTTTTAAAGAACATATTATAGCATATCAGATCTGAAATATAGGTTTTTAAGTTTTAAAGAACCCATCATAAGGAACATATCTAAAGTTTTAAAGAACAGATCAGAGGAACTATGGAACAGATCTAAAGAAGAGAAGAACAAATCGCGAGGAACTATAGAACAGATCACGAGGAACAAAGTGGAAGACGAAATCTTGTGATGAGAGGGTTTTTACTTTTTACCTGTGATGAGAGAGTTTTTAGCTGAGCGGTTGTTGTTTTAATTGGGAGGGCAAAGATGGAATTAAAATGGTTGTTTCAGTTAAGGTTCCTGCTAAAGCTTAGCGATTAAGTCATTATCTAAATGATTAAGTCACTACCAAACACCTTTATATAGCTGAGCGAATAAGCTATATAACTTGTTAAGCCCATTAGGCCGCTAACAAACAGGCCCTTAGACACTTACCACCATGAGTCACGACATCACCGTCTTTACCATTCATAAAAAGTTCAAAAACATACATACAAATCTAAACATGAGAGAACATTCAAAAATATTCATAATAATCAAATTCATACAGAAGAATATCTCCAAATCTTAATGTTTTCATCCAAGAAGTAAACGATATCTTAAGTTTCAAATGTCTTCAAATAATGACACTTATCAAGGATTTTGATTACTATGGGAAAACTTATGCTAAAATGTGATGCTCCCATTTATTTAAGTAAGGTGAGGAGGTGAGAATAGAATTCTTAACTTATAAGTCCCATCCAAGTCTTAAAAATTATACTTAAAGTCTTAGCTTAAGTCTAGGCATTTTAAGTTCATACCTACTTCACTTAAACTAGAGCTCTGATACCAACATCTATCACCCCTAACTTTAAAGAAAATATCGGAAAATTTAAACTTTCAAAACCCTTATAGATACGATATTGTTTAAAAACAAACTACATAATATATTTCAAAAGGTACAAGGTCAGCATTAGAAATTTTAATTAGACTAACTAATCCATAAGTGGATTTAGGAATAATCGGGTGCTACTAATATAATCCAATCCCCTATCTTCAAAATCCATGACGCTCTTACGCCATTCTAATGAAACCTCTCAAGCTCCATTACCACCTTGAAACCTATTAAGACCTGTTACACATGTCGATAAGAAAAAGTTTCAGGCTTAAGCCTAGTGAGTTAAAGCAGTCTATATCATAAATAAAAGTAATGGAACCCGAAGAATTTCCCTTTTTCCAAACATACTTTTATATAATAATATTCGTAAATGAAGGAAGGTATTTTCCAAAATCGTTGCTTTTCAAATATAAAGCTTAGTCATGAAATACCTGTTTGAAGACCATCAACCGTGCCACCTTATTCTTGAACAATAATAAATAAGTTTTAACATAAGAATCATGTAAAGTGCGATAATTACCATGTATCCTGAAACCACTGAAAGTAAGAATAGACTCAATACCCAAACAACACCTTTCGGTGACGAGGGAGACCCGATTTCGTATACGTGGCGTAACACAAAGTAAGTCGGGATTCGACGTTAAAGATTAGTGCCTTAAGATAACGGTCCCGATGTATGACCCCCAACGAGTACTCACCGTAATACCTAAAGCCCCGGAGCCCAACCCATACGGATTCATCTCCGAAACACCCCGACCCAGACCTACTTAAATACTCTAGTCTCACACTAAGAACAGATGGTAATGGGACCCGACTCTGAATGAGTTCATTCACAGAATACCTGTGTCAACTATAAGAGGCACCAACCTCTTAACATGGATCCCGACAGCATACTCCAACGAGTTACATCATCGTAATACCCAGGGTTGCAGAGGTATTCCCACTTGGGTCTATCTCCGTAATACCCACGGTCGTAAGGGCATTCCCATTTGGGTCCATCCTTGTAATACCGACAACCAAAAGCCCAACGGCTTATGTCCTCGAACGAGGGACTCGGAAGTCTTTCAAACACTAAACTGAGTCATATGCCTATGGATCCAAATGCAATGCAGACTAACTTTACTTGACTCCAAAAGTAAGACAATGCTCCCAGGATAAACAATTACCAGTAAATGTAGCATGCATGGTTGATACATTTAAGTCTACGCCTCAAGTCATTAAATTCGAACAATGTCCCAAAATCGTTTGGTTAAATCTCTAGTCCAAAGCCTTGTAAAATCTTTGACTACTTCAAATAGAGGGTATTATAAAGCCGTTATTCAATACAATATATTTCCCAAAATCTCCAAAGATCGAGGAGATGGTTTAACAAACGTTGACAACTTTGAAATCAAGGATTTAGCAAACAACAGTCCAAAGTTTATAATTTGGATAAGATCCCCCAAATACGTTTGACTTCAACCAATTTAATAAATATTTGGATTTATATACACCGCCAAGAAAATTGTTTCCTTTAGTTTCAAACTACACATTCTCAAGGTGAGAATGTTAGGTGGACTTCATTTCTTCCAAATACCCAAAATAATTCTGTTTAACCAAATAAATACTCTTTGATGTCCCAAACACTCACCGCAATTTTATAAAGCTTTATCCTTGTAGTTTATAGTTCCAAATACTCAAAATACCGTTTTCATAAACTTATCAAGCAAGAATCAATTTTATAAGAACAAGTACGATTCCTAAAATAGTTATTTTGACATGTATATAATTTTACAAATGCAACTAGAACTCACCTGGCTAGATGTATGTTAAATCTAGGTTTTACCCGCGTGTCCTGAGGGTTCTTCTCAAGTAGGTTACGCGACTTCCCACGCAACGCCAGGTCGCGGGGAAGGTCATACGGGTCCCAAAAACGCCCACTAAGGTACTTTTTCGTGTGCCACATCATAATTTCAACCATAACAAATTCCCAAATGGTTTGTACTCTCCAAAGTTATCACAAAAACTACCAAATTAATAAATTTGGGGTTCTAAACTCAAAATCTAAGATTTGTAAAATCTCGTCTGTTACAATCCTCTCAATCTTAAAAGAGATTTCGTCCTCGAAATCTAGCGCCAAACCAAAACGTAAACGCTAACATCTGCCGTCTCTTCAGTTCACCAAATATTTGACTCTAAAATCTCGATCTCCTCCCAACCTTAAGTGGTTTATACCACCTTCAAATGAAAACTAACGGTCCGCTTAGCTGATTCTAAACTTAGATAAATCACAATTACCACTAACGAGTTTTCTTTCATAACACGATTTTCAAATAGCATTTCTTTGAAAAACTATACGAAACTCCTCTTCGCCAATCCCATGAGGATCTATTGCTTCCTTTCCTGACAAAATACTTTAACCGCAAGTCTACTTCGGCCCTAGGCAAACAAACCCGGACTCATAATCTATACTATCACGAAACACGAACACCTCCAATTATTTCTCAAAATTTCTTAGCATTCCACACTCAAGGAATTTATCCCCTAGTAAAACTCTAAATCATCACGTCTATTTCAATAAATTCCTTAAATTTCCTACTAAATAAATTAATCTTGTCAACCACCAATTTACTAACAAATAAATCTTGATCTCCGACATGCACAAGAGCAACTACCCAAATGAACCTTTCCCACATAATTCATTATTTTCAGAGACTCTCAAGAAAATTCTACCATCCACGCCCTTTCTTGACAATTCTCAGCATGAACCAAACCATACATAACTTAGGCCACTTCTCAAAAATAATGACTTCTCATTCAAATTACTTGGGTCCATACTTATAATTCTCCAAAACCCCAATTGACCACAAGATGCCAAGGTAATTAAAACTTCTACAAGAAATATTTCTTTGCTATAAACTCAAGTGCCAAAAATAACCATTAGGGTAACTAGCAAAAACTTTGGGAACTGAGAGCCAACACATAAGGTTCTAACAAACTTACCTGACTCACGTCCATAAATGCCCTTGATGTAAAGCTGACTAAAATCAAAGACCCTTCTTGGTCCTTGGGCAATTCTTATTGATGTGACCCGAGTCTCCACATTCATAGCATGATAATCCCTTGACGGTGCAATCGTGAATCGAGTGACCTCGCTTTCCACACCTAAAACACTTTAGAGGCTTAGAGATGCATGCTCCATGGTGTTTACTTTGAAAAGTGGAACACCATTTAATGCCTCCACTAGACCTGGTCTTTTGTTCTTTGGGGTCACTTGTAGTTCCTTCAAGTGACCCAAAATTTCCTTCCCATTTTTTCTTCTCCCCAGTGATGGACATTTTCTCTTCTTTACGAACATAGGCGTCTTCCGTGAGTTGTACTTCCTCAATTGCTTCCCAAAGAGTAGAGGCCTTGGAGATGCGGACCGTTGCCATCATATTTACCGGTAAGCCTCTCAGATAGGCTTTGACTTTTTCTTTCTCGCTTGGGGCTACGTGCCCCACTAGGCTTAGCTTCTCTACGAAGAGTCGGGAGTATTCCTTCACGGTCATGCTCCCTTTCTTAAGGGATCGAAATTCGTCGGTTATTAAGTCGATTGCTCTTTCATTACAATACTCCTCCATCAACTTCTTCTTGAATGCGTCCCAAGTCATCATTTAAATAATCTCGTCCCCAAGAGTGGACTTTATAACGTTCCACCAACTGAGAGCCTCACCTCTCAACATTTGGGAGGCAAACTTCACATTCTGTTCCTCCCCGCATTCGCTGGAGCCAAAGGCTTGCTCAAATTCTTGTATCCACTTCATGCATGTGACTAGATCGTCGGCCCCAGAAAATTCGGGTGGTTTGTAGTACAGAATGGTCTTATACGAACAACCTTTCTCTCCCCATCTCACGGTAACAATCAATTGATCCCCGGTACCCATAGTATCATTGTTACCTCCAGAACCACCTATAATGTTTGCGGCCGCTGATTCGAGCCTTCGGTTATTAGTATACCTGCCCTCAAACATCTTCATGAGAACTTCACTTTGTTTCTCCATGGCAGAATTCACCATCTGCATGACACTTGCCATCATTGCTGACTGGGGTCGAATTCCCATTGAGAGGTTTGGGAAAAATGTGCATTGTCGGTATCTCTTGGTTGCCGTCGAGTTGGCGTGCTCGTATCTTGATCTTCTTCCGTGATAGGCGGGTCATTTCGTGAAGTAACCATCTTGCTTTGCCGAAAAGAGAACGGGAATTTAAGATCTAAAACAAGACAATACTAACACTAGAAACGTATCATTACATTCGTTAGTCATTATAAAAATAGTAAGACAAGTACACCTATCTAATAATACACTCAAAATTGCATTACCTACGTGAAATTTTGAAGATATTATACGCGAGAATCCTTTTAACCATCTCTACATATCATAACTAGCGTATCCACGTCGACTCTATAACTCTCTTAACTTATAAGTCGCATCCAAGTCTTAAAAATTATACTTAAAGTCTAGGCATCTTAAGTTCATACCTAGTTCCTTAAACTATAGCTCTCATACCAACATCTAACACCCCTTAATTTAAAGAAAAGGTACAAGGTTCGCATCAGATATTTTAATTAGATTAACTAATCCATAAGTGGATTTAGGAATAGTCGGGGTGCTACTAATATCGTATAATCCTCTATCTTCAAAATCCATGATGCTCCTATGTCATTCTAACGAAATCTCTCAAGCTCCATTACAACCTTGAAACCTATTAAGACCTGATATACATGTCGATAAGAAAATGTGTTAGGCTTACACCTAGTGAGTTAAAGCAGTTTATATCATAAATAGAAGTAATGGAACAGAAGAATTTCCCTTTTTCCAAACATACTTTTATGTAATAATATTCGTAAATGAAGGAAGGTATCTCCCAAAATCATTACTTTTCAAATATAAAGCTTAGTCATGAAATACCTCTTTGAAGACCATCAACATTGCCACCTTATTCTTGAACAATAATAAATATGTTTTAACTTAAGAATCATGTAAAATGCGATAATTACCATGTACCCCGAAATCACCGAAAGTAAGGATAGACCCAATACCCAAACAACACCTTCGGTGACGGTGGAGACCCGATTCCGTCTCTGTGGCGTAACACAAAGTAAGTCGGGATTCGACGTTAAAGAGTAGTGCCTTAAGATCACAGTTCCGGTGTATGACACCCCCTAACGAGTACTCATCGTAATACCTAAGACCCTAGAGACCAACCCATACAGATTCATCTCCGAAACACCCCTACCACAGACCTACTTAAATACTCTAGTCTCACATTAAGAACATATGATAATGGGACCCGACTCTGAATGAGTTCATTCCCATAATACATGTGTGAACTATAAGAGGCACCAAACTCTAAACATGGATCCCGACAGCATACTCCAACGAGTTACATCATCGTAATACCCAGGGTTGCGGAGGCATTCCCACTTGGGTCCATCTCTGTAATACCCACGGTCGCAAGGGCATTCCCATTTGGGTCCATCCTTGTAATACCGACAACCGAAAGCCCAACGGCTTATGACCTCGAACGAGGGACTCGAAAGTCTTTCAACCACCAAACTGACTCGTATTCTGTTAGGTCTATTATTTTAGTTGTGACAAAATAAGGAAAGGATATGCTTTAATTGTAAAAAGAAGTTTATAATTCCTTAAACTCTTTCCTTCCTTAATTAGTTTAGACCTTTCAATATAAATAGGAGTCTAGGGTTATCATTAAAAGAAGTCGATTACCATAGAGCTAAAATACTTTCATATTAACATTGTAATCGTACAAGTGAAATATACGACTACGAAGCTTCATTATTCTGTGTGTTCTTATCGCTTTATACTTCATAATCATTGTGCTTGCATAATCTGGGATCTACAAGTGGTATCAGAGCAGGCGATCAGAGTTCTTTTTCGATTTTCTGAAGTTTTTCACGAAACAGAAGGTAAATTATCGATTTCTGCTGTTTTGAATGTTTCTCGATTCATACTAAATATGTTTCACCCGATAAAAAGTCTTATCTGTGTTTTCTCGATCCTTACTTCTTTCGTTTGACTGTTTCTCGATTACGTTCTACCCGATAAAAAATCAAATTTTTTTAAGATATGTTTTCCTCGATTTAGCCTTCTGTCGCATAAATTTTTGTCGATTCATATTGAATTATTCTTGATTTTTAGTCAAAATTATTTAATCTGTTTTAATTAAAGTTATTTTAGTTCATTTTAATTACTATTGAAATTTTTTACATAAGAAAACTCAGGAACTAGTGACTCTTGCAGCTTTTCTTATTAAAGAATTCTCTAGTAAAAATCATAAACTATAGTAATTTTGATTTCTTTTTCTTAACTGAACAAATAAGAAACTCAAGAACTTAGACATTCTTGTCCATAAAAAGACTTGTTCTTTTTAGTCAACAACCCTATTGTTTTTGGTTTCTAGTTTATCGGTTAAGGAGAATTCAGATTAAGTATCTTTGATTTTTTATCGAGACCTTCTTAATCGACAAAGATTTATTTATCGAGTCATCTGGTATCGATATAATCTTCTTATCGATTCGGTTTCTATTAAGTCAAAGGATTTTTTCGATCGAAAAAAACTTAGTTATCGAGTCCTTTGTGATCGATAACTTCTTTTTATCGATTCAAAAGTTTGTTTAAGTTTTTTTTATCTAGTCCCCTTTACCCGAGAAATCTTCTTATTGAGCCCATACCACTCACCAAATTTTTTGTCGATCCTTCGTCACCCGAGAAAAATTCTTGTCGACCCTTAGTCAATCGAGAAAACTTTCTGTTTCACAAAAACTCCTCAGAAAATAACCAAAAACTCACTGATCGAGATCTTCAAGAAAAGTACAATGACCACTCGCGAAACAATGGCAATTGGTTCAGACACAAAACCGCCAATTCTATTCCCCGGAGAATATTCTCAGTGGAAAGACCGTTTCCTTGATTTTATTGAACGCCATGATTTCGCCGATGAAATCATGCGTTCAATCAATGACGGCCCTCCTCCGGTTTTCCATCAAACTCTTCCATCCAACCCAAATGCAGAACCTCCCCTCCTTGCTCGACAAGGAGTCAAGCCTAAATATGCATATGATGAAAACGAAAAGAGGATCATGAGAGGAGATCAACTTGCAAGATCATATCTCCTCATGAGCATCCCGAACGATATCTATATGAGTATCGACAGCCATAAAAGAAATGCCAAAGCCATGTGGAAAGAAATAGAGAAATTCATGCTTGGCATAAAAATCGGGACCCAGCTCAAAATTACAAATTGCATCTCACAATAAGGACTTGAAAGCCAAAGAAGGTGAAAAACTCCCTGTCACCTACTCCCGATTCGTACACTTAGTAAATGAACTAAGTAAGAATGAGATTCGCAAAACAAAGATCGAGAACAACGTAAAATTTGTAAGTAACTTGCTGCCTGAATGGCGTCGATTTGCCAATCAAATTAAACACAGCAAATTTCTTGCTGATCTCGATCTACATGAAGTCTGTGAAACCCTCCTTGAAGATGAAGAAGAAGTGCTCGAAGCTATGGAGGCCAACCAAAAGATCAAGAAGCCCTCTGATCCCATAGCTCTAGTTGCAAAAGATAGCTGTATCACCTTTCATAGCTCTCCTCAAGAGGTTATTTCCGAACTGGAAGATGAAGACTTTGATTATGATCCGGACATTGCTCAATTCCAACAACAGTTGGCGCTCCTCACAAGAGACTTTCAACAAAATTTTGCCCGTCGCTCTAACCCAAATCAACAACGGTATGCTTCTTGTAACAAGAATTATGAGCGAAAGACTATTTTCGAAGCAAAATCAAGAGAGCAACGTCCGCCAGTCAAACCAGAAGATAAATTCAAGATTGAAAGGAGTTTATGCTACAACTGCGGTAAGACCGGTCATTATGCCCGTGAATGCAAAAAGCCAGTCGTCAAAGATTCAAACTACTTCACCTACAAGTTGATGTTGGCTAAACAAAAAGAGGCCGATAAAGTTCTTATGGCGGAAGATGAACAATGGCTCAACCAAGGCAATGATGATGATGATGAGGAAAACGACGTCCAAGCACACTTCAGTCTGATGGCTTATTCTGATGATTCCCTTCAAATGCTTCCGACTACACACCCGAGGTAAGCCATTCTGACTATGACGCTTTCGTTTCCCAAATGCATGATATGATGCTTAAATTAAAAGAATTACAATCTAAGTTAAAAACCGAGAAACTCTTGGTTTCCAACTTAGAAGCACGCTTAGGAAATAATCATAATCAATTGCTAATTTACCAAACCGAACTTGCAAAATCTCAAAGTATTGCACACAATCATCAAACGGAGAAAACTGCTTTTCAAGAAGAAAACATTCTTTTAAAACAACAAATCTCGGATCTCACACTTCAACTTAACAAATCTAAAAGGGAGACCGAAGATTTTTCATCAAAATAAGAATTTGTGAGTTTTCAAAGACAAGACCTTTTGGAAAAACTCAAAGATTTGGAACTAAAACTGTATAAAATTGGACAAACTAAGCACACAATTCACTTAAACATTCCAAAAGAGTTAAGTTCAAAAACTGGATTAGGATTTGATAATCCGAAACATCTTGAAAAGGCCATCTACAATACTCCGACTATCTATAAATTCGAATATCTGAACCTTGGTCCAGATTACAAAATTCCATTTATGAAGTCGGAGTCCAACGTCGAAGAAAGGGAAGATTGGAAAAGACAAAACAAAAATTTTCATCAAATTCCTTTCTGCTATCCTCAAAAGGTAGAAGAGGAATCTTCAAAAACAACTCTTCCGAATGACTATTTTCCCTCGT
This sequence comes from Silybum marianum, assembly GCA_036898165.1. Taxonomy (NCBI): domain Eukaryota; kingdom Viridiplantae; phylum Streptophyta; class Magnoliopsida; order Asterales; family Asteraceae; genus Silybum; species Silybum marianum. The sequence goes on from CM072529.1 coordinate 35,505,942, forward strand.
ATTCTGACGAAGAACTTCAAAATAAAATTCCTGAATGTAAACCCTACATTCCCACTCTATTTTTAGAAAAGCAAATTGTTCAACTTGAAAAAATGTTGGAACTCGAACGTTCATCGTCGAACAAGGAAAAAGAGGCATTAATCGCTAAAATTCAAACTTTAGAGAACAAAGCTTTACAAACTCAAAACCCCGAAGTTGACACAACTTCAAATATCTCTTCTTGTAAAGCCTTTGTCAGCTCTTATTTGGATGATTGTGATTTTTCATACTTCCCGATTGATCCTAACTACTGTCCTCCAAAACAAAAATGTTCTCTCTCACAAGAACAAATCGATAAGGAATTAGATGACCTTGAGACACAGATCTTTTAGGATACAAATTCTAATCTTTCTTTACTTGACGACAACGAATGTTTAAAAGATTTAAATGTTGAATTTGACTTCAATCCTACACTTCCAACTCATACGGAGTTTTTGGACAAAGGCAAAAAGCCAATTGAATCAGTTTTGCTTCCGGAAGATCCGAATGAGTGTTCCACAAGTCAAACGATTAACTCTCCGATAACCAAACAAATCAAAATAAATTTCTTCCAAAAAGTACTAACAAGCGTCCTATTGATGTTTCAGATATTCATACTTTAAAGACCAAACAAGTTTGGTTTGAAAAAGGCAAACGCACTTCAAAGTCATCATCTCGCAATAAAGACAAATTTTCGTTTACAAATTCTACTTATGTCAAAAGACCAAATCGTCAATCTTTATTTCCATATACTATTCATTCGTTTCGACATTTAATTAAGTTTTCATTTAATTCGAACATGCATAATTCTTATAATTTTCATCATAATTCTTTTCCAAATCCACCTGTTTATAAATGGGTTCCTAAAAAGACCATGACTAACGACCTTAGGTCCCACTTCAAGTGGGTACCCAAAGGTACAAAGTCAACTAACCCCGAAAGACCCATTTACAAATGGGTGCCTAAATCTGCCTGATTTTGTGCAGATCGGTCATGTGTGGTACTTAGATTCTGGTTGCTCCAAACACATGACCGAACAAAAGGAGCTGCTTGCCAATTACAAGGAGAAAAAGGGTGGATTCCTTAAATTTGGCAACAATTACTTAGCACCCATCCAAGGACATGGTGACATCATTCACAATAACCTCACCATTTCAAATGTTTCCTATGTCCAAGGCCTGAGCCACAATCTGCTAAGTATTGGCAAATTCTGTGACAAACAACTTGAAGTCAATTTTTGACCCGAAAGATGTTGCGTGCGAACCTTTGACGGAAAGAAAATACTGGCCGGAACACGCAAATCCAATCTCTACACCATTGATCTTTCCCAAGTGACCGCTCCGTCCAACGTTTGTCTGATCTCAAATCTCTCTAATCCGAAGACTTGGTTATGGCACTGAAGACTTTCTCACTTAAACTTCAAGAACATCAATCACGTCTCTATTAAGGGATTAGTCACCGGCCTACCATCGATAAAGTTTGACAAACCACACTTATGCGACGCATGCGAGATGGGAAAGATGAAGAAGGTTTCTCATAAACCTAAGGTAGTTCATAGCACAACTCGACCCCTTCAACTCATCCATATGGATTTGTGTGGCCCGATGCGGACTCAAAGTATTCTTGGAAAGAAGTATGTTCTAGTTATGGTTGACGATTTTTCTCGCTTTACGTGGGTTAAATTTCTTCGCTCCAAAGATGAGACTCCCGAAACCATTATTACGTTCTTGAAATCCATTCAAGTTAAACTAGAACTTACCGCTCAAACCATCCGCACTAATAATGGAAACGAATTAAAAAATCGTTCACTTGACGGTTATCTCAAATCGGTTGGAATTTCACACACATTTTCTGCGGCTCGCATTCCGCAACAAAATGGTGTGGTCGAACGCGGGAATCGTACCCTCGTTGAAACGGCCCGCACTATGCTCACTTTTTCCGAACTGCCACTCTACCTCTAGGCCGAAGCAGTCAATACCGCCTGCTACACTCAAAATCGTTCCATCATCAACAAGCGCTTCAACAAGACACCATATCAGTTAGTCTACAATCGCATTCCTTCCATCGATCATCTCCGAACCTTTGGTGTTCGCTGCCTTATTCTGAATGAAAAAGAAGATCGTGGAAAACTCAAGCCAAAGGCCGATGAAGCTTATTTTCTTGGCTACTCTCCAAATGCATCAACATATCGGGTCTACATGAAACTTGCTCGTTGTGTCACATAAAGTGTCAATATTCAGTTTGATCCTAGAGCCGAAATGGCTCCTGAACAAGACAGTTCTGGACCCGCACTCACCGGTATATTAGCTTCCGATCACATCCGTTCGGAACCTGCTCCGAACCCCGCTCAACCTTCTACATCCAAAGCTACTACTTCCAATCTGGATGATTTATTCGAGTACTTTTACTCAGATTACTTTGGTTCTCACACTGATATCCCGAATCAGATCACTCTGCCTATCTTGGAGGTTGCCGAAACTACCAACCTTACTGGACCGCCTGTTACTACGGACACCGTCTCAATTGCTGCAACTCCAAGCTCATCTACATCCGCTCCTCTCGCTCAATCTGATGATCTTCCCGCTCAAGCTGCTGCTCCTTCTGATGCTCCACCTAGTCTCAACTCGCCTCCTACTGAACCGACATCCTCTCCCCCACCATCAACCTCATCACCCAAGGATGTCTCTAGTTCCACAAGATCCTCTGCCGTAGCTCCAGCCTTGGAATCAGTTCAAGATCTTCCACTCGGTACTTATGCAGATGATACCCCGGACCCAAATGCATTTCAACCGCTTCCACATACCACCAAATGGGTCCGATCTCATCCAGCAAATCAGATTATTGGAGATCCAACCAAACCAGTCACTACGCGTTCCTCCTCGGCCAACGATTGTTTGTTCTCTTCCTTTCTAAGCAAGATCGAACCAACCTCCATTCAAGAAGCAATGAATGATTCTGATTGGATTGTGGCCATGCAAGACGAACTCAATCAATTTGAAAGCTTGAAAGTTTGGCACCTCGTTCCTCATCCACAAAACAAAACCATCATCGGTACCAAATGGATTTTCAAAAACAAACAAGATGAAGATGGGGTTGTCATACACAACAAAGCCCGACTTGTGGCAAAAGGATACCGCCAACAAGAAGGGATTGATTATGATGAGACATTTGCGCCCGTGGCCCGTATTGAAGCAATTCGAATGTTCTTAGCATATGCGGCTCATAAGAATTTTGTGGTTTTTCAAATAGACGTCAAAACGGCCTTCTTGATTGGTGTTCTGCGCGAAGAAGTCTACTTATCCCAACCTAACGGGTTTGTTGATCCTTCAAAGCCAAATCATGTATACATACTCGACAAGGCTCTCTACGGCTTAAAACAAGCCCCGCGCGCATGGTATGATAGCCTGTTTGCCTATTTGGTGAAAAATGGATACTCCAAAGGTAAAATCGATCCAACTCTTTTCATCAAAAAGGAAACAGTAACATTATGGTTATTCAGGTCTATGTGGACGACATTATATTCGGTTCAACTAACCCACAACAATGCAAGGAGTTCTCCAAACTCATGATTGCAAAATTTAATATGAGCATGATGGGAATGATGAATTTTTTCCTCGGCCTTCAAATAAAACAATTTTCAACGGGAATAATCATCAACCAATCGAAATACATCTCGGATATGTTACGTAAATATAACATGACGTCATGTACACCGATTGGTACACCCATGTCTCCGGGTTCAAAACTACACGCTGATCCCTTGGGAAAAGCAGTGGAATCTAAAAATTACCGGGGAATGGTTGGTTCCTTAATGTATTTAACAGCTAGTCGACCGGACATAATGTTTGCCACATGTTTATGCGCTAGATATCAAGCATCCCCAAAAGAATCTGACCTTAGTGCTATCAAACGTATTTTTCGGTATTTAAAAGGTACTACTGATCTTGGCCTATGGTATCCCAAGGATACGGGTTTCGAGCTAACTGCCTTTTCAGATTCTGATCATGCCGGGTGCATGCTTGATCGTAAAAGCACTTCGGTACACATTCAATTCTTAGGTGATAAACTGGTAAGTTGGTCCTCGAAAAAGCAAGCTTGCGTCTCCACTTCTACCGCGGAAGCCGAATACATTGCTGCCGCAAGTTGCTGTTCTCAAGTATTGTGGATGCGCACACAACTCAAGGACTATGAATTCTGGTTTGATAAGATTCCTATCTATTGTGACTCCAAAAGCGCCATCGCCATCTCAAGCAACCCTGTCCAACATACAAAGACTAAACATATCGACGTTCGGTATCATTTCATCAAAGATCATGTCGAAAGAGGTACGATTGAATTATACTTTGTCAATACAGAACTACAGCTTGCTGACCTGCTCACCAAGGCCTTGGATGAGAAACGCTGCCAGTTCCTAGTGTCCAAGTTGGGCATGCTGAATCTTAAAACCTGATTTTCTAAATCAGACTTTTCAAAATACTCAAAACGACTATCCAAGTTTTTATGCACATTCCTATTGTCTTAACTGTGAATCTGCATCACTCTTGGTTTCTCGTTTGTCGGCTTTTGAAATTTGTTTACAGTTCTGTATTTTTTTGTCTAACCAGTTCAGCTTTCGAGGGGGAGCAACAAGGTACGTTTTTTTTATCTCACAATTGTAGGGGGAGCAAAGTTTTCTTATTTCATGGGGGAGCACAAATTTAATTTTTAAATCAAATCATACTTAGTTTGAAAATCAAGTCCAAAGTTATCGACCCCTATTGGCCCGACAAAATTTTTTGTCGACCAAGTTTGGCCCGACAAAAACCACGCTCGACATCTTGCTGATGTCATCAACCTTCTCGGCCCAATGAGACCTTGCCACGTGTCGTCACCCGATGACCCACTATTTAAATATTGGACCCCACTCTCATACACTTACTTTTCAAACAAGTTTGATTTTCCCTCTTTCTCTCTAAAACCCTTCGAGTTCTTGGGTCCCACAAAGTGTTTTTTTCGCAAATCTTCGAGTTTCACAAATCTGAAAACATCACCAGGTTCGTAATCTCCATACCTACAACTTTAATTCATGGTTTGTTCCCTTTTAAACATTGCATGATCGTGTTTTTGTCAAATAAACTGTTCGGGTTCCCTTCAAAACCCTGGGTTTCTGCTTTTCGGTTGATTTCTGACAATTTTGGGGTTTCGTTTGTGCTTATTTGGTTTATCTAATATTCTAGATATGTTCACTATCACTAATCGCACCTAGACATAGGATTTTCTTTGAGTTATAGGCCGATTTTTGCATCTGTTCACTTAGATTTTTTCACAGTTTTTTCTTGTTTTTTTATCGACTCCTTAAGACTTGACTTAGGTTTTTGTCGAGTCCTAATGATAGATAAAAACATCTTCATAAACTCCAAGTATTTTTTATCGACCCCTTATGACCCGACTTAATTTTTTGTCGAGTCTCAAAGGCTCGATGAAAATTATCTTAGATTATCTTAAGTGATTTTATCGACCCCTTAGGACCCGACTTAATTTTTTGTCGAGTCTTAAAGGTTCGATGAAACTCATCATCGATTGTTCAAAGTGTTTTTATCAAATCATTAATGACCCGACATAAATGTTTATCGAGTCTCATAGGATGGATAACCTGTTCTTCAATTGCCCAAGTTATTTTATCGACCCTTTAGGACGCGACATAAGTTTGTCGCCTATCAAAGGATCGATAAAATTAACTTCCAAAAAGTTTCTAAGTGCCATTTTCTCGGGTATCTGTGACCCGATAAACTCTGCTTCTCGATTCCCCTTGGCCCGACATCTTTCTTATTAATTCTCACAGGTTTGATCTTACAAAATTTCACCAAGTCTTTATGTCGACCCAGCTTGACTCGACATTCTTCTTTTCATCATTCCTATAGCACTCGATAAAACTGGTTATCGACACCTCTGGGCTCGATATTCAAGTTTATCGACTCCTTAGGACTCGACATTTAGACTTGGATTTTTTTTACCTGATTTTATCCATAGCACTGACTTTACCTATGGTTTTGCTAACTGTTCTCTTTCAGTACTAAATGGCGGCTATCAACGATCCGAACCTTTCCGATGATGAACACCCCATGCCTTCTGAACGATCAACCGAACCCAGTACCAATGCGGTCAACCGAGACGACCTCTTGATGCCCTGAGCCAAACTTCGATCTCTCAAACCAAACAATCACCGTGTCGACTTTGGCATCACGATTGAACATCAAGTCATCCTTGATATCCTTCAACGCCACCCCCTTCGATATGCCTTTGCCTTGGATCATCGGGTACCCCTGTTCTATCTCCAGCAATTCTGGTATAGTCTAACATACCATCCGGATGACGGTGACCACCACTTCACTGCCAAAATCGACGACTTTATCACCCGCTTAACACCTTCTCGGATTCTTTGAATCCTCCGCCTACCTGTCGCCACCAACGAACACCCATATGATGCCTTTGCAACCGAAGAACAACTCTGTGCCGATATCCGAGCCCTTGGGTACAACTCACCCGAACCCCTCACAAGCCCCGACCAGTTCAAGAGAATGTACCTGCCTTAAATATGGTTTTCTTTATTCACCATCGTTAATCGATGTCTAACAAGCAAACACACCGACATGGACAAGGCCAGTACTGCGGCCTTATGCATATTTCACGATATCGTATTCAACCTTCACTACGATTACGCATCTGGACGGATTTCGTGGAACTCGTTGAAGACAAATCTAGTTCACGCAATCGTGCATTCGTACTCTTCCAACGGTTCCTTCAACTCTTTATCCATGCCATGTTGTCCTCCAAACCTGACATCCCCAGACGAACCGGATTACCGTTGGGACCTACCATGTGACATCCGTCAAATTTAAGCTTCTAGATTAGTATTTATTAAGCCCTTGTTAGTGTTATTTTAGATAAGTTATAAGAATAGGAGTTAGTTAGATTTGATTGGCCGAAAAATTTCTAGAGTTCCCGATAGTTGCTTAGAAAGTCCGGTTCGGACCCGTAATTATTTGAAACGTCCTATATAGTGCCAAATGCTCTAATTTATATCCAAATTACATAAAATATATAGTTTTAGTGTTTTAAATATAAAACTTTTATTTTTATAGAATTTAACCACTTTTGGGCTTGCATTTTGAGGAAAAAGGTCAAAATTGAGAAACATGACATTTTAAAACATTTTGGGCCTTACATTTATTTAATTTAATAAACAAATATATGAAACACCATGGTTTTGGGCCCCCATGGCCGGCCTCCCCCCATACCCCACATATAAATACAATTGTTTTTCTAAAATCCCTCATTTTTACATTTCAAAATCAAGATTTTCCCTTCTCTCTCTCTAAAAACTCAAGGGACACTCCAAGAGCATCTCCTTCATCCAAACTCCAGCCAAATTCAAGCTCATTTCATCATCAAAAATCAATATTCATCAAAGCCTTGAAGCTCTAGTCATCAATTAAACAAGGTAACAACTTTACCCTCATCATTTCTTACAAATTTTGTTGAAAACCCTATTTTTTTTGGTGTTCTTTGTTGTTTTTCAACCATCCACGAATTTGTTAATTCTAAGGGGAGATTATACACCAAGATATGTGAAACATATCTATGATAGTGATAATCTATGACCCAAACACATAGAATACAATAAATCTAAGCAAAAACACATTTGCATGGTGGATTGGTTCATAAAAATGCATTTTTGGTGCTGACAGATTATACATCAGTGATTATGTCGCCCATTTCTTGTAAAATTTCTTGTTCAAAAGACATGATTTTTCTTCTAAAAGTTTATTTATTGAGTTGGGGTTTTAATCCAAGTGGTCTCTTTCAAAAACATTGAGTTTTGACCCCCCAAACACTCAAAACAAGTTGGATGTGCATCTTGGAGTTTTTCAGTAGGTAAACCCTACTTTAAACAACCATAACTATCTAAATAATCATCCAAATCACTTGAATTTTCTTCTGGAATTCAATATACTGAGTTAGCTTTCAAATGCATTTGGTCTCATTCAAAAATATGAAGTTTTGAGGTATTAACCAACTTATTTAAGTTGAAAGTGCAATCTGTCAATCAATGACAGATGTGTGCATGCAACTTTGAGGTGTCATATCTCTTTCATAACTCATCCAAATTGAGTTATTAACCCTCTATGTGTTATGTTTACATTCCAACTGGAATTTCTCAAAAACATTTAGTATAACTCCTCAAATGGTTGTTTTACTAACAGTGTGTAATCTGCCATATCTGCTGTGTCACCTAGTTTTGTGTAAAGTATTTGAACCCTTTTTACATATTTTTAGAGCATGAAATTTGGTCAAAACGACCTTAAATCAGTAAGGTATCATATATAAAAATATGGGAAATTTTATCATTTTGAATATTACTCAAAAATGAAAATGCTTAAATGTTTGATTTTATGAATTTTATTCCTTTGAAGGACTATAATGTTACATTTTCGGTATAAATTATCATATTAAAGAGCATATGTGCATCATGTATAACGGGACTATAGATAATCAAGTTGGACATATAAGGACTTATAAGCATTCTCTTTGTAATCGTTAGTCATATAAGTGGTCATTTGTGTATTTTGCTTTGATAGGAAAGCGTTAGGCGTCAAGCGGACGTCTCTTGTATTTAACTGGAAGCATTTGCTAAACGGTGAGTATTCACAGCCCCTCTTTTAATGTTTTATATGTTTTGGGGTGAAAAGCATGTTTAAAGTTGAATAATGATTGATTTATGTAAAAGAATGTGAAATTGTTGATATGAGCACTAAGGCATGTACACTAGTAGTTTGTATTTGAGTAAAATGTAACATAAAAGTTTGTACACTACTATTAACTCAAGTGAGGAGCCGAGGGTATTTGTGGATAGCGCTATTTGGACGGACAATCCCACCTAAAAACCGACAAAGTAGGGGTGTGGATAGCAATCCCACCTAGAAACTACAGGTAGGGGTGCACTATACCTATAAAAACGAAGGTTCTACATATGTGGGGTTTTAGTCCCACCGCTAAGGTAGAATTATAAAAAGATATTTTTGTGTGGTCGACAGGTTTAGTGGTGGCTCTATACTTGCTATGAACTAGAGTAAATTATGCCTTGACACGTTTCTCAATACAAGGATTAATTAAATGCTCATAAATTTCACTATTTTATACTTGGTGTGAACGTTCGTTCCACAAGAATTGAAAACTGCATAAAAACTGTTTTGTGCATATGAAAACATGTGAACTCACCAACTCTTTGTAGTTGACCTTGTTTTTATCATGCTTTTCAGGGGTAATAAGTAAGCTTCTGTAGATAAAGCTTAGTAAGGATCCAAAAGTGTACCGTGTGAAGACTTGAACGTTTTTGCAAAGACTTCTTTTAATTATGGATTGTTGTAATTTTACTTAAAGAACAATATGTAAAACTTCTATTATATTCTAAATGCCTATGGTTGTTTATCTAAATCTGTGGCTGTGTCATCGTTAGAGCTGTCATCGTTAGAGTCTGATCACCTTTGTTTGATTAAGGGACGATGCATACAAACTAGAAATAGTTATAGTAAGAGTATGTTCAAAATGATTTATATATATATATATATATATTTACAAAAATCACGCGTGGTACGACTAGCCAATAGTGTAGTATAGGCATCTACACTCATGCGCCTAGAGATTAGGTACACTATTAACTACCTGCGTACGTAGACTCTAAGAATTGTTCGTATCTCAGTATCACGATGTCATCATCATCATCCTCGTCTTCTTCTAGCGTGGAGTACTTAGCCGACAAATCGGGATATGTTACCGGACGTCCCCGCAGCAATCCATCCCACAACAACACTAATCCCGAGAGGGAAATTACTAGTGAAAGGAGGCAGAACAACCAACTTGAAGCATCACCCGCTTCAAAGATTACCTCAACTCGCATCAACAAATCCCGAAACGAACCGGGTACGGACTAGGAAACTGCTAAAAAAAATGGATATGAATTCCTAGGAGAGTAGCACTAACCTCAACGCAACCCCACACTAGGACACCCCCGGTGGTACAAGTAGTACCAATAGGATACCTGCTCGGCATGAACCGGGAAGAGGCTCGGTGTATGCATGCCATGTCACTAGATATCCATGACTGCGGAGCTAGGGTATTAGCAGGGACAATCATTGACAGGTTTAGTGGAACTGGCTGACCTTGTGTACGAGTGTTCAACTCGGGCGTGGTAAAACGCCAATGCAGCCAGGAAGACTGCAAGAAGAGTGGAGGTTGTGTGCTTGATGGCCAGTGTTATGGTGACAGTGTTGGTATTACTAGTCCTGATCCTTGCTTGTTTTTGCTGACGTGATCCCCTTGCAAACATTTTCATTTATGAATTATGTAATTTGGATTTCCGTGAATGTTTACTCGCACTTTAAGATCATGTGGTATCGATTTTTTTTTGTTTGTGATGTTCTTTGTAATATTTGAATTTTGATGAACAAGTTCTCTTATGCAAACTTTTAAAGTGACATGATCACTTATTGTAAATTTAAATTCTCAAATTTTTGAAACATCAAAACTCTACAACTAAATTTTTTTAATAAAAAGTTTTACAATCAAGGTTGTACAAAATTTTAATCAAACCAAATTTTTTTTTCTTCCAAATATGTTTCTAAAATCTTGCCTACATGGAGATCCTTATGCAACATGGGAGAGAATCCTGAACACTAAAGACCGAACATAACACAACTCACCGCATAACGAATTCAGCAAGGAAAGAGGGTTGGTAGTAGTTCATGGAGGAATTAGAAACCAGCAAGAAATTTTGGAGTAAGGACCTCAGGAACATAGGCAGCATTGTGGACCCACATCGAAGTGTAACAAGTTTTACACTCACCATGGGAGCCTGCCTTGTTTGTAAGAAGATAGGGCACTACACTAAGAACTATAGGATGGACAAAGGACTCCAGGAAGGAAGAAGAGCGTGTTTTGAGTACAGAAGTCAAGACCACTTCCGGAATATGTGCCCTAGGTTGAGTAGAGTAACAGTCAATAAGAATATCGGGAATTAGGCAACACGATCTAACCAAGGGAACCAAGGAGGACAGGCTAGAGGACAGACATTTTCTATAAGAATAGAAGAGGCACGTCGGAATCCTAACATGGTCACAGGTACGTTTCTCCTAAACAAACAGTATGCAACAATACTATTTGACTCTGGAGCATATAGGAGTTATGTATCACTAGAATTTCGGCTAAAGGTAAATTTAAGATCCCAAAAGTTGAAAACAGGTATACGTTATTAAATATGCCATCGGGCAGGAAAGTAGAGCCAAAGACGTAATTATGAACGGTACCTTAAATTTGGCCAAAAAGGACTTTGGTATGGACTTAACTCCAATCAAGTTAGGAAGCTTTGATGTAATTGTGGGTATAGACTGGTTGTCCAACAACCGAGCTGGAATTTGCTGCTCTGAAAAGATCGTTCGAGTTCCACTACTTGAAGGAGGAATTCTTGAAGTACATGGAGAGAAGCCAAGAAGGAATATTAATAAAAATGGTGACGCGTATGAAGATGCGAAGATATTTGAGAAAGGACTGCATTGCATTTTGGCTCATGTTGTGGATAAGAAGAACAAAGAGAAGAGTATTCAAGATCTTCCGATATTACGGGATTTTCCTGAGGCATTCCCAGATGAGTTGCCGGATTACCCCCACCAAGACAAGTTGAATTCCACATTGACTCAATTTCAGGAGCTGCGCCTGTGGCGAAATCACCTTATGATTTGGCACCATCATAAATGAAGGAATTATCAGAACAACTTCGAGAGCTGCTCGATAAAGGATTCATTAGGCCTAACTCTTCACCTTGGGGAGCTCCAGTTTTATTTGTTAAAAAGAAGGATGGGTCTTTCCAAATGTTCATCGACTATAGAGAACTCAATAAGTTGACTATCAAGAACCGATACCCACTTCCTCGAATAGATCACTTAATTGATCAACTACAAGGTGCTACATACTTCTCAAAGATCGATCTTCGATCGGGGTATCATCAATTGAGGGTCCGTGTAGAGGATATTCCCAAAACGGCTTTTAGGACTCGCTACGGCCATTATGAGTTCCTAGTTATGCCCTTTGGATTAACAAACGGACCAGCAGTCTTCATAGATTTGAAATAGAGTATGTCGACCATATCTAGATTCGTGATCGTGTTCATAGATGACATAATCATTTACTCTCGCGATAAGAAGGGGCAGAAACAACACCTGAGGTTGATACTAGAATTGCTCAAGAATGAAAAGTTGTACGCCAAGTTCTACAAATGCGAAATCCGGATTCGTGATGAACACTTTCTTGGCCATGTAGTAAATGAGAAAGGAATTCATGTCGATGCGGCTAAGATTGAAGCCATTAAGAACTGGGAAGCCCCGAAGACACCAACAGAGATTCGTTAGTTTCTTGGATTGGTAGGCTATTACCAGCAATTTATCGCAAATTTCTCCAAGATCGCAACCACTGACGACACTAACCCAAAAGGACAAGAAATTCAATTGGGGAGAAAAACGAGAGGAAGCATTCAAGACACTTAAGCACCAGTTATGTAATGCATCGATTTTCACACTTCCAGAAGGAATGGATAACTTTATAATTTACTGCGATGCTTCACATCAAGGATTGGGATACGTACTAATGCAAAAAAAAAACAAGGTTATTGCATATGCATCAAGACAACTGAAGGTTCACGAGAAGAATTACACCACCCGTGACTTGGAGTTAGGAGCGGTGGTGTTCGCACTTAAAATCTGGAGACACTATCTTTACGGCACTAAATACACCATTTTCACCGATCACAAAGCCTTCAACACATCCTTGATCAAAAGATGCTCAATATGAGGCAAAGAAGATGGGTTGAGTTACTTAGTGACTATGATTGTGAAATAAAGTACCATCCTGGCAAGACTAACGTAGTAGCCGATGCATTAAGTAGAAAAGAAAGAGTAAAACCGTCAAGAGTAGGAGCTATGGGAATGTTTGTTCAGACGAGTTTAAAAGCTCAAATTCTTGAAGCACAAGAAGAATCGTTGAAAATAGAGAATCTGAAGAACGAGACCCTACATCACATGGAAAATAAACTTCAAACAAAGTCCGATGGGGTACATTACCTTGAAAATAGAGTTTAGGTACCAAAGGTTAGTAATATACGATCAACCATTTTGGATGAAGCCCATTGAGATATTCGGTTCACCCAGGAGCGGATAAGATGTACAAAGACCTAAAGGAATAATACTGGTGGCCAGGAATGAAGAAAGACATTGTTTTGTGCGTAAATAAGAGCTTAACCTGTGCTCAAGTCAAGGCCGAAGATCAGAAACTAGCCGGTCTACTTCAACAACTCGAAATTCCCCAATGGAAATGGGGCAAATAACCATGGAGTTTGTAACCAAGCTACCAAGAATTGGGAAAGGACATGATTCTATATGGGTTATAGTAGATCGACTTACAAAATCAGCTCATTTCATTCCCATTCGTGAAGATTGCAGTATGGAAAAAAAACGTGCACAAATTTACATTAATGAAGTCACTTCGCGTCATGGGGTACCTATTTCTATTCTCTCGGATAGAAGTACTCGTTTTACATCACAATTGTGGCAATCACTCCAAAAAGCATTAGGTACACAATTGGATTTGAGCACTGCATATCATCTTCAAACAGATGGACAATTCAAACGCTAGAGGATATGTTGCGTGCGTGCGTAATAGATTTAGGTGGGAGTTGGGATACCCACCTGCCACTTGTTGAATTCTCCTATAACAACAGCTACCACACCAACATTGAGTGTGCGCCATACGAAGCCTTATACGGATGCAAGTGTAGATCACCACTTAGTTGGTTGGAAATTGGTGACAGGCAACTGACCGGTCCCGATATCATCCAGGAAACCACTGACAAGATCTCAATTATCAAGGAAAGGCTCAAGACAGTAAGAAATCGTCAAAAGAATTATGCGGATAGTCGGAGAAAGCCGTTAGAGTTCCAAGTAGGTGATAAAGTGCTTCTGAAAGTATCACCAAGGAAAGGACTAGTACGCTTCAGGAAGAGAGGCAATATGGGTCCTAAATACACTGGCCCAATTGTAATACTTGAAAGAATCGGGCCAGTGGCGTACAAGTTAAAGTTACCACAAGAGCTCAGTGCCATTCATGATACATTTCATGTATCGAATCTCAAGAAATGCCTATCTGACAAATCGTTAGTTTTACCATTGGAGGGGATTCAAGTCAATGAACAAATGCGCGTTATGGAAGAACCAGTTGAAGTTCTTGACCGAGAGATCAAACGATTAAGGCATGATAAGATTCGTATTATAAAAGTTCGTTGGAACTCAAAGTATGGGCTGGAATTTACTTGGAAGCAAGAGGATTTCATGAAAGGCAAATATTATCATTTGTTTGCAAAGAAATCCATTGGAAGTAGCAGTCATTAAATTTCGGGTTGAAATTCCTCTAACAGGGGGAGACTGTGACATCCGTCAAATTTAAGCTTCTAAATTAGTATTTATTAAGCCCTTGTTAGTGTTATTTTAGATAAGTTATAAGAATAGGAGTTAATTAGATTTGATTGGCCGAAAAATTTTCTAGAGTTCCCGATAGTTACTTATAAAGTCCGGTTCGGACCCGTAATTATTTGGAACGTCCTATATAGTGCCAAATGCTCTAATTTATATCCAAATTACATAAAATATATAGTTTTAGTGTTTTAAATATAAAACTTTTATTTTTATAGAATTTAACCACTTTTCGGCTTGCATTTTGAGGAAAAAGGTCAAAATTGAGAAAAATGACATTTTAAAACATTTTGGGCCTTACATTTATTTAACTTAATAAAAAAATATATGAAACACCATGCTTTTGGGCCCCCATGGCCGGCCTCCCCCCATACCCCACATATAAATACAATTGTTTTTCTAAAATCCCTCATTTTTACATTTCAAAATCAAGATTTTCCCTTCTCTCTCTCTAAAAACTCAAGGGACACTCCAAGAGCATCTCCTTCATCCAAACTCCAGCCAAATTCAAGCTCATTTCATCATCAAAAATCAATATTCATCAAAGACTTGAAGCTCTAGTCATCAATTAAACAAGGTAACAACTTTACCCTCATCATTTCTTACAAATTTTGTTGAAAACCCTATTATTTTTGGTGTTCTTTGTTGTTTTTCAACCATCCACGAATTTGTTAATTCTAAGGGGAGATTATACACCAAGATATGTGAAACATATCTATGATAGTGATAATCTATGACCCAAACACATAGAACACAATAAATCTAAGCAAAAACACATTTGCATGGTGGATGGGTTCATAAAAATGCATTTTTGGTGCTGATAGATTATACATCAGTGATTATGTCGCCCATTTCTTGTAAACTTTCTTGTTCAAAAGACATGATTTTTCTTCTAAAAGTTTATTTATTGAGTTGGGGTTTTAATCCAAGTGGTCTGTCTCAAAAACATTGAGTTTTGACCCCCCAAACACTCAAAACAAGTTGGATGTGCATCTGAGAGTTTTTCAGTAGGTAAACCCTACTTTAAACAACCATAACTCTCTAAATAATCATCCAAATCACTTGATTTTTCTTCTGTAATTCAATATACGGAGTTAGCTTTCAAATGCATTTGGTCTCATTCAAAAATATGAAGTTTTGAGGTATTAACCAACTTATTTAAGTTCAAAGTGCAATCTGTCAATCAATGACAGATGTGTGCATGCAACTTTGAGGTGTCATATCTCCTTCATAACTCATCCAAATTGAGTGATTCTTCTTTTATAAGTTCCCTCTATGTGTTATGTTTACATTCCAACTGGAATTTCTCAAAAACATTTAGTAGAACTCCTCAAATGGTTGTTTTACTAACAATGTGTAATCTGCCATATCTGCTGTGTCACATAGTTTTGTGTAAAGTATTTGAACCATTTTTACATCTTTTTAGATCTTGAAATCTGGTCAAAACGACCCTAACTTAGCAAGGTATCATATATAAAAATATGAGAAATTTTATCATTTTGAATATTACTCAAAACTGACCATTTTTAAGACCTATAGTTTCTGTCAGAAAATGAAAATGCTTAAATGTTTGATTTTATGAATTTTATTCCTTTGAAGGACTATAATGTTACATTTTCGGTATAAATTATCATATTAAAGAGCATATGTGCATCATGTATAACGGGACTATAGATAATCAAGTTGGACATATAAGGACTTATAAGCATTCTCTTTGTAATCGTTAGTCATATAAGTGGTCATTTGTGTATTTTGCTTTGATAGGAAAGCGTTAGGCGTCAAGCGGACGTCTCTTGTATTTAACTGGAAGCATTTGCTAAACGGTGAGTATTCACAGCCCCTCTTTTAATGTTTTATATGTTTTGGGGTGAAAAGCATGTTTAAAGTTGAATAATGATTGATTTATGTAAAAGAATGTGAAATTGTTGATATGAGCACTAAGGCATGTACACTAGTAGTTTGTATTTGAGTAAAATGTAACATAAAAGTTTGTACACTACTATTAACTCAAGTGAGGAGCCGAGGGTATTTGTGGATAGCGCTATTTGGACGGACAATGCCACCTAAAAACCGACAAAGTAGGGGTGTGGATAGCAATCCCACCTAGAAACTACAGGTAGGGGTGCACTATACCTATAAAAACGAAGGTTCTACATATGTGGGGTTTTAGTCCCACCGCTAAGGTAGAATTATAAAAAGATATTTTTGTGTGGTCGAAAGGTTTAGTGGTGGCTCTATACTTGCTATGAAGTAGAGTACATTATGCCTTGACACGTTTCTCAATACAAGGATTAATTAAATGCTCATAAATTTCACTATTTTATACTTGGTGTGAACGTTCGTTACACAAGAATTGAAAACTGCATAAAAACTGTTTTGTGCATATGAAAACATGTGAACTCGCCAACTCTTTGTAGTTGACCTTGTTTTTATCATGCTTTTCAGGGGTAATAGGTAAGCTTCTGCAGATAAAGCTTAGTAAGGATCCAAAAGTGTACCGCGTGAAGACTTGAACGTTTTTGCAAAGACTTCTTTTAATTATGGATTGTTGTAATTTTACTTAAAGAACAATATGTAAAACTTCTATTATATTCTAAATGCCTATGGTTGTTTATCTAAATCTGTGGCTGTGTCATCGTTAGAGCTGTCGCGCCTCGTGTTTCCGCTTTAGCGGGGTGTAACATACCAACTCACTGAAGTTCCTCAAGCTCAATGATCGCCAGTTTAACTTCATCATGCCAATCCCTGAAGCACTACTTGCCTATGCTGATCAGAATGCACCGAGTGTGATAGCTTATAGGGAGAGACACGGCTTAATGGCTCAACCACCTCCTGTTGTGCCTGCCCAAGAGCCAATCCACGAGGAACATATTGTGCAAGGAGAGGGTCCTAGGGTAGATGAGCAGGTTCAGGATCATGGGGATCCTGAACAGAGTGATGAGCGAATTGTAAGGGGACATGACGAGGGCGGTGCACCTGATCAGCCAATCCCATTAACTGCTGCTCCATCCATCCCAATACCACCACCCAAAATCTCAAGAGCTGCTTCTACATCTCGATCTACTCCACGATTCAAGATGCTCGTTAGCCGTCACCGTGTTCGCCCACGACCTTCAACGTCTGATGAAGATGAATCCGATACTCAACCCTTTTCCCGCCGTCCAAGAACTGCCGCCATCGAAGAACAAGCTCTTAGCCGCATTGGTCCACAACCACCTCTATCTGATTCTACATCGGACACTGAAGAACAACCTGCTGCAACAAATGATGAACATGATGAGCCGAATGAACCATTCGACTTTGTAGCAGATCAGGAACATGATGAGCCGAATAAACCCATCGACTTTGGAGCAGATCAGGTTTCTAGATCGATGTCTGACATCTTCACCGAGCCTTTTACTGGAGAGATAAGGAGAGAGGAGGGAGATTTAGTTGAAAAAGAAAGCGTGAGCGATGGGACGAGAAAAACTATAGTGAGCGCGAGACAAGATTCCCCCATCCAGGTAACCGCGTCTACTAGCCCTACTCATTCGTTGGGTATGTCTAGTGGACAAGGTGCTGTTGACCTAGCAGCGCACATGCACGCCCCCCTAGCCACTCTGAAGGCTCCCAACAGCCAAAAGTTTCACATATACTTGTGAGTCTAGCTCCTTATCTAGCTCCCCTCCATTTGGGAGGCACAACTATTGAAACAAGAGGCAGTAGCTCACCTGCTTCGACTTCGATTGTATATACTTCGAGTCTAGAGCCGAATAAGGAACACATGTCTACACACACTAAGAGCCTTCGTGGCCAAGTCAGAACTCCCATAGTGATGTCTATTCCGGACATTTCACGAGGATTGGGAGGAAATCCTACCAGTGCTATGTCCATGCCAACACTGAACGTAGGTCATACAGTTTTTTCAACTGTCATGTCAATGGGTAATCTAAGTGATCCCGGTGTTTCCCTAACAGGTACCTCGACTCCAACTTTAACTATTTTCCCCATGGGTCAAGCACTTAAAGACGCTCAGTTACAACGATCCAGAGCCACTTTGAACGAACATGCTGCTCTTATGACTGCTGAACGAGAAGCATTTGTTCGAGAGATACGTGCCGCTGCTCGCTCCGGTCAACTTGATCCGAATCAGGCTAGTTCCTCCAGACCCAGCAGCAGTCGCACCCCTCCACCGCAACCTCATCATCCAGATCCAACCCCGGACCCCCGAAATCAGCCTCCCTCACCACATCGATATGAGAACAACAATGATGAGTTCATGTCGATGTTATATGCTAATCTGGTTGCCGAAGCCATTGCTCGGGGTCAACCGGAAGATTCTTTAATGGGTCTACTGAGGCGAAATCTGGAAATCCCGACCGACACCAAATATGAATTTGAACTGTTCAAAGCTAGCATGGAACAACCGTTAAGTGATTTGCACACGTCTCAGCAACAACATCATGATGAGATTTTGGGTGGCATCACCGCTCTACACACCGAAATTCAAGAATCTTGTCGACCGGCTGTTTCCGTTTCTCGACCTCGACCTGATCAGGACGATCCGAGCTCTGCTCCAAATCGCCCTGAGGGGGAGACACGCCGAGTCTCAAGAACACGTTCAAGACTATCTGCTACAACTTCAACTGCACCATCTGCGCCATCATCCCATCAAAGACAGCATACGCCAACGACTCAAAAAGTCAATATACCAACGGTTGAAAAGCCTGCGGTAGATATTGAATTCGAGAGCACATCTGAAGCTGCCGAACCGGAATCAAATGAAGAAACAGCTAATGTTGAACCGGAATCAAATGAAGCGACAGTTGATGTTCAAAATTTGAGGAACTCCGTGAAGCACTGGTTTAAAGACCCATATGAACCGGTTCTCTAAGAGCAAGATTATCTGAACTTGAAGCACGCAATAAAGAATTACACTTCAAGAGATCAAAACGAACCGAGACTGTTACCTCATCAAATTCGGTGGCAAACAATGCTAACTGAGCGCAAGTCTAAATGGGTAAATCAACAAATCCGGGTGCCGTATCTTGAAGAAACTATGGAACGGATATTCAGAAAGAATAAGAAACCTAAAGACTTGGTGCACATTCACTTAGTGATGGAGATGGATCCAACTCAAGTTAAGGAATACGTGCACATCCTGAAAATGAGAGCTCTAAAGCCTTCCGATGTAATTTCACGATACCGGATCATTGGGATTATGTAGAATGGTTCTGATAGAGTCTTTCAAGTCGAGTATCCAACATTCAAAGTTCGAAGAGAAGATGGTAAAATATACAAATTTTCTGAAGCTGATTTTTCTAACCTTGATATCTTAGACTTTGAAACGTTGTATCACGACCTAAGAGACAAGAAGCAAAGAAATGAGGATGAACAAAGAGCACTAAGAGCGGTGGTGCGTCACATACAAAAGGAACTTAGATACAACTATCTTCATGATTTGCAACGTGGGATTGAAAGTGAACAAAATAAGATTCATATTGCCAAGCCTAATCAAACAATTCCTGAGTTGGATAAGTATGATGTTAAAACTGTTCTGTCATATCCAGCACACAGAGTTGTATGGATGCATATGAAGGGCGAAAAGAGGTTTCTGAGATTTGATGAAGTTGCTGCCTATTCAGATGGAACACTATGGGGGATTCAAAACAGATTAGCTTCGGAGATTGCTACTGACAAGAAGAATACAACAAGGATGAGCTCAACCAGAAGAAATTCTCTCTTGGAAGCTATCAGATTAATTGACGAAAGGATACTATTTCGTCAGACTTTGAGAAGATTTGAAGGCGTGTTCGAGCTGAAAAAGTAAAGGATATGATTTAATTGTTAGGTCTATTATTTTAGTTGTGACAAAATAAGGAAAGGATATGCTTTAATTGTAAAAAGAAGTTTATAATTCCTTAAACTCTCTCCTTTCTTAATTAGCTTAGACCTTTCAATATAAATAGGAGTCTAGGGTTATCATTAAAAGAAGTCGATTACCATAGAGCTAAAATACTTTCATATTAACATTGTAATCGTACAAGTGGGATATACGACTACGAAGCTTCGTTATTCTGTGTGTTCTTATCGCTTTATACTTCATAATCATTGTGCTTGCATAATCTGGGATCTATATATTCCTATGGATCCAAATGCAATGTAGACTAACTTTACTTGACTCCAAAAGTAAGACAATTATCCCAAGACAAACAATTACCAGTAAATGTAGCATGCATGGTTGATACATTAGTCTACGCCTCGAGTCATTAAATCCGAACAATGTCCCAAAATCGTTTCATTAAATCTCTAGTCAAAAGCCTTGTAAAGTTTTTGACTACTTCAAATAGGGGGTATTATAAAGCCCGTTATTCAATACAACATATTTCCCAAAATCTCCAAAGATTGAGGAGATGGTTTAACAAACAATTACAACTTTGAAATCAAGGATTTAGCAAACAACAGTCCAAAGTTTATAATTTGGATAAGATCCCCCAAATACATTTGACTTCAATCAATTTAATAAATATTAGGATTTATATACAAAGCCAAGAAAATTGTTTCCTTTAGTTTCAAAACACATATTCTGAAGGTGAGAATGTTAGGTGGACTTCATTTATTCCAAATACCCAAAATAATTCTTTTTAACCAAATAAATACTCTTTGATGTCCCAAACACTCACCACATTTTTATTAAGCTTTATCATTATATTTTATAGTTCCAAATACTCAAAATACCGTTTTCATAAACTTATCAAGCAAGAACCAATTTTATAAGAACAAGTTCGATTCCCAAAATAGTTATTTTGACAAATATATAGTTTTACAGATGCAACCAGAACTCACTTAGCTAGATTTATGTGAAATCTAGGTTTTACCCGTGTGTCCTGAGGGTTCTTCTCCAGTAGGTTACGCGAATTCCCACGCGACGTCAGGTCGCAAGGTAGGTCGCGCGGGTCCCCAAAAACGCCCACTAAGGTACTCTTCGTGTGCAACATCATAATTACAACCATAACAAATTCCCAAATGGTTTGTACTCTCCAAAGTTACCACATAAACTACCAAATTAATAAATTGGGCTTCTAAACTCAAAATCTAAGATTTATAAAATCTCGGCTGTTACAATCCTCTCAATCTTAAAAGAGATTTCGTCCTCGAAATATAGCGCCAAACCAAAACGTAAACGCTAACATCTGCCATCTCTTGAGTTCACCACATATTTGACTCTAAAATCTCGAACGCCTCTCAATCTTAAGTGGTTCATACCACCTTCAAATGAAAACTAACGGTCCGTTTAGCTGATTCTAAACTTAAATAAATCACTATTACCACTAACGAGTTTTCTCTCATAACCTTTCCCACATAATTCATTATTTTCAGAGATTCTCAAGAAGATTCTACCATCCACAATCTTTCTCGACAATTCTCAGCATTAACCAAACCATACATAACTTAGGCCACTTCTAAAAAATAATGACTTCTCATTCAAATTACATGGGTCCATACTTAGAATTCTCCAAAACCCCAATTGACCACAAGATGCCAAGGTAATTAAAACTTCTACATGAAATACTTCTTTACTATAAACTCAAGTGCCAAAATAACCATAAGGTCTAACACAAGGTTCTCCGTTGACAAGGCCCCAACATTAACCAAAAGAGTAACTAGCAAGAACAAATCCTTAAAACTTTAGGAACTGAGAAACAACACATATGGTTCTAACAAACTTACCTGACTTACCTCCATAAGTGCCCTTGATGTAAAGCTGACTAAAATCAAAGAACCTTCTTGTTCCTTGGGCAATTCTTCTTGATGTGATCCGAGTCTCCACATTCATAGTATAATAATCCTTTGACGGTGCAATCGTGAATCGAGTGACCTCGCTTTCCACACCTAAAACACTCTAGAGGCTTAGAGATGCATGCTCCATGGTGTTTGCTTTGGCAAGTGGAACACCATTTAATGCCTCCACTAGACCCGGTCATTTGTTCTTTGGGGTCACTTGTAGTTCGTTCGAGTGACCCAAAATTTCCTTCCCATTTTCTCTTCTCTCCAGTGATGAACATTTCCTCTTCTTTACGAACATAGGCGTCTTCTATGAGTTATACTTCCTCAATTTCTTCCCAAAGAGTAGAGGCCTTGGAGATGCGGACCATTTCCATCATATTTGCCGGTAAGCCTCTCAGATAGGCTTTGACTTTTTCTTTCTCGCTCGGGGCAACGTGCCCCACTAGACTTAACTTCTCTACAAAGGGTCGGGAGTATTCTGTGACAACTGTCAAATTTGAACTTCCAGGTTAGCTTTTATTAAGTTTATTAGTATTATTATAGTTAGGTTTTAAGAATAGGAGTTAGTTAGATTAGATTAACCGAAACATTTCTAGAGTTTCCGGTAGTTGCTTAGAAAGTCCGGTTCCGACCCGTAACTATCTAGAACGTCCTATATAGTGCCAAATGCTCTAATTTATACCCAATTTACATAAAATATATAGTTTTAGTATATTAAATATAAAACTTTTATTTTGTTAGAATTTAACCAAAATGGGCTTATAATTTGGAGAAAAATGTCAGAATTGAGAAAAATGAGATTTTAACAACTTTGGGCCTTACGCTTTAATAATTTTTTTTAATAAAAAATGGGCTTGGGCCGCCTCATGGCCGCCCCCCTCTCCCCCCACCTATAAAAGCCATTTTGTTTCTATTTTCCCTCATTTTTACTCTTCACTCCAAATTTTGAATAAAAAACTCTCTTCTCTCTCTAACAACTCAAGGGGTTTAAGAACATATTCATCTTCATCCTTCATTTCCGGCCACATTCTTCATCAAATATCCATCAAAATAGCAAGAACATTGAAGATAATACATTCTTTTCATCATCCAAACAAGGTACCAACTTTACTTTCATCTCTTTCTTGCAAATTTTATTGAAAAACCTTTTTTTTGTGTTCTTTGAGTTGTTTTTTTTCCACCAACCACGAATTTCTAAGTTCTAAGGGGAGATTATACACCAATATATGTGAAACATATCTATAATAGTGATAATCTATAACCCAAACACATAGAACACAAGAAATCTAAGCAAAAACACATTTGCATGTTGGATTGATTCTTAGAAATGCATTTTTATGCATGTGCATAAATCGTCCCTTTCTTGCAAATAATATGTTCAAATATCATGAATAATCTTTCTAAATGTTTATTTTATGAGTTGGGGTTTTAATCCAAGTTATCTCACTCAAAAACACTGAGTTTTGACCCCCCAAATGCTCATAACAAGTTGAATGTGCATCTAGAAGTTCAACAGTAGGTAAACCCTATTTTGAACAACCATAACTCACAAAATAATCGTTCAAATTACTTGATTTTTCTTCTGTAATTCATTTAAATAAGTTACCTATCAAATGCCACTGGTTTCACTCAAAGATGTGGTGATTTGGAGTTTCAATTTACCAAAACAAAATGAGTGTGCAATCTGTCTAAAGCTGACAGATTTGTGCATGCATGTTTAAATGGCCATATCTCTTTCAAAACTCAAAGAAAAAGGATGATTTTTCTTTTGCGAGTTAGTTTTATGAGTCATCTTCTGTTTTCAAGTGGAATCACATGAAAATATGGAGGTTCGACCCTCCAAACACCTAAAACATTTTAGGTGTGCAAACTGTGAAACCACCAGTAGCTAAACCCTACTTTGTATGTTAATATCTCTTTGATTATTTGTCCATAATGTATAGTTCTTCTTCTGGGGTTTTCTTTTATGAGCTAGGTTCATATGAATCCGGTTTCATTCAAAAATATAAAGTTTTGAGGCATTAACCAATTTATTAAAGTTAAGTGTGCAATCTGTCAACTAATGACAGATGTTTGCATGCAACTCTGTGGTGCGATATCTTCCTCATAACTCATTCATAATGAGTGATTTTTATCTTAAAAGTTTCATTTATGTGTTGTGTTTATAATCCAACTAGAATTTCTGAAAAAACATTTATTAGAACTCCTCAAATGGCTGCTTTACCAACAGGGTGTAATTTGTCATACCTACAGTGATACACTGTTTTGTATAAATTATTTGAACCATTTTTACATGTCCAAAATGCATGAAATTTTGTCACAATGACCCTAACTCAGTAATGTATCGCATATAAAAAGATGGGAAACTATGTTATTTTGGATGTCACTGTAATTTGATCATTTTTAGCACTATTAGTTTCTGTCCGAAAGTGAAATTCTGGAATTGTTTGATTTCATGAATTTTGATCACTTGAAGGATTATAACATTACTTTTCAGTATAAATCACCATATTAAAGAGCATATGTGCATTATGTATAACGGGACTATAGATAAACAAGTTGGACATATATGGACATCAATGGACTTAAAACATATTTATCCTTATAAGTAACCTTAAGACACATAAGTGACCGTTTTGGGTATTTTACTTTAATACGGAAACATTAGGCCGACTAGTGGGCGAATCGTTCTTTAAGCGGAGCTTTTGCAAAAAGACGAGTATTCACAGCCCCTCTTTTAAAGTATTTTATACGTTTTGGGGTGAAAAGCATGATTAAATGTAATATTTGAACTATCTGTATTACCAAATGTGAAACACTATGAAATTGATGTTAATGGTCACTAAGGCATGTACACTAATAGTTTGTATTGAGTAAAATGTTCCATAAAAGTTTGTACACTACTATTAACTCAAGTGAGGAGTCGAGGGTATTTGTGGTTAGCGCTATTGGACGGACAATCCCACCTAAAAACCGACAAGTAGGGGTGCGGATAGAAATCCCACCTAAAAACTAGAGGTAGGGGTGCACTATACTTAAAATAAAGGTTCTACATATGTGGGGTTTTAGTCCCACCGCTAAGGTAGAATTAAAAAGAGGTTTGTGGTCGAAAGGTTTAGTGGTGGCTCATTACTTACAATTAATTAGGGTACAAATGCCTTGAACGATTTAAGATGTAAAGATTTACTAAGTGCCATAAAAGTATTTTGCTTAATATTCATTTATGCAAAAGATGTTTATAATATTGAAAACCTGTGAACTCACCAACTCTTTGTAGTTGACTTTGTTTTATTCATGCTTTTCAGGGGTAAGAAAAGGGTAACTAAAAATGTTTGTGTTTGGGGCGCATCAACATCAACCAAGTTTAAATTTGAAAACGTTTTGTTGAACACCTTGTTTCTTTTATTTTTTTAAAACTTGAACTTGTATGATGTAATGTTCAGATTTTTTTTGTTATGTATTTTAATGG
The DNA here is from genome assembly GCA_036898165.1 of Silybum marianum. Lineage (NCBI taxonomy): Eukaryota > Viridiplantae > Streptophyta > Magnoliopsida > Asterales > Asteraceae > Silybum > Silybum marianum. The sequence continues at coordinate 35,531,748 of CM072529.1, forward strand.
ACAATTGATGTTGTTTTTGCTTTATCGTTATGAAATCTTGAGCTATCACTCCCCGTGTTTCCGCTGTAGCGGAGTGTGACAGACTTGGTATTAGAGCCATAGGTTATAGAGAACACCGGTTTTTCTATAAAACCAAATACTATAACCAAAAGTTTTCAAAAACTATTTACCTAAACTAATTTTAAAAAGCTTACTACTGGTATAATTGGAAAAGTGTCGACTTAACATATTATAATTAGGCAAAGCCTGATCACCTATGTCTAATTTAATATGTATAAAGAGGGACATGGAACAATTATATCGGAGTCGGCTAAAATAAAAGCTTCTTGCCCAAATGAAAAGCATGGTCATAAGTGTGAGTTTGCATAAGTATTTTCTTTTTGGGAATTGATTATTTACTAAAGTATATTTAGTAATTATGTTTGTTACTGTCGCAGTTTAAAAATGTCTCGCTCATCCTCACTCCCCGAGCACTCCCTCGACGAATTCGGGTATTTTACTAGCCTCCCTAGGAGGAACCAACCCATCCATAAAGAGAGTGATCCGTCCGAGGAAATAACGCGGCCACCTGAGAGACTACTATTGAATCTTCTGTACCTGCTCCACCTCCGGTCGATGTGGCTGGTCCGTCGCGAGGACCTAGGACAATGAGAACCGCCCGAAAGCATGTTCTCCCTCCTAGGAGGGTGACTATCACAGTTCCCTCCGAACCTCCGAGGGAGCCAGCCAGATCGCAAGCCTAATCGCGGAGCGTGACCTCTCCTCCCCCAGCAGTTGGAGTTCACGTGCCGTAGCCTCAAGGCATGACTGCAGCGGAGAACTTTTGGGTCTCGGGCATGGCTAATGAAGTACAGACTCACCAACTTAGGTTTGGCCATTTTCAGCACTCTCTAGACGCCGTTTTGGAAATCCTGAACTCGTAGGATCAAATTACTGGTAGAGTCATGGAGGTCACCTTTGATACTAGGAGGGCAATCAGGAGGTTGTACTCGTACTTAGCTTCGGCGATAGGAGCTTTGTTGGTGACAATAGGACTGTTGATTTGGGTGTTGATGCATTAGTGAACCTTCGTTGTTATGAAGCTTTTGTATCCGACAAGCTCATGGCTGCACTTCCAAACATTGTTAGCCAAGTGGCAGTTGGCCTGAACAATAATCAAAACAACAATCAAGGATCGGGAAATAGAGAATGTATATACAAATCCTTTAGGAGTTGTAATCCTAAGGAATTTCATGGAACGGAGGGAGCCGTGGGATTACTGACTTGGATAGAGAGCATGGAGTGTGTGCTCCATATTAGCAAATGTACCGAAGGTAAGAAAGTAGAGTTTGCTACATGTCTATTACAGGGATGAGCGTTATCTTGGTGGAATACCCAAGTACAAACTCGGGGCCGAGAAGCCGCTAACAGTCTTACGTGGGAAGATTTCAACAGGATGATGAAAGAAGAGTATTGCCCAAGGAGCGAGATCCAGAAATTGGAAGCAAAATTATGGAATCATGAAATGAGAGGAAATTATATAGACTCTTATACTGCACGATTTCATGAGTTGGCTAAAATGGTACCGCATCTGGTAACACCTGAAGAGAATCGAGTTGATAGATATGTTTGGGGTTTATCTCCGGAGATACGCGAGGATGTTACTTCGGCAAACCCAAAACCCCTACAAGAGGTAGTGAGTTTGGCAACCAGACTCACAAATAATGCTACTCGTTCAGGAATGTTTGCAAAATACAAGGTTCAAGGGAAGAGAAAGATGGAGGAACCTACACGAAGACAATCTGGGGGAAGAATGGGAAAGAATCTGAAGATATCAAGAAACTACGGGATTCAGACTTAATCAGCAGAGAAGGAGAAAAGAACTTATCAAAAGTGTGACAAGTGCAATAGACAGCATGCTGGATGGTGTATTATCTGCCAGAAATGCAACAGAGGAGGTCATTATACCAAAGATTGTAAAAGTACAGGAAGGTGGACATATTTCGAGTGTGGAAGCCCGGATCACTTCCGGAATGCATGTCCAAGATGGAACCTGAGATCAAAGACTAATCAAGCGCGACCAACCAATCAAGGAAATCTAGGAGGTCCGGCAAGAGGTCCAGTGTTCGAGATTGGAGCTGAAGAAGCAAGGCAGAATCCGGATGTAGTCACAGGTACGTTTCTTCTAAACGATCATTATGCATTAGTACTATTCGATTCTGGAACAGATAGGAGTTATGTGTCGACAGATTTTAGATCAAAGATAAATCTAAAACCTCAAAAGTTGAAAGAAATATATGTCATTGAATATGCCAACGAACATGAAAGTAGGGATAAAGACATAATAATGAACTGCACCATAAACTTGGCCAGTAGGGATTTTAGTATAAATCTAATCCCGATTAAATTGGGAAGTTTCGATATGATTGTGGGCATGGATTGGTTGTCCAAGAACAGAGCTGAAATATGCTGTTCCAAGAAGATCTTTCGAGTTCCACTACCCGAAGGGGTATTAAAATGGTGACGTGTATGAAGATGCGAAAAAATTTGAGAAAGGACTGCATTGCATTTTTAGCTCATGTCATGGATAAGAAGGCCAAAGAGAAATGCATTCAAGATATCCCTATAGTTCGGGATTTTCCCGAAGTATTTCCAGACGAATTGCCTGGAATACCCCCGCCAAGACAAGTTGAGTTTCACATAGATTTAATTCCTGGAGCTGCGCCCGTGGCGAAATCACCATACCGGTTAGCACCATCGGAAATGCAGGAACTGTCAGAACAACTTCAGGAGTTACTCAATAACGGATTCATCAGACCCAACTCTTCACCTTGGGGAGCTCCAGTTTTGTTTGTTAAAAAGAAGGATGGATCATTCCGAATGTGTATCGATTATAGGGAACTCAATAAGTTAACTATCAAGAACCCATACTCCCTTCCTTGAATTGATGACTTATTTGATCAACTTCAAGGTGCTACGTATTTCTCAAAGATCGACCTTCGATCGGGATATCATCAGATGAGAGGTCGTGAAGAAGACATTCCTAAGACAGCGTTTGGAACTCATTATGGTCATTACGAGTTCCTAGTTATGCCTTTCGGGCTAACAAACGCACCGGCAGTCTTCATGGATTTAAGGAATAGAGTATGTCGACCGTACCTAAACTAGTTCATGATCGTGTTTATAGATGATATACTCATTTATTCTCGAGACAAGAAGGAGCATGAACAACATTTAAAGCTGATACTAGAATTGCTCAGAAATGAAAAGCTGTAGGCCAAATTCTCCAAATGCGAATTCTGAATTCGCGAAGTGCATTTTCTTGGCCACGTAGTAAATGAAAAAGGGATACATGTTGATCCAGCTAAGATCGAGGCCATTAAGAAATGGGAAACCCCGAAGACACCAACTGAGATCCGTCAATTTCTTGGATTGGCAGGCTATTATCGGCGATTTATCGAAAATTTCTCCAAGATCGCACAACCACTTACGATACTGACTCAAAAAGATAAGAAGTTTATTTGAGGAGAGAAACAAGAGGAAAAACTCCATACTCTCAAATACAAGTTATGCAACGCACCGATTTTGGCTTTTCTAGAGGGAGTGGATAACTTTGTAGTTTACTGTGACGCTTCACATCAAGGGATGAGATGCGTACTGATGCAAAAATACAAAGTTATTGCATACGCATCGAGGCAATTAAAGATTCATGAGAAGAATTACACCACCCATGACTTGGAGTTAGGGGCGGTGGTGTTCGCACTCAAAATCTGGAGAAACTATCTCTACGACACTAAGTGCACCATTTTCACTGATCATAAAAGCCTTCAGCACATTCTTGAGCAGAAAATGCTCAATATGAGGCAAAGAAGATGGGTCAAGCTACTTAGTGACTACCATTGTGGAATAAAGTACCATCCGGGCAAGGTTAACATAGTAGCTGACGCTTTAAGCAGAAAGGAAAGAGTGAAGCCGACGAGAGCACGAGCTATGGGAATGATGGTTCAAACGAGTTTAAAGACTCAAATTCTTGAAGCATGAGACCTTGCATCACTTAGAGAAAGAATTTGAATTACAATCAGGTGGAGTGCATTACTTCAAAAATAATGTATGAGTACCAAAGGTTGGAAATTTAAGATCAACTATCTTGTATGAAGCCGATAGATCCAGATATTCGATTCACCCAGGAGCGGATAAGATGTATAAGGATCTGAAGCAATAATATTGGTGGCCAGGAATGAAGAAAAATATTGCTGAGTATGTAAGCAAGTGCTTAACTTGTGCTTTAAATCAAGGCCGAACATCAGAAACAATCCGATCTACTTCAACAATCTGAAATTCCCCAATGGAAATGGGAGCAAATAACTATGGATTTCATAACCAAGCTACCCAGAACTGGGAAAGGACATGATTCTATATGGGTTATAGTCGATCGACATACAAAATCAGCTCATTTCATCCCTATTCGCGAAGATTTCGGCATGGAAAGGCATGCACAAATTTACATCAACGAAATAGTTAAACGTCATGGTGTGCCTATTTCCATTATCTCAGATAAACACACACGTTTTACGTAATGATTTTGGCAGTCTTTTCAAAATGCATTGGGTACACGTTTGGATTATAGCACTGCCTATCCTCCTCAAACGGATGGACAATCGGAAAGAACTATTCAAACGCTAGAGGATATGCTGCGTGCATGCGTGATAGATTTTGGTGGGAGTTGGGATACCTACCTACCACTTGTTGAGTTCTCATATAATAACAGCTATCACACTAGCATTCAGTGCGCGCCATATGGAGCCCTATACGGACGAAAATGTAGATCACCACTTCGCTGGTTAGAAATCGGAGATAGACGGCTGACCACGCCCGATATTATTTAGGAGACCACTGACAAGATCTCAATCATCAAAGAAAGACTCAAGACAGCAAGAGATCGTCAGAAGATTTATGCGGATAATCGAAGAAAGCCGTTAGAATTCCAAGTAGGTGATAAAGTGCTTTTGAAGGTATCACCATGGAAAGGACTAGTACATTTCAGGATGAGAGGCAAGATGGGTCTCAGATACGTTGGTCCATTTGAAATAACCGAAAGAATTGGACCGGTAGCGTACAAACTAAAGTTGCCACAGGAGTTAAGCGACATCCATGACACGTTTCATGTGTCGAACTTGAAGAAGTGCCTAACGGATGAAACAATAGTTCTACCTTTGGAAGATGTTTAGATTAACGATCAGTTACGCTTCATTGAAGAACCAATCGAAATACTTGACCGAGAAGTCAAACGGCTGAGACGTAGTAAAATTCCTATCATAAAAGTTCGCTGGAATTCGAAGCATGGCCCAGAGTATACTTGGGAACGAGAAGATTTCATGAAAGACAAATATCCGCATTTGTTTGCAAAGGAGTCCATTGACAGTAGCAGTCATTAAATTTCGGGACGAAGTTTCTTTAACAAGTTGAGATTGTGACAACTGTCAAATTTGAACTTTCAGGTTAGCTTTTATTAAGTTTATTAGTGTTATTATAGTTAGGTTTTAAAAATAAGAGCTAGTTAGATTAGATTGACCGAAAAATTTCTAGAGTTTCCGGTAGTTGCTTAGAAAGTCCGATTCGGACCCATAAGTATCTGAAACGTCCTATATAGTGCCAAATTCTCTAATTTATACCCAATTTATATAAAATATATAGTTTTAGTATGATAAATATAAAACTTTTATATTTTGTAAAATTTAACCAAAATGGACTTACAATTTGGAGAAAAATATCAAAATTGAGAAAAATGACATTTTAACAATTTTGGGCCATACGCTTTAATAATTTTTTTTATAAAGAATGGGCTTGGGCCCCCTCATGCCCCCCCCCCCTCCTCCCACATATAAAAGCCATTTTTTTTCTATTTTCCCTCATTTTTACTCTTCACTCCAAAATTTGAATAAAAAAAATCTCTTCTGTAAGAACTCGAGGGGTTTAAGAACATATTCATCTTCATCCTTCATTTCCAGCCACATTCTTCATCAAATCTCCATCAAAATAGCAAGAACATTGAAGATAATACATTCTTTTCATCATCCAAACAAGGTACCAACTTTACTTTCATCTCTTTCTTGCAAATTTTATTGAAAAACCTTTTTTTTGTGTTGTTTGAGTTGTTTTTTTTTCAACCAACCACGAATTTCTAAGTTCTAAGGGGAGATTATACACCAATATATGTGAAACATATCTATAATAGTGATAATCAATAACCTAAACACATTGAACACAAGAAATATAAGCAAAAACACATTTAAATGTTGGATTAATTCTTAGAAATGCATTTTTGGGTGCTGACAGATTTTATGCATGTGCATAAATCGTCCATTTCTTGCAAATAATATGTTCAAATATCATGAATCTTCTTTCTAAATGTTTATTTTATGAGTTGGGGTTTTAATCCAAGTGGTCTTACTAAAACACATTGAGTTTTGACCACCGAAATGCTCATAACAAGTTGGATGTGCATCTGGAAGTTCAACAGTACGTAAACCCTACTTTGAACAACCATAACTCACAAAATAATAGTCCAAATTACTTGATTTTTCTTTTGGAATTCATTTAAATATGTTACCTATCAAATGCCACTGGTTTCACTCACAGATGTCGTGATTTGGGGTTTCAATTTATCAAAACAAAATGAGTGTGCAATCTGTCTAAAGCTGACAGATTTGTGCATACATGTTCAAATGGCTATATATCTTTCATAACTCAGTGAAAAAGGATGATTTTTCTTTTGAGAGTTAGTTTTATGAGTTATCTTCTGTTTTCAAGTGGAATCAGATGAAAATATGGAGTTTTGATCATCCAAACACCTAAAACATTTTAGGTGTGCAAACTGTGAAACCACCAGTAGCTAAACCCTACTTTGTATGTTAATATCTCTGTGATTATTTGTCCATAATGTATAATTCTTCTTCTTGAATTTTCTTTTATGAGTTAGGTTTCATATGAATCCGGTTTCATTCAAATATATGAAGTTTTGAGGCATTAACCAAATTATTAAAGTTAAGTGTGCAATCTGTCAACCAATGACAGATGTGTGCATGCAAGTTTGTGTTACCATATCTTCCTCATAACTCATTCAAAATGAGTGATTTTTATCTTAAAAGTTTCATTTATATGTTGTGTTTACAATCCAACTGCAATTTCTAAAAAATATTTAGTAGAACTCCTCAAATGGTTGCTTTACCAACAGGGTGTAATTTGTCATACCTACTGTGATACAGTGTTTTGTATAAATGCTTTGAAACATTTTTAAATGTCCAACATGCATGAAATTTGGTCACAATGACCTTAACTCAGTAATGTATGACATATAAAAAATTTCAAACTATGTCATTTTGCATCTCACTGTAATTTGATCATTTTTAGCACTATTAGTTTCTGTCTGAAAGTGAAATTTTGGAATTGTTTGATTTCATGAATTTTGATCACTTGAAGGATTATAACATTACTCTTCGGTATAAATTAACATATTAAGGAGCATATGTGCATTATGTATAACGGGACTATAGATAAACAAGTTGGACATATATAGACATCTATGGACTTAAAACATATTCATCCTCATAAGTAACCTTAAAACACATAAGTGACCGTTTTGGGTATTTTACTTTAATAGGGAAACGTTAGGCCGGCTAGTGGGCGAATCGTCCTTTAAGCGGAGCTTTTGCAAAAAGGCGAGTATTTACAGCCCCTCTTTTAAAGTATTTTATACGTTTTGGGGTGAAAAAATGATTAAATGTAATATTTGAGCTATTTGCATTACCAAATGTGAAACACTATGAAATTGATGTTAATGGGCACTAAGGCATGTACACTAATAGTTTGTATTGAGTAAAATGTTCCATAAAATTTTGTACACTACTATTAACTCAAGTGAGGAGCCGAGGATATTTGTGGATAGCGCTATTGGACGGACAATCCCACCTAAAAACCGACAAGTAGGGGTGTGGTTTAGTGGTGGCTCATTACTTACAATTAATTAGGGTACAAAATGCCTTGAACATTTTTAGATGTAAAGATTTACTAAGTGCCATAAAAGTATTTTCCTCAATAATATTTATGCAAAAGATGTTTATAATATTGAAAACCTGTGAACTCACCAACTCTTTGTAGTTGACCTTGTTTTATTCATTCTTTTCAGGGGTAAAAGAGGGTAACTAAAAATGCTTGTGTTTGGGGCGCATCAACATCAACCAAGTTTAAATTTGAAAACGTTTTGTTGAACACCTTGTTTCTTTTATTTTGTTAAAACTTGAACTTTTATGATGTAATGCTCAGATTTATTTTGTTATGTATTTGAATGGACAATTGGTGTTGTTCTCGCTCTATCGCTATGAAATCTTGAACTATCACTCCCCGTGTTTCCGCTTTAGTGGTGTCTGACATATTCCCTCACGGTCATGTTCCCTTTCTTAAGGGATCGAAATTCGTCGGTTATTAAGTCGATTGCTCTTTCATTACAATACCCCTCCATTAACTTCTTCTTGAACGCGTCCCAAGTCATCAATTAAATAATCTCGGCCCCACCTCTCAACATTTGGGAGGCAAACTTCACATTCTGTTCCTCCCACATTCGCTGGAGCCAAAGGCTTGCTCAAATTCTTGTATCCACTTCATGCATGTGACTAGATCGTCGGCCGCCCCAGAAAATTCGGGTGGTTTTCAGTACAGAATGGTCTTATACGAACAACCTTTCTCCCCCCATCTCACGGTAACAATCAATTGATCCCCGGTACCCATAGTATCATTGTTACCTTCAGAACCACCTATAATGTTTGCGGCCGCTGATTCGAGCCTTCGATTAATAGTATACCTGTCCTCAAACATCTTCATGAGAGTTTACTTTGTTTCTCCATGGCCGAATTCACTATCTGCATGACACTTGCCATCATTGCTGACTGGGGGTCGAATTCCCTTTGAGAGGTTTGGGAAAGTTGTGCATTGTCGGTTCCTCTTGGTTTCCGTCGAGTTGGCGTGCTCGTATCTTGATCTTCTTCCATAATAGGCGGGTCCTTTCGTGAAGTAACCATCTTTCTTTGCCGAAAAGAGAACGGGAATTTAAGATCTAAAACAAGACAATACTAACATTAGAAACATATCATTACATTCGTTAGTCAGTATAAAAATAGTAAGACAAGTACACCTACGTAGTAATACACTCAAAATTGCATTAGCTACGTGAAATTTTGAAGATTATTATACGTGAGAATCCTTTTCACCATCTCTACAAATCATAACTAGCATAGCCACGTCGAATCTATAACTCTCTTAACTTATAAGTCCCATCCAAGTCTTAAAAATTGTTGATCATAACTCCTCTCAGTGATTTGAATATGATTCCTTTATACTCAGTGAAAATCTCATATATAGACTCAAGTTCATTTCAGCGATAGCATACGCTGATTGCCATCAGCGATCGCTGAAATCTCAGGAACCTTAAGTCTATCTCTGAAGACCTGAGGATCAGCTATCACACCAGAAGAACATTAAGCAAAAGTCGAAGACCAAGCCGAAGAAAGAGATAATCAGCTAGTGATTTGAAGCGGTTCAGTGATAGCAAGGATTATCTAAATAAGTGTGAAGTCTTGTGAAGTCTCAGCGATACTTCGAAAGTTCATCCTTGAAGTTTTAAGTTCAGCGATCAAGTGAAGACTTCAAACAAGATTAAAGTTGATCTTATCCTAGATGCACAAAACTCAAAACCTTATACTATGTCAGAAAATGACGTACGGCTTGTCTCTTATGTCCCCATCAAATCTGATATGGTACTGTTCATATTCGGCCAAAGCATGGCTGCTTTTTTGGACAAAGGACAAGCTTCCTATAAAAGCTTGACACGTGGCAAAATACCTTTTGTCTTGCATGATATGCAAACGGGTATAAATAGGATGAAGATATCTTCTTCATCCTCATGCATGCTACTTTCTCTCCTTGAACCTCTGCTTCATTTCTTTCTAATTTCTTGTGCATCAAATCTGTGTGTTTCTTAAGTTACAATAGAATAGGTTATTTAACTTGTTCTAATTCCGTTTGTAACTATAAATTTGTTTATTTAATATAAACTTATTTGAAAACGTAAAAATCTATCTGCTTGTATTCAACCCCCCCATTCTACAAACTGTTTCTATATCCATTGAACTCTTGTAGAGTCCTTTGGGACCAACAAGTGGTATCAGAGTAGTGTTTTCTTTCTTAAATCTTTAAAATACCGATCTCTTAAAAAGATATTTTAAAATGACAAACACGAATACAAACTATATTGACAATGTATCTTTAGCCAAGGTTTAACCGTGATAATTTCCCATTGTAGAAGGAAAGAATGACTCTATTCCTAGAAGGGTCAGATCCTATGATCCCCTGCTATATGGAGAATGAACCATTTGTTCCTACAACTCCCTTACCTGCTGTTCCTGCTGTTGGTAACACAGCGGCAATCTTTGAAAGACAAATTACTCCAGATCGATGGAGTGATGATGACAAACAGAAGGTAGCTATAGATGCTAAGGCTAGATCTATTATAGCCATGTCTTTACCGGATGAATTCTATCATTCCGTGATGAAGATGAGAACTTCTAAGGCTGTATGGGATACTCTTTGTATCCAATATGAAGGAACTAGTGAAGTTCAAGTCACTAGATGCATAAACTTAGTAAGACAATATGAAAGCTTTATGCACTCTAAAGGTGAATCTCTCTCTCAAATTCATCAAAGATTTAATTGTCTGTTGATTGACATGAAAACAGTCAACAGAGAACATTCAAACGCTGAAATCCTGACAAAATTCATGGAGGCACTTCCTGAGCAATGGGGAGTGTACACTACATGTTTAAAGCTGTCAAAAAATCTTGAAACTGTATCTCTGAGCGCCTTATATGGCATGCTTCTTAAAGAAGAACAATATCAGGTTTTAAGGAAAAAACTCATCAATGAACTTAAAGGTGTCAAAAGTACTTCTTTGGCATTGGTAAGTTCAGAGGCCGAATCTTCAAAACAAGTCTCTTCTTCCATCACTACAATCACTGAATTAGCTCAAACTGATTCAGAAGAACTCACTGATGCTGACATCTCTGAGTTTAATAATTATCTAGCTCTCTGAACCAATAACTTTCAAAGATTTGCTAGAAAGAGTAACTTTCGAAATTCTTCTGCTCTTGCTGACTCTGAGAAGTCAAAGATTGCAACCGCTAATAAAGCATCCTCAATATGCTTTAACTGTCAGCGAAAAGGTCACTTCGCCAATGAGTGCAGATCAAAGAAAGTAGCAGCTCCCACACCGTCGCAGAACTCTGAAAAGAAAGATAAATACTCTAAACTCAAAAGCAAATACAGAGATCTGAAGAAAAGCAAGCAAAAAGGCAAATGTCTGATTGCTGAAGAAGTAAACTGGAATGACGAAGATAATTGGGCTAAGTCATCTGATGAGTCAGGCTCAGATGAAGAAGATCTTGCCTTTTTATGTCTGATGGCAAGAATCGAAGAAGCTGAAGAAGTCTCTGAGACATCTTCCTCTGAGTCCCACCAACTCAGGTACCTATTCCCTCTACATCTTCCTTAACTGAAAGTAATACTTTATCTGCTCTTGATGCTATGTTGGTTGATTTTTACAACGCTTTAAATGGTAAGATAAAAGCTGAACAAATAAATATAGATCTCTCTGAACAATTAAAGAATTGTCACCTTAAGATAAAAGAATTAACAAAAATTGAAGAGAACTATAAAGATCAAATCTTCTTAAATCAAACTATAAGCATCGAAAAGCAGCAAACTATCACTAAGAGAGAAAAAGCTATTGCTGATCTCAAGGATGAAAAAGCTACCATCGAAGGATGGTGTAAAGCTTCTGACAAGGTCAACGAAATCATCAATGCTCAGATCCCTCTAAAAGTGAAAAGCGGGTTAGGCTATAACCCAAGTAAAGAAGAATCAGAGAATAACCGTTCCATGTTAAAGTTCGGAATGTTTGTTTCTTCTATCCCTGATCCCTCTTTACCTAAACCTCAGTCCTCTGAGATGTTGTCTATTCCTAAGAATAAGAACATTCAGAAACAGACAAAGAATTCCTCTATTCCTTCAGCGAGTCATCCTAAATCTAGGAAGAAGATCCCTGGATCCGTTCAGAGATCGACGCCTAGAATTAAGATTGATCTCTCTTCTGTCTCTGAAAAGGTTGTCATACCTCCAAGGACAGCTGACAAAGGAATTCTTGGTCCTGTTCCTAAGGATGCTTCTTTTTCTCTTATTTCTTCCAAGCCTGTTTTTAAATATAGGAAATGCTATCATTGTGGTGAAAATACCCACATTGCCAGCAAATGTCATAATGCTACAAAAGATGAAAAATTGGCCCACGGAAAGAAAGTAGCTCAAGCTGATAAACCAGCAAGAGCGAAATCCTCCAAGAGTGTTAAAACTCCCAAGGTGAAGATATACGCTGAGAAAAATTCATCAGCGAGTAGTTCCTCCGCCACTCCTTCCACTAACTCAGCAGGACCCATAGTAATATGGGTACCTATGAAAAATTAATCCTTTTGTTGCATGCAGAGTGCTAAAGGTATCTGGTATCTAGATAGCGGATGCTCAATGCACATGACAGGCAGAAAATCTCTGCTCTCTGACTACAAAGAAGAAGCTGGTCCCTCAGTGACATTTGGTGGAAATGGCAAAGGATACACTAAAGTCTACGGAATTCTATCCAACGAAGCAACATCCTTCAGTCGGGTTGCTTATGTTGAAGGGCTAAAGCACAATCTTTTAAATGTTAGTCAGCTTTGTGAGAAAGACTTCAAAGTTCTATTTCTGAAAATAGATATGCTGTCACTGATAGTAATGACAAACTTTCCTTAACAAGCAAAAGAGTTGAAAACGTTTATGTCATTAATATGAATAGCTCTCATTCTGAGAACATGTGCTTCATATCCAGAGCGTCATCTGATGTAAACTGGTTGTGGCATAAAAGACTCTCTCATCTAAACTTTAAGATGATTAATGAATTGTCTCAAAAAGACCTTGTCAGGGATCTTCCAAAACACACATTTGCAAAGGAATCTCTTTGCTCAGCGTGTGAAAAGGGAAAACTGACCAAAGCCTCTTTCAGATATAAACAAGTTTCTTCAGTGACCTCTCCTCTTCAATTTCTCCATATGGATTTATTTGGACCTGTTAATGTCCAATCTCTGTCCGGAAAGAAGTACACTCTTGTGATAGTTGATGAATATTCCAGATATACTTGGGTATTTTTTCTTCGTTCCAAAAGTGATACACCTGATGTAATTATCTCTTTCATCAAAAGAATGGAAGTTCTGAACAACCTAGTTGTTCGTTCCATGAGAAGTGATCATGGTACTGAATTCAAAAACAACACCCTGATTATCTTCTTTGAAGAAAAAAGAGTCTCTCACAACTTCTCTTCAGTGAGAACCCCTCAGCAAAACGGTGTTGCTGAAAGAAGAAACCGAACGATCATTGAGGCAGCTCGCTCAATGCTCAGCGAATCACATCTTCCTACTCAATTCTGGGCCGAAGCAGTAAACACAGCATGCTTTACTCAGAATTGATCTCTGATTGTTATGAGATTCAAGAAAACCCCCTATGAACTTTTTCATGGAAGAAAACCCTCTCTGAAATATTTACACATTTTAGGGTGTAAATGTTATATTCTAAATGACAGAGATCATTTAGGAAAGTTTGATCCTAAAGCTGACGATGGGATTTTTCTTGGATACTCTTCAGTGTCTAAATCCTTCAGAATCTTCAACAAGAGAAGACAACATGTTGAAGAATCTATGCACGTCAACTTTGACGAATCACGTCCAATCAACTCTGCTCCTATCCCTGAAGAAGATGAGAAGCTAAATGAATGGATGAGATCTCATTATGGAGAACCTGAAACTTATTTCAGCAGTCAACCAAATGCTGAAATGAATGATGATTGTCTCCCTGATTTTCCTATTCCGAATACTGATTCATCCTCAGGGATCAATGTCACTCCTCTTTATCAGATTCATTCATCTGATACCTCTCAAGGAAACTCTTCAGTGAACAACCAAACTTCATCCTCATCTCCAGAATTGATCTTAAATGATGAAGTCCCTGTTGCTGAACCAACAACTAGTATTCCTGAAAGAGAAGAAGTTGCTGAATCTATTGTAGATCAGTCCTCAACCTCCCGTTCAGCGATGGACTGCAAATCATCCAATAAATCAGATTATTGGTGATCCTAATGCAGGTATCAAAACTCGTAGAGGTTCAGGTAACATCTGTCTTTATGTAAATTTCATTTCCCTCTCTGAACCTAAAAAGATCGATCAGGCTATCTCTGATCCTAGCTGGGTCTCTGCCATGCAAGAAGAACTCTCTGAATTTCAAAGAAACAACATTTGGAACCTTGTTCCTCGTCCATCTGGAAAAACAGTGATAGGAACCAAATGGGTCTTTAGAAATAAGCTAGATGAAAATGGCACTGTAATTCGCAATAAGGCTAGACTTATTGCTCAGGGTTACAGACAGGAACAAGGAATTGACTATGATGAGACCTTTGCTCCTGTAGCTAAACTAGAAGCCATAAGACTGTTCTTAGCTTATGCTGCCCATAAAGACTTCAAAGTTTTTCAAATGGATGTTAAAAGTGCTTTTTTAAATGGAAAACTCAGCGAGGAAGTTTATATTTAACAGCCTCCTGGTTTCGCTGACCCTAGTCACCTTGGTCACGTTTTTGTTGATCCCATTATAATGAGAAGGGTCGGCTTATCTACTTAAAAAGGCTCTCTATGGGTTAAAACAGGCTCCTAGAGCTTGGTATGATACCCTCTCTAAATTTCTCCTTAAAGAAAAATTACTCGTGGAAAAATTGATCAACCTCTGTTTTTAAGAAAACATAAAGGTCATACTATTCTTGCCCAAATTTATATTGATGATATTATATTTGGTTCCACAAGACTCAAACTGTGTACTCGTTTTGCAAATCGAATGAAAAAAAAATATAAGATAGTATGGTGGGTGAACTAACATATTTTTTAGGTTTGCAGATTAAGCAATCTGACAAAGGTATCTTTATTTGTCAAAGTAAATATGTTAAGTACATGCTGAACAAATTTGATATGAATCAATGCTCAGCGATGAAGACTCCCATGGCACCTCCTCTAACGTTGAACAAGGACTCTGATGGAAAACCTGTCAATGTCACTGCCTATCGTTGGATGATCGGATCTCTGCTGTATCTTATAGAGAGCCGACCCGATATCATGTACTCTACCTGTCTCTGTGCGAGATATCAAGCCGAACCCAAGGAATCTCACCTCATCGCTGTAAAGCAAATCTTCAGATACCTGAAATGAACTCCTAATCTGGGTCTTTGGTATCCCAAAGGCTCAGGGTTCGATTTAATCGGATACTCTGATAGTGATTTTGCAGGTTGCAAAATTGACATAAAGGGCACCACTGGTGGGTGTCAACTATTGGGTGGTAAGTTGGTTAGTTGGACTAGTAAAAAGCAAAACTCAGTGTCCACCTCCACCGCTGAAGCTGAATACGTTGCCGCTGGTAGCTGTTGTGCTCAAATCCTTTGGATGAGAAATCAACTCAGGGATTATGACCTAAGTCTTTCTAAAATCCCAATATATTGTGATAGTACAAGTGCTATTGCAATTGCAAACAATCCGGTTCTTCACTCTAAAACCAAGCGCATTGAGATTCGATATCCCTTTTATCAGAGATCATGTGATGAACGGTGAAGTAGAACTTCATTTCGTGCCAACTTAATATCAGCTCGCTGATCTATTCACAAAGCCTATGGATGAAACTAGATTTAATCTACTCATTAGTGAGCTTGGTATGTTAAATGCTGAATAACTTCTTCCTTCCCTGAACTCTGATTCAGTGATACTTGACATCTCTCAGGTATGACTTCTCATCACCACTCTCTGAATATTTCTTTTCAGAGAGTATGTTAATAAAAAACCCCATCAGTAACAATCGTTTATTGTCCATTGATGAGGATTTAAGAATAATGATTAACATTTATTTATTAAATGATAATCAAATATTTTCTTTTCAAATAAGAAAAGGACACGTCAGACCTTTATCTGACACACGACGGACCACGACGTTTCCTTTCTACTCTTTTCTAGGGACGTGCGCAAGTCATCATTTCTTTTTCTAAAAGCTAAAACCGTCATTTAGTTATCCGTTTTTCTCTCCTCTTGCTATTAAAGAAAAATTCTTTTTCATTTCCTTCTTTACGCGCTCATATTACTCTAAAAAGCAAGAACCTTCTCTCGACCTTCAAGCAATATTCAAGACCACCAAGAACACGCAGTTGTGCGTTTTTCTTAACAGTATTCACTTTCAAGGTTGATCTAACCCTCTTTTCCTCCTGTGTGTAAACCACGATGATGAAACCTTCTTTTCATCTCTTCTTATGATTCTGTTTAACAAATAAGTTTACCATCTTTTTAAAAATTATCTAATGAGTTAAAAAGATCCAACGCTTTTTGTACAAAAACCTGTTCTGGGTTCAAACTTAGAACAGAAGACCAACTATTGGTACTTTCTTGATCAACAAGTTTTTTTTTTAAAATAAAAAAAACAGAATAACTAGTCTATTTTGTGTTAAAAACACAAGTATTTTGGTCTTTGTTTATCAAAATACTTGTTTTTCTTTTACACATTTTGGTAATTCTTTTATCAAAACCTGCTCTGGTTTATTACTCTTGTATTAAACCATGATTTTCCTCTTTGGTGTTCTAATCTTTGAAACAGAAATGGCATCATCAAGCACCAACATGATCGAGAAGGCCCCTGCAAGCAATTTCAGCACGGAACAAGCTACTTTCAAGGCCTGCAAATACCTGGCACCAATTGACATTCCAGCTGACAAAGCCTATTTCAATGATGGAGCTACCTTCATCAAAGTGTGTCCTCTGATGTACGCCTTTGTACACAACCCTTTAGGAATCACTGCACACCTACAGGCTCTCTGGTACTCTGCTCAGTATACTACCGTCACTACGGACAAAGGCAAGGAGATCCCTGCGATTGGCTTTTCTATCCCCTCTTTGGGATATTTCTCCTTCACTGTCGGCTTCCTAAGGCATGCTCTCCGCCTTCCTTCCAAGCTGAAGACAGAATCTTGGGCCCCTGAGCCCACAGTCGAGCAGATTGACTCCTTCTTGGACTCAATCGGTTACGTCTAGGAGAACCCCGAGCACAAGATGGTGGATTCTAAGATGGAAAAGAAGAGGCTCCCTACTCGCTGGCAATACATATTCACTCAGGTCATTCAATGCCTGACCTCCAAGACTGGTTCTCATGACCAGGCGAGCAAGCATTTCCAGGACATCGGATTTGCTCTCTGTAAGGGTACAAGCTGAACTACGCTGACTACATTTTCAGCGACATGTACAATAGGGTAAATGCAGCGAAGAGGAATCAATTCATTCCTTATCCAAGATTTTTCTCTATTATCTTGGAGTTTGCTTTCAAGGAGGAGTACCCCACTGTCGCAAACCAAAGATTCTCTTTGGTGGGGAAGAAATCTCTGGAGATAGAGACTCGTCCAGATGATTCACCCTACACTACTTACATGCTGCGACTTATAGCAGCCGCTACTCCTGTGCCTACCTCACTGCCAAACCCATCAGTGAGTGCCCCTGGATGCACAACCATTCCACCCAAGATAAAGGAACCAACCGATGGTCACAAAAAACCATCGCCCAAAAACCCCCTGCAAAGAAAGCCAAGAAGGCAGTCTCTCAAAAGACTGGCCTCTCTGCTCTATCTATGTTGTCATTAGGTACGGCTCCACAGACGTCAGCAACCACCATCTCCACTCAGCTTGCTTCTCCAAGAAGCAAAGGAAAGGGTGCCCAGCGCCCAATGTCCCCTGAGGACGCACGAAGGGTCAAACAGGAGAAGACAGCTGCCAAGCTTCCTTCCTTTTCAGTAGAGATTCTGAAAATCACTCTTCCACACCCTACCTTCCCTGCCATTGACTTTCTTGTTAATGAGTGCGCTCAAACCAGGGCTAGGGTCGATAATCTTCAAAACTCTGTTGAATATATCTTCCAGACAGTCGCTGGAACACCTGGAATGAAGGCCACGCTGAACAATATCTTCGTCGACATCCAGGGGCTCAAGGCTGATACCTGGGCCAACTCTCAGGCCATCGATGCGGTTTCCTCTATCCTCAAAGCTCAAGGCCTAGTGCTTGAGTCTATTCAAAAGACTCAAAGCTGATATTATGGAGAAGCTTACCAGAATATATGATGCTGGCCCCTCCTTCACCTCTGATGACCTCAAGACCCTGGGCGATGTTCTAACGAATCGCCCCTACACTCTAACTCGCTCAGGGATATTGGGTCCAATGTCAAGACCATAGCGGTGCACGTCCTCCCCGCTGACAACATCGAGGGGGAGAGATGTACAAAGGAGATCGCTGATGAGATAATCGGTCAGGCCAATGACCGCATGCCAGGCACACCAATATCTCCCTACATCCATCAGCAAGAACCCTCAGTCGTCGCTGATGATAAAGACGATGAGGAAGAAGAATATGATGATGATGAAGAAGAATATGATGATGATGAAGAAGATGAAACAATTCCCATCTATAAGGGGATTGATGATGATGATGATGATGATGATGATGATGATGACATCCCTCCTGGTGCCCTAGAGCACTTCAAGAGAAGTCGACCAGGCAACTTCATGCCTAAGATCAACTACTCAGAGCCTTTGGGTGACAATCAGGCAAAAGTAAGCATGTGGTGGATCTTGATGCCACCATTACTATCTCTGAGGGGGAGACCACTGTAGAGGTAACCCTTCCCCTTGTTACTTTTAACTCTCCAGCTTCTGAACCCCCTATATATCCATCATTCCCTCCTCCAAATTTTGGCTCTGACAAAGCTCTCTCACCTTCTCCCGTTCTCAGTGAGTCTAGTCCCCCAAAGGACTATACTTCATGGAAGGAACCTTAATCTGAAGATCAGTTTATGTATATAACTGACTCTGACTCTAAAGATGAAGAAGGCCTTATTCCAAGACGGCGCGAACAGAGACCTCCAATAAGCGAGCCTGAGGAAGAACAAAGGCGAATAAACTTTATAAAGGAGCTTGAAGCAAAGAGAATAAAGAAGCCCTTCACTGAACCTGAAAATCCTGTACCCAATCAATATGGTGGATGAATTTTATTTTCTATCAAAGGAAGAGAGAGCTCAACTTCTGGAAGCACAAAGACTCAGGGATGAGAAGATGAGGTAGACTCAAAACGATCTCGAACTCGCAAGGAAGATTCTCAGGGAAGACTCTGCCAGAGAAGAAGCACAAAGAAAGATGAACGAGAAAAGCAAACAACTTGCTGAAGCTCTGGTGAAGAAGGAACTAGTCAGAGAAAACATCAACGTAGATCCAATTTTTGCTCAAGAGAAGATTCTAAGTGCTATCTCTGAAAAAGAAACCCGTCACAGAGAAGAAGAATTGCGCTGGTGCTCTGAAAGATTCAACTATCAAAGGTCTGACTCCAAAATCGTTCGTGCGACTATTGAAGGACGATATTCCAAAAGATATGGTCTGAAGGTTTACGTACGAATGTATAGACAAACAAGATGTGAAAAAGAAGAATCAAAGTTCTTAAAGTTCTTTGGATACTCTGAATGGCTAGAAATCAGAGATGCCATTCAGGGTTCCAAATCTAAATTCAAAGACGTGGTAGAAAAAGCACTGGGTCAACTCTTGCAGAGGATGTCTCAACTAGTTCAAATCCCTCCTCTCCCCGAAACTTCAAAGAGAAGAAAGTCTACAGGTGGTCCCTCTTCAAAGAATGAGCATGAAAACAAGTTCAATTATGAAAGCATTCTTGGCCACCTGGAAATCCCTGATTTCTCAATGCTGCACTCTTCGCTTCCTCAAGACCGACGCTATGAAGAAAGTGAAATCATCACACTCCCTGAACCAGGTATGGTTTATTTGGATAATGAAGGGATCTTAGGACCTTTTCAGAAACTCAGAAGTCAGCAAGGCTCCTTCAGCTTTCATCAAGATCATGCATCACTACTGTTGGTCAGACTCCCATCTGATGAATAGGCAGAAGATGATCTATGAAAAGGAATTACAAAGAAGACATGAGCGAATCTCTGATTAGTTTTTTCATTTTCTTTGTAATCAAACTTCAGTGTAATGTGCTTTTACTTTATATTTGTAATTTCATTTCTCCTTGTAATTGTTAGGTCTAGTATTTTATTATGTCAAAATAAGGAATGGATATGCTTAAATGTAAAAGGAAGTTTATAATTCCTTAAACTCTTTCCTTCCTTAATTAGAATAGACCTTTCAATATAAATAGGAGTCTAGGTACTCATTAGATGGAGTCGATTATCATAGAGCTGATTTCTGATATTATTCCTTGTAATCGATATACACGTCAAGAGATACACGACTACAATATTCATTCATATCATCCTATTCATATTACTTTATTATTTAACGTTTGCTTTATCATTGTGCTTTTTAATCTGGGATCTACAGTAATTCTTCAGATTATTGATAATGAAATTCAAATGAAGTACTCTACTCCACTTGTGTACTGAAAAGATCCCTTAAAACAGTAAATGGGACAATGAACATAAGAGTTCTATTCTTTCTTACAAATTTAACTCACTGATTTTTTCACTCTGAAAATTAAATTAGTGAATGTACTTAAAGCCTTTACTTGTAACTTGAGATTTCATAACCTTATAAATGAAACTCAATAGTTCGAATAGAATAGCTGAAAAAGATCTCACAGATTAGTTCTTAAAACTTTTACTTAGAAATTTTTAAGTCCCTACAAATCTCTTCAAACAATTTTCTTTTATTGCTTAATCATAATCAAATAGGGGGAGATTGTTGATCATAACTCCTCTCAGTGATTTGAATATGATTTCTTTATACTCAGTGAAAATCCCATTTATAGACTCAAGTTCATTTCAGCGATAGCATACGCTGATTGTCATCAGCAATCACTGAAATCTCAGGAACTTTAAGTCTATCTCTGAAGACCTGAAGATCAGCTATCACACCAGAAGAACATTCAGCGAAAGTCGAAGACCAAGCTGAAAAAAGAACTAATCAGCTAGTGATCTGAAGCAGTTCAGTGATAGCAAGGATTATCTAAATCAGTGTGAAGTCTTGTGAAGTCTCAACGATACTTCGAAAGTTCATCCTTGAAGTTTCAAGTTCAGCGATCAAGTGAAGACTTCAAACAAGATTAAAGTTGATCTTATCCTCGATGCACAAAAGTCAAAACCTTATACTACGTTAGAAAAGGACGTACGACTTGTCTCTTATGTCCCCATCAAATCTGATATGGTACTGTTCATATTCGGCCAAAGCATGGCTGCTTTTTTGGACAAAGGACAAGCTTCCTATAAAAGCTTGACACGTGGCAAAATACCTTTTGTCTTGCATGATATGCAAACGGGTATAAATAGGATGAAGATAGCTTCTTCATCCTCATGCATGCTACTTTCTCTTCTTGAACCTCTGCTTCATTTCTTTCTAATTTCTTGTGCATCAAATCTGTGTGTTTATTAAGTTACAATAGAATAGGTTATTTAACTTGTTCTAATTCCTCTTGTAACTGTAAGTTTGTTTACTTAATATAAACTTATTGAAAAACGTAAAAATCTATCCGTTTGTATTCAACCCCCCTTCTACAAACTGTTTCTATATCCATTGAACTCTTGTAGACTCCTTTGGGACCAACAAAAATTATACTTAAAGTATTAGCTTAAGTCTAGGCATCTTAAGTTCATACCTGGTTCCGTAAACTAGAGCTCCGATACCAACATCTAACACCCCTAAATTTAAAGAAAATAGCGGAAAATTTACACTTTCAAAACCCTTCTAGATACGAGATAGTTTAAAAACAAACTACATAATATCTTTCAAAAGGTACAAGGTTCGCATCATAGATTTTTATTAGACTAACTAATCCATAAGTGGATATAGGAATAGTCGAGGTGCTACTAATATCGTATAATCTGATATCTTCAAAATCCATGACGCTTCTACGTCATTCTAACGAAATCTCTCAAGCTCCATTACAACCTTGAAACCTATTAAGACCTGATATACATGTCGATAAGAAAAAGTGTTAGGCTTACGTCTAGTGAGTTAAAGCAGTGTATATCATAAATAAAAGTAATGGAACCAAAGAATTTCCCTTTTTCCAAACATACTTTTATGTAATAATATTCGTAAATAAAGGAAGGAATCTCCCAAAATCGTTGTTTTTCAAATATAAAGCTTAGTCATGAAATACCTCTTTGAAGATCATCAACCGTGCCACCTTATTCTTGAACAATAATAAATAATTTTTAACTTAAGAATCATGTAAAGTGCGATAATTACCATGTACATCGAAATCACCGAAAGTAAGGATAAACTCAATACCCAAACAACACCTTTCGGTGACGGTGGAGACCCGATTCTGTCTATGTGGCGTAACACAAAGTAAGTCGGGAGTCAACGTTAAAGAGTAGTGCCTTAAGATCACAGTTCCGGTGTATGACCCCCCCCCCCAATGAGTACTCATCGTAATACCTAAGACCCCGGAGCCCGACCCATACAGATTCATCTCCGAAACACCCCTACCCTAGACCTACTTAAATACTCAAGTCTCACCCTAAGAACATATGATAATGGGACGCTGCTCTGAATGAGTTCATTCCCATAATACCTGTGTGAACTATAAGAGGCACCAACCTCTAAACATGGATCCCGACAGCATACTCCAATGAGTTACATCATCGTAATACCCAGGGTTGCAGAGGCATTCCCACTTGGGTCCATCTCTGTAAGACCCACGGTCGCAAGGGCATTCCCATTTGGGTCCATCCTGGTAATACCGACAACCGAAAGCCCAATGACTTATGACCTCGAACGAGGGATTCGAAAGTCTTTCAACCACCAAACTGACTCATATTCCTATGGATCCAAATGCAATGTAGACTAACTTTACTTGACTCCAAAAGTAAGACAATTGTCCCAAGATAAACAATGACCACTAAATGTAGCATGCATGGTTGATTCATTTAAGTCTACGCCTCGAGTCATTAAATCCGAACAATGTCCCAAAATCGTTTCGTTAAATCTCTATTCAAAAGCCTTGTAAAATCTTTGACTACTTCAAATAGGGTGTATTATAAAGCCCGTTATTCAATACAATATATTTCCCAAAATCTCCAAAGATTGAGGAGATGGTTTAACAAACAATTACAACTTTGAAATCAAGGATTTAGCAAACAACAGTCCAAAGTTTATAATTTGGATAAGATCCCCCAAATACATTTGACTTCAATCAATTTAATAAATATTTGGATTTATATACAAAGCCAGGAAAATTGTTTCCTTTAGTTTCAAAACACATATTCTCAAGGTGAGAATGTTAGGTGGACCTCATTTCTTCCAAATACCCAAAATAATTCTTTTTAACCAAATAAATACTCTTTGATGTCCCAAACACTCACCACAATTTTATTAAGCTTTATCGTTATATTTTATAGTTCCAAATACTCAAAATACCGTTTTCATAAACTTATCAATCAAGAACCAATTTTATAAGAACAAGTTCGATTCCTAAAATAGTTATTTTTGACATGTATATAGTTTTATAAATGCAACTCGAAATCACCTTGCAAGATTTATGTGAAATCTAGGTTTTACCCGCGTGTCCTAAGGGTTCTTCTCCGGTAGGTTACGCGACTTCCCACGCGACGTCAGGTCGCAAGGAAGGTCGCGCGGGTCCCCAAAAACGCCCACTAAGGTACTTTTCATGTGCAACATCATAATGACAACCATAAAAAATTCCCAAATGGTTTGTACCCTCCGAAGTTACCACAACAACTTCCTAATTAATAAATTTGGGTTCTAAACTCAAAATCTAAGATTTATAAAATCTTGGATGTTACAATCCTCCCAATCTTAAAAGAGATTTCGTCCTCGAAATCTAGCGCCAAACCAAAACGTAAACGGTAACATCTGCCGTCTCTTCAGTTCACCACATATTTGACTCTAAAATCTCGATCACCTCCAAACCTTAAGTGGTTCATACCACCTTCAAAAGAAAACTAACAGTCCGCTTAGCTGATTCTAAACTTCGATAAAACACAATTACCACTAACTAGTTTTCTTTCATAACACGATTTTCAGTTAGCATTTCTTTGAAAAACTATACAAAACTCCTCTTTGCCAATCCCATGAGGATTTATTGCTCCTTTTCGTGACAAAAAACTTTAACCGCAAGTCCACTTCGGCCGTAGGCAAACCCAAACTCATAATCTATACTATCATGAAACACGAACACCTCCAATTATTTCTCAAAATTTCTTAGCATTCCACACTCAAGGCATTTATCCCCTAGTAAAACTCTAAATCATTACGTCTATTTCAATCAATTCCTTAAATTTCCTACTAAATAAATTAATCTTTTCAACCACCAATTTAGTAACAACTTAATCTTGATCTCCGACATGCACAAGAGCAACTACCCAAAATCTAAGATTTATAAAATCTCGGCTGTTACAATCCTCTCAATCTTAAAAGAGATTTCTTCCTCGAAGTCTAGCGCCAAACCAAAACGTAAACGCTACATCTGCCGTCTCTTCAGTGAAACCACATATTTGACTCTAAAATCTCGATCGCCTCCCAACCTTAAGTGGTTCATACCACCTTCAAATGAAAACTAACAGTCCGCTTAGCTGATTTAAACTTAGACAAATCACAATTACCACTAAAGAGTTTTCTTTCATAACATTTCCTACATAATTCATTATTTTCAGAGATTCTCAAGAAGATTCTACCATCCACGACCTTTCTCGACTCAGCATGAACCAAACCATACACAACTTAGGCCACTTCTCAAAAATAATGACTTCTCTTTCAAATTACTTGGGTCCATATTTAGAATTCTCCAAAACCCAAATTGACCACAAGATGCCAAGGTAATTAAAACTTCTACTTGAAATACTTCTTTGCTATAAACTCAACTGCCAAAATAAGCCTCTCAGATAGGCTTTGACTTTTTCTTTCTCGCTCAGGGCTACGTGCCCCACTAGACATAACTTCTCTACGAAGAGTCGAAAGTATTCCCGCACGGTCATGCTCCCTTTCTTGAGGGATCGAAATTCGTCGGCTATTAAGTCGATTGCTTTTTCATTACAATACTCCTACATTAACTTCTTCTTGAACGCGTCCCAAGTCATCATTTAAATAATCTCGGCTCCAAGAGTGGGCTTCATAAGATTCCACCAACTAAGAGCCTAACCTCTCAACATTAGCGAGGCAAACTTAACTTTCTATTCCTCCCCGCATTAGCTGGAGCCAGAAAATTCGGGTGGTTCGGAGTAAAGAAAGGTTTTATACGAACAACCTTTCTCTCCCCGTCTCCACGGTAACAATCTAATGATCTCCAGTACCCATAGTATCATTGTTACCTCCAGAACCACCTATAATGTTTGCAACTGTTGATTCGAGCCTTCGGTTATTACCATACCTGTCTTCAAACAACTTCATGAGAACTTCACATTGTTTCGCCATGGCTGAATTCACCATCTGCATGACACTTGCCATCATTGCTGATTGGGGGTCGAATTCCCTTTGAGATGTTTGGGAAAGTTGTGTATTGTCGGTCCCTCTTGGTTGCCCTCGAGTTGGCGTGCTCGTATCTTGATCTTCTTCCATGATAGGCGGGTCATTTCGTGAAGTAACCATCTTGCTTTGCCGAAAAGAGAACGGGAATTTAAGATCTAAAACAAGACAAGACTAACATTAGAAACGTATCATTACATTTGTTAGTCATTAGAAAAATAGTAAGACAGGTATACCTATATAATAATACACTCAAAATTGCATTAGCTACGTGAAATTTTGAAGATATTATTAGCCATCCTTGTATTTGATGTCGATTGTTTTGGAGAGATTGCGAGAGATTAATTTGTATTTCCTTTATTGTAATCATTGACACTCTGAGTGAAATACAAATTATCTTTGATCGATATGAATATGTTCTTCCATTATAGTTTACATTTTCTAGCTTGAATGTTGATACTATACGCTTCCGCTTACTATTTATTTTATATTTGTGATCAACATTCTGTGAGTGTTCATGGGATCTATGGTTCTAACAATTGGTATGAGAGCCTTGTAATCAATCTATTGATTATTCGATCTAATCCAGTTTGGAGAAATCCCCACTCCGCTATAACCTTCTCAGTTTTTAAACTACTGTTTTTCATTGTACCCTGGTTTACGATTTTTCTTTATTCTTACACAAATTTACTCAAATTCGGTGGTATTTCAATTTTAAATCTGAAAATTGTTAATCATCGTTCAAAGTTTCAAGTTAAGTGAAATCAAAACCATCAAATTCTCATATTTTTTCTCGAATTCCGATACTCTGTTTTTCTGCAAGAGCAATGCTTGCAACTTCTGGACTACCCACACAATTCTGGGCTGAGGTTGTCTCGACTTCTTCTTTTACCCAGAATAGATCAATAATAGTCAAAAGATAGCTCAAAACTTCTTATGAACTAATAAATGGAAGAAAACCTAATTTAAAATTCTTACACATCTTTGGTTGCAGGTGCTACATTCTAAATGATCGTGACAAACTTGACAAGTTTGACAAGAAATTTGATGAAGCAAAATTCTTGGGATATTCATTAACGTCAAAAGCTTTCAGAGCTTTTAATCTCAGAACCAAGATGGTCATGGAATGCACCAAAGTTGACTTTGATGATCAAGCACCATTGACTTCTGACTACTCCGATTCAGAACTCAGACTCAATAATGTCACATCTGACTACTTCTCAAAGTCAAGGGAATCCGAACTCGATGCTTTATTTTAAGATTTCTTTGGAGAAGATACATCCTCTATAATTGAAGATAACAGTGTACCAATCAGACCAACAGAGGAACCTCAAAACTCTGGAAATACCATCTCAGGTCCCTCTGGCTCACAAACAATTTCAGATGAAGAACCATCCATAGTGATCATCCTAGCTTCCTTAAACCCAAATGCAAATCTAGAGGAAACTCTGCCCCATCCAGATGCAGAGAGTTTTATTCTTGATCTACATACCTCTGTGCCTTTATTTGAGGGGAGAAACTTGGCTCCTCTCACATTCAGAGCACAGCACCAGAAGCACAACACCTCATCACACTAGAACTTGTATCATCCCCAGAAATTGAAATTGAACCTCCACAAGTATCTCAATCTCGAATGTAGATATGGACAAAAGATCATCCAATCAATCTGTTGATCATAACTCCTCTCAGTGATTTGAATATGATTCCTTTACTATACTTAGTGAAATTCCTTAGATGAGCTTCTGTTCAAATTCAGCAATAGCATACGCTGATTGCTATCAGCGATCGCTGAAGATCAAGGATCAACAAGCTTGTCTCTGAAGACCTGAAGATCAGCTATCACACCAGAAGACCATTCAGCGAAAGTCGAAGACCAAAGCTGAAGAAAGAGATAATCAGCTAAGTGACCTGAAGCGGTTCAGCGATAGCAGCGATTATCTACTCAAAGTGTGAAGTCTTGTGAAGCCTCAGCAACACTGAAGATCATCCTTGAACATTCAGTGTCAGCGATCAAATGAAGCTTCCTCTGCAAGATTAAAGTTTGATCTTATCCTTGATGCACAAAAGTCAAACCTAGAACCATGTTAGAAAAGGACGTACGACTTGTCTCTTATGTCCCCATCATATCTGATTCGGTACTGTTCATATTCGGCCAAAAGCATGGTTGTCTTATTTACAAGGACAAGCTTCCTATCCAAGCTTGACACGTGGCATGTACCTTTTGTCTTGCATTAAATGCAAGCAGGTATAAATAGATGAAGATATCTTCTTCATGAAGATATCTTCTTCATCTTCATGCATGCTTCCTTCTAGCCTCGACCTTCTGCATTTCTTTCTTTCATCTTCTTGTGCATCAAACTGTGTGTTTCCTTAGTTACAATAGAATAGGTTCTTAACTTGTTCTAATTCCGCTTGTAACTGTAAATTTGTTTATTTCAAATAAACTCATTTAAATACCAAAATTTGTGTGTTTGTATTCAACCCCCCCTTCTACAAACTGTTTACTTAGTATTTAACTCTTGTAAATCCTTTTTGGGACCAACAAGTGGTATCAGAGCGGTGTTGTTTTCTTTTTGATAAAAATA
The DNA here is from genome assembly GCA_036898165.1 of Silybum marianum. NCBI lineage: Eukaryota > Viridiplantae > Streptophyta > Magnoliopsida > Asterales > Asteraceae > Silybum > Silybum marianum. The sequence continues at coordinate 35,559,977 of CM072529.1, forward strand.
TTTTTCTTAATATAATATTTTTAAAATGACAAACCCTAATACAAACTACAACGATAATGGATCTTTAGCTAAACCTCCAAGGTTCAGCCATGATAACTTTCCATTATGGAAGGAAAGAATGTCTCTATTTCTAGAGGGATCTGATCCAAAGATTCCATACTATCTGGAAAATGGACCATTTGTTCCAACAACTATAGTAGCTAGTGTTCCTGCCACCACTACTACTGCAGCCATCCTTGAAAGGAGTATTGTTAAAACTCCTAACAGATGGACTGAAGAAGACAAGAAAGAAATTGCTATTGACTCTAAAGCTAGATCTATAATAGCAAAGGCTTTACCTGATGAAGTCTATCATTCCGTCATGAAAATGAGGACTTCAAAAGCAATGTGGGATACTTTATGTATCCAATATGAAGGAACTTCTGAGGTTAAAGTTACTAGATGCATAAACCTCGTAAGAAAATACGAAAGCTTTATGTATCAAAAGGGTGAATCTCTTTCTCAAATTCACCAGCGGTTCAACTGTCTACTGATCGATCTCAAGTCAGTTGACAGAGTGTATTCAAACGCTGAAATTCTGACAAAGTTTATGGAGGCACTCCCTGATCAATGGGCAGTGTACACTACATGTATAAAACTGTCAAAGAATCTTGAAACCTTGTCCTTAAGTGCATTATATGGGATGCTCTTAAATGAGGAACAATCCCAGCTTTTAAGAAAGAACCTTATTAATGAACTCAAAGGTGCTAAAAGTACTTCTTTGGCACTTGTGACTTCTGAGGGAACTTATTCTAAAAATGGTTCTTCTTCCACTATAACCTCCATTACTGAATTAGATCAAACTGATTCAGAAGATCAACTCACTGATGCTAACATCTCTGAGTTTGATAACTCTCTAGCCCTTTTAACCAACAACTTTAAAAGATTTGCTAGAAAGAGCAATTTTCGAAAATCTTCTAACCTCTCTGACTCTGAAAACAGAAAACGTTGTCTGCTGAAAAAGCCTCAGCGATCTGTTTCAATTGTTAGAGAAAGGGCCATTTTGCAAGTGAATGCAGGTCCAAGAAAGTTGCTGCTCCCACTACCTCCCATACCTCTGACAAACAGGAGAAGTATTTGAAAATGAAAAACAAATACAAAGATATGAAGAAAAACAAGCAAAAAGGCAAAGGCCTTGTCGCTGAAGAAGTTGACTGGGATGCTGAAGATGACTGGACCAAGACCTCTGAAGAGTCTGGTTCAGATGAAGAAGATCTTGCCTTTCTCTGTCTAATGGAAAGAATGGAGGATGCTGAAGAAGTCTCTGAAACCTCTTCCTCTGAGTCTCCGTCTACTCAGGTAAACATTCACTCTAACTCCTTACTCTCTGAAAAAGATAACTTGTCGGCTCTCGATGCAATGACTGTTGACTTCTACAATGCTTTGAATGGAAAGATAAAAGCTGAGAAAATTAACACTGACTTATCTGAACAATTAAAAAATTGCCACTTAAGAATCAAAGAACTTTCCAAACTTGAGGATTCTCTCAAAGACCAAGTTTTTGCAAATCAAACAATAAGCATTGAGAAACAACAAGCTATCGCTGATAGGGAAAAGGCTATTGCTGATCTCAAGTCTGAAAAAGCAACCATCGAAGGATGGTGTAAGGCTTCTGATAAAGTCAATGAGATTATCAATGCCCAAATACCTATGAAAGTGAGAAGTGGGTTAGGCTATAACCCTGAAAAGGAAGAATCAGAGAATGACCGTTCCATGCTCAAATTTGGAATGTTTATCTCTTCTATCCCTGATCCTTCCTCTTCATGAGGATCATTCTAAGAAGATGATCAAGAACAAAGTTCTTGACCATGTTTCTAAGAATAAGAAATCTCTAGATAAGAACAAGAAGTCCTTAGAGAAGATTTCTAAATCTGGGAAGAAGGTCCCTGATTATTCTCAAAGACCAACTCCCAAGATTAAAATCGATCTCACTCCTACCCCTGAAAAGGTTGTAATACCTCCAAGGACCATGGATAAAGGAATTCTTGGACCTATCCCTGAGAAACTTCATGTTCCCTCTCTAATCTCCAAACCTTTTAAGTATAGGAAATGCTTTCAATGTGGTGAAACAACCCACATTGCAAGCAAGTGTCCTAATGCTACTAGAACTGATAAAGTAGCTCATGGAAAAAAAGAAGCTCAAGCTGATAAATCAGCGAGAGTGAAATCCACCAAAGTTGCTAAACAAACTAAGGTGAAAATATCCACTGAAGAGAGTTCTTCAGCTAGTAGTACTTCCGCCAATCCTGTATCTAACCAAGCAGGACCCATAGTAATATGGGTAACTTTAAACAATTAATCTTTTGTTGTATGCAGAGTGCCAAAGGTATCTGGTATCTTGATAGCGGATGCGCGAGGCATATGACTGGCAGAAAATCTCTGCTCTCTGACTACAAAGAAGAAGCTGGTCCATCAGTGACCTTTGGTTGAAATGGCAAAGGATACACTAAAGGTTATGGAATTCTGTCCAACGGAGCCACATCTTTCTCTCGTGTTGCTTACGTTGAGGGACTAAAGCACAATCTCTTGAGCGTTAGTCAGTTGTGTGACAAAGACTTCAAGGTTCTATTCCTCAAGAATAGATGTGCTGTCACTGACGGAAATGATAAGCTTGCCCTCTCTGGCAAAAGAGTTGAAAACGTATACGTCATAAACATGAATAGTTCTCACTCTGAGAACATGTGCTTTATCTATAAAGCATCCACTGACATAAACTGGTTATGGCATAAAAGACTCTCTCATCTTAACTTTAAGACAATAAATGAGTTGTCTCAAAAAGACTTAGTCAGAGACCTCCTTAATCACACCTTTACAAAGGAATCTCTTTGTTCAGCTTGTGAAAAGGGAAAGCTGACAAAAGCCTCCTTCAGATCAAAGCAAGTTTCTTCAGTGACCACTCCTCTTCAGCTACTCCACATGGATCTTTTTGGACGTGTCAATGTCCAATCAATCTCTGGAAAGAAATACACTTTAGTGATTGTTGATGAATACTCCAGATAAACATGGGTGTTCTTCCTTCGATCCAAAAGTGATATCCCTGAAATGATAATCTCTTTTATCAAAAGAATGGAAGTGCTAAACTCCTTACTTGTTCGCTCCATAAGAAGTGATCATGGTACTGAATTCAAAAATAGTACTTTGGTTAGTTTCTTTAAAGAAAAAGGCATTTCTCACAACTTCTCATCTGTAAGAACTCCTCAGCAAAATGGTGTTGCTAAAAGAAGAAATCGAACTATAATCGAAGCAGCTCGCTCAATGCTCAGCGAATCACGTCTTCCAACTCAATTCTGGGCTGAGGCTGTCAATACAGCATGCTTTACTCAGAATCGATCCCTGATTGTTAAGCGATTCAAGAAAACTTCCTATGAATTATTTCATGGGAGAAGACCCACTCTGAAATATCTTCACATTTTTGGATGTACGTGTTACATTCTGAATGACATAGATCATTTGGGTAAATTTGATCCCAAAGCTGATGATGGTATATTTCTTGGATACTCCTCTGTGTCCAAGTCTTTCAGAGTATTCAACAAAAGAAGAGAACATGTTTAAGAATCTATGCATGTCAACTTTGATGAATCTCGTCCCATTCATCCTTCTCATAATCTTGATGATGATGAAGAATTGAATGCTTGGATGGAATCTCATGATGGGGAACCTGAAACATACTTCAACAATCAAACTCCAGCTGATGTATGTGATGATGAAATCCCTGTAAACACATCAAGTAACAATAATCCATCCTTAGGGATAAATGTTACTCCTTTAAATCAGATTCCTGCTACTGATTCATCTCTTGGAAATTCCTCTGTGAATCACCAAACCTCCTCTGAAAATCAATCCCCTGAATTGATTCTAAATGAAGTACCTGTTGCTGAAACAAGTCCTATTCCAGAATCTAAAGAACAGGTCGCTGAATCTGCTGTTGATCTTTCTCCTCAACCACCAGCTCAGCGATGGACTGCAAATCATCCAATAAATCAGATTATTGGCGACCCAACTGTAGGTATCAAAACACGTAGAGGTACAGGTAATATCTGTCTTTATGTAAACTTCATTTCTCTCTCTGAACCTAAGAAGATAGATCAAGCTATCTCTGACCCTAGCTGGGTTTCAGCTATGCAAGATGAACTGACTGAATTTCGGTAGAAATAAAGTTTGGAATCTTGTTCCTAGACCCTCTGATAAAACCGTCATAGGAACCAAATGGGTTTTCAGAAATAAGCTAGATGAAAACGGGACTATAATTCGCAATAAGGCTAGACTTGTTGCTCAAGGTTATAGGCAGGAAGAAGGAATTGATTATGATGAAACCTTTGCCCCTGTAGCTCGTTTAGAAGTCATAAGACTCTTTTTAGCTTATGCTGCCCATAAAGACTTCAAAGTTTTTCAAATGGATGTTAAAAGTGCTTTTCTAAATGGAAAACTCAGCGAGGAAGTTTATGGTGAACAACCCCCTGGTTTCTCAGACCCTAACCACCCTGGTTATGTTTTTAAACTTGAAAAAGCTCTTTACGGGTTAAAACAAGCTCCTAGAGCGTGGTATGACACCCTCTCTAAATTTCTTCTTAAAGAAAAATTTGTTCGTGGAAAATATGACCAAACTCTGTTTTTAAGAAAATATAAAGGTCATACAATTCTCGCTCAGATATATGGTGATGACATTATCTTTGGTTCCACAACACCCAAATTATGCACTCGTTTCGCTGCAAGAATGCAAAAACAATATAAAATGAGTATGATGGGTGAACTAACATATTTTCTAGGCTTGCAGATTAAGCAATCTGACAAAGGAATTTTTATTTGTCAAAGCAAATATGTTAAAGATATGCTGAATAAATTTGCATGAATCAATGCTCAGCGATGAAGACTCCTATGGCGCCTCCTCTGACATTAAACAAGGATCCCAATGGAAAACCAGTAAATGTCACTGCCTATCGAGGAATGATTGGGTCTCTGCTGTATCTTACAACGAGTAGACCAGACATCATGTACGCTACCTGTCTCTGTGCTCGGTATCAAGCAGAACCGAAGGAATCCCATCTAATCGCTGTAAAGCGAATCTTCAGATATCTGAAAGGAACTCCAAATCTTGGTCTTTGGTATCCCAAAGGCTCAGGATTTGATCTTATCGGTTATTCTGACAGTGACTTTGCAGGTTGTAAGATTGATAGGAAAAGCACCACTGGTGGGTGTCAGCTACTAGGTGGTAAGTTAATTAGTTGGACAAGTAAAAAGCAAAACTCAGTGTCCACTTCCACCGCTGAAGCTGAATAAGTAGCAGATGGTAGTTGTTGTGCTCAAATCCTTTGGATGAGAAATCAACTCAGAGACTACGATCTAAAGCTCTCTAAAATTCCTATTTACTGTGATAGCACAAGTGCTATAGCAATTGCTAACAACCCTATACTTCACTCCAAAACCAAGCACATTGAGATCCGATATCACTTTATCAGAGATCATGTGATGAATGGTGAAGTTGAGCTTCATTTTGTTCCTACTGAATATCAGCTCGCTGATCTTTTCACCAAGCTTCTTGATGAAACAAGATTCAATCTACTCATCAGCGAACTTGGTATGTTGAACGCTGAATAACTCTTTAGTCAGTGACCAACAAAGGATTACAAATAAAGCCTTCAAATTCTCCATTCACTGAACTCTTATTCAGCGATATCTAGGTCATCTCCTCAGGTATTACCTTCTAAATCCTTAACACTCTTTGATATCTTTTCTCATCAAAGAATGTCTCTCTTAAATTAAAACTCCTCACTGACAATCCTTTATTGTTAGTGATGAATTTTTTTAAAATTATAAAGGATAAACTTTCCTTTTGGATAATTATCTTTATAATCTTTTTAAATATTTAAGAAAAGGACACGTCAGACCTTTTTCTGACACACGACGGACCGCGACGTTTCCATTCCAACTCCTTTCTTGGAACGTGCGCCAGGTCATCATTTCTTTTTCAAAAAGCTAAAACCGTCGTTTAGTTATCCTCTCTTTTTCTCTCTCCTCTTGCTATTTAAGCATTCCTTTTGTCTCACTTTATTCCTTCCGCTTTCATAACTTCTCTAAAGGCAAAGGATAAACTTTGAATCTTCAAGCTTTCTGAAAGAACACCAAGAACACGCACTTGTGCGTTTTTCTTCTTCACACGGTTAAGGTTTGATCTAAACCTTATATCAAGAACTGGAAACGACTTGTTTCACCTTTCTAATCTCTTTTCTTTCTTAAAATCTATAAAATCTTGTTTTTGAAAAGTTTTTCACTTTCAAAACCCTGTTCTAAGAACAAAAATTTTCTTACGTTTTATACTATTTTATTTATCTTTAAATTTTTGAAATTGCCAACAAGCATTTTGATATTCTTCATCAAAACACTTGTTTCTTTGACCTTAAAAATTTTGGTACTTTTAATACCAAATCTCTGGTTTATACGTTCATGTATTAAAACCATGATTTATCTCTTCGGTGTTGCCATTTTTCCTACAGAAATGGCCTCTGCTTCCAACGTTGCTGAAACCGCTGCTGCAAACCAGTTGGTCGCTGCACCAACTTGTCACTTTCAGATGGAAAAATCAACCTTCAAGCCATGAAATTACATTGCATTGGTGGACATTCCCTCTGAACGCCCTCAGTTCAAGGATGCTGCAACCTTCCTAAAGGCATGCCCGCTGATGTATGCCTTCGTCCACAACCTAGTGGGCATTGCGTCTCACCTACAAGCTCTCTGGTACACGGCGAAATGTACTACGCTGAAGACAGACAAGGGCAACGTCCTCCCTGCTATCTCTTTCACAATCCCTGACCTTGGTTACTTCGCGTTCACAGCAGGGTTTGTACGAAAGGCGCTCAGGCTCCCTCAGCGCAAGAAAAATGAACAATGGGGTGCTGAACCAACAAAGCAGCAGATTGATGCTTTCTTGGACTCCATTGGCTACAAGTGGGAGAACCCCTTAGTGAAGACGGTGGGTTCTAAGCTGGAGAAGAAGCGACTCCCTGCTCGCTGGCAATATGTTCCCACCCAGGTCATTCAGTGCCTGGGATCAAAAGTTGGCTCCCACGATCAGGCGAGCAAGCATTTTCAGGACCTTGCCTTCTCTCTCTGCACGGGTCATCCTCTAAACTATGCTGATTACATTTTCAGCGATATGTGCAGCCGCCTCAACGCCTCCACCAGACATCACGTTATCCCTTACCCACGTTTATTCTCAATCATCCTTGAAGAAGCTTTCGGGGAAAACTATCCGAAGGTTGGTGACTTCGCCTTCTCCATGGTAGGGAAGAAGTCCCCGGACCTGGAAGAACGTCCAGATGACGCTCCCATCACTCCCTATATGCTCCAAATCATAGAAGCACCTCTTTCAGTGTCCTCCTCGCTGCCCATCCCCTCAGCGAGTACCCAAGGCACTGCTACTGCAAAGAGGAAAACCCCCGCTGATGGTCATAAGAAGACCATCGCATCAAAGAAACCCAAGAAGGTGGTCTCTCAACAGACCATCCTCTCTGATTATGGTGCACTTCAATCACCACCCTCATCCACAGCCACTCCAACGGTTTCTGCTGCCGTTGAAGCTTCATCAGCACTACCACCACCATCAGTGACCTTGGTCTCTGAGGGTGTTATAGCCAGCTCCGCTGAAGCTGGATCAGGTATTACTTTCACTGCCCTCTCTACCTCTTCCATCTCTACTTCCTTGGTCCTCACATCAGCAAGTGACTCAGTGATAGTTGTCCCTATCTCTGATAATACTGAAATGCACGCAGTCCAAACCTCAAAATTGTTTAGGCAATCTGAGTTTTGGAAAGCCAATTTAAAAGGACCTCAGAGTATCTCTTTCAGATACTCTAAGACACTGGTCAGTGATCCTCAGGACACTACCTCTGCAAACGTAGTCTCTGAGAGTAATCCTCACGATATTCTCAAGGAAAATAATGATACTTTTCATCCATCATCTGATCCGGATTCTTTTCTCGCCTCTTTGTCAATGTCATCACCTGCTGCCACTGCTCCTGTCTACTCAGCGACAGCGACCACAACCACCACCACCACCTCGAAGCCGATGATGCAGTCTCCTCAACGCCCTCCCAGTGCCAAAAAGCACAGGGATGTCAAGTTGGAGAACCTTGCTCCCAAGCTTCCTCCCAGGGTCACTGAATTGGCTCCTGTGTCCCTGCCTGCTCCCATTTTCCCAGCCATTGATCATCTGGTCAATGAGTGTGCTCTGACCAGAGCCAGGCTGGACACTCTGCAAACTTCAGCAGAGTTGATTTTCAGACAGGTCGCTGGCACTCCAGGAATGAAGATTAACGTCAGCAACTTGGTGTCTGACGTTCAGTCTCTGAAGGACGACCACAGGGACCTTCGTCAATCTCTCACCAACATAGAGCACAAGGTGGATGCTCAGGCCGCTGTCCTCGAGTCTATTCTAAAGACTCAGTCCGAAATGATGCAGGCTCTCTCGAAGCTCAGTGAGACTGGTCCCTCATTTGCTTCTGCTGATCGGACCATGCTAGAAGACGTCCACACGAATATGCGCACTCTGATGATCCACGTTCTGCCCCGTGATAACATTGAGGGGGAGAAGGTGGCCAAAGAGTTCGCTGACGAACTTATCGGCGAGCATAATCGTCGGTTTCCAGAAGAAAGGATCTCTCCCTACATCCAACGACCAGAACCTTCCTCAACTGCAAGAGTTGATGATGATGATGAGGAAGAGGATGATGAAGAAGAAGAGGAACGCATCCCTCACTATGAGGTTGATGATGATGTTGATGACTTGGGTTTTGCACTGGAGCAATTCAGATTATCCAGACCAAGTACATCTCAACTAGAGCCCTTGGGGGACGAAGCCGGACCCTCAGCCAGAGTGGTCGATCTTGAGGCCACCATCCCAATATCAGAGGGGGAGACCGCTGATAAGGTACACTTCAGCTTATCCCTTATTTTACTCCTCTCTCTGAATCTCCCATACACTCCTCTTCGCCCACTAAAATTCCCTCTGACAAAACTATTTCCTCCTCTCCTTCCCTCAGTGATCCCCGTCCCCCAAAGGACTCATCCACAAGGAAGGAACCTTCTTCCACTGAGCAGTTTATGTGCATAGAGGAAATTGACTCTGAGGAAGAAGAAGCCCTCATCCCTCGGCGTCGCATTCAGAAGCAGATAATAAGCGAGCCTGAAGAGGAAGAATGGCGAATAAAATTCCTAAGGGAATTCGAAGCCAAGAGAATAAGGGTGCCCCAAGAAGACCCAATAAACGTTGTACCAATCAGGATAGTAGATGAATTTTAGTTCTTATCCAAAGAAGAGAGAGAACAAGCTCTGATAGCTCAGAGGATCAGAGACGAAGAAATAAAGCAAACTGAGAATGATCTTGCTTTAGCAAGGAAGATTCTCAGGGAAGACTCAGCAAGAGACAAAGCAGCCAAAGAGCAATTAGAAAAGAGTGAACGGCTCGCTGCAGCTCTGGCTCAGAAAGAACTTGTACTGGAAAACCTGAATGTAGATCCCATTCTCGCTCAACAGAAGATTCTCACTGCACTAACCACTGAAGCCACAACTCAGAAAGACAAAGAACTGGATTGGTGCACAGAGATGCTGAACTTTCGAAGATCTGATGACAAAATCATTCAAGTAACTATCCAAGGGCGACACTCTAACAGAGGTGGTCCAAAGGTATATGTAAGAATGACGAGGCCATCCAGAACAGAGAGAGAAGAAGCAAAATTCTTAAGGTTATATGGATACACTGAATGGCTCGAAATCAGAGATGCCATTCAGGGTTCCAAATCCAAGTTCAAGAATGTGGTAGAAGATGAGTTGAATCAGTTGCTGCAAAGAATGTCTCAACATGTACAAGTTCCCCCTCTCCCTGAAATATCAAAGAAGAAAATATCAGTTGCTGAAGGTGGCTCAAGTTCGAAGGGTTCTTAGGACTCTTCAGAAACAAAGAAATTCACAGGGACCCTTCGTCTCTCATAAAGATCATGCTTTAGCGCTGCTGGTCAGATACTCCTCTGATGAACAGACAGAAGACTCTTTATGAGAATGAGCTACAAAGAAGAAACAAGAACATCTCTAACTAGTCATAGTTTTCTATTTCCTTTGTAATATTTCTTCAGTGTACAAGTACTTTATCTTTATCATTGTAATTTCATTTCGCTGTAATTCTTCATATTCTAATTAATGAAATTCAAAGTACTTTACTCCACCCTAGTACTGAAAAGATCCCTGAAAATAGTAAAAGGGACAATGAACATAAGAGTTCTACTTTCGTTACACTATCTTTTACTCACTGATCTTTCACTCTGAAAGTTCAATCAGTGAATGTACTTTAAGCTCTTCTACTTTTAAAAATTGTGATTTCATATCCTTATAAATGAAACTCAATTCAGATAATAGTTTAGCTGAAAAAGATTTTACAGATTAGTACTTAGAAAATGTATTTTAAATTTTCTAAGTCTCTACTAATCTTTTAAAAGCAATTTTCCTATGTTGCTTAATCATAATCAAATAGGGGGAGATTGTTGATCATAACTCCTCTCAGTGATTTGAATATGATTCCTTTACTATACTTAGTGAAATTCCTTAGATGAGCTTCTGTTCAAATTCAGCAATAGCATACGTTGATTGCTATCAGCGATCGCTGAAGATCAAGGATCAACAAGCTTGTCTCTGAAGACCTGAAGATCAGCTATCACACCAGAAGACCATTCAGCGAAAGTCGAAGACCAAAGCTGAAGAAAGAGATAATCAGCTAAGTGACCTGAAGCGGTTCAGCGATAGCAGCGTTTATCTACTCAAAGTGTGAAGTCTTGTGAAGCTTCAGCAACACTGAAGATCATCCTTAAACATTCAGTGTCAGCGATCAAATGAAGCTTCCTCTGCAAGATTAAAGTTTGCTCTTATCCTCGATGCACAAAAGTCAAACCTAGAACCATGTCAGAAAAGGACGTACGACTTGTCTCTTATGTCTCCATCATATCTGATACGGTAATGTTCATATTCGGCCAAAAGCATGGTTGTCTTATTTACAAGGACAAGCTTCCTATCCAAGCTTGACACGTGGCATGTACCTTTTGTCTTGCATTAAATGCAAGCGGGCATAAATAGATGAAGATATCTTCTTCATCTTCATGCATGCTTCCTTCTAGCCTCGACCTTCTGCATTTTTTCTTTCATCTTCTTGTGCATCAAACTGTGTGTTTCCTTAGTTACAATAGTATAGGTTCTTAACTTGTTCTAATTCCGCTTATAACTGTAAATTTGTTTATTTCAAATAGACTCATTTAAAAACCAAAATTTGTGTGTTTGTATTCAACCCCCCCTTCTACAAACTGTTTACTTAGTATTTATCTCTTGTATATCCTTTTTGGGACCAACACAATCAAATAATCGGTCATCCTTCTAATAATGTCAAGACCAGATATGCCACTGCAAATGAAGCTTTCTTTGTAAACTTTCCGAGCATGGTAGAATCAAAAAGAGTCCATGAATCCCTACAAGATCCAAGTTGAATTGGTGCAATGCAGGAAGAACTCCTTCAATTTGAAAGAAATAAGGTCTGGAAACTAGTACCTTTACCAAAAGACAAAACTGCAATTGGCACCAAGTGGGTTTTTAGAAATAAGAAGGATGAGGATGGAATCGTGGTCAGAAACAAAGCTCTATATGCTTTGAAACAAGCTCCAAGAGCCTGGTATGATCGTCTTTCGAAGTTTCTGATCTCAAATGAATATGAGAAAGGTAAAATCGATACAACCCTGTTCATCATACGTTGCAATAGTGAGTTAACTCAGGTTCAGTTTTATGTGGATGACATTATATTTGGATCTACTAACTAAGCAGAATTTGATTTATTTTCAAAATTGATGGAAAGTGAATTTGAAATCAGCATGATGGGAGAACTAACCTTCTTTCTAGGGCTCCAAGTCAAGTAGACTACAACTGGCATTTTCATAAATAAAGCCAAGTATGTCTATGACATTTTAAAGAAATATAAACTTCACAATTCCACAACCATGAAAACTCCTATCTCACCAAATACAAAACTTGACTCTTACCCTTTTGGGAAACAAGTAGATGTCAAGAATTATAGAGGTATGATTGGATCAATTCTGTACTTAACTATAAGTAGGCCAGATATAATGTTTGCTACATGTCTTTGTGCAAGATATCAAACAAATCCCAAAGAATCACATTTGGCTGCCGTCCAAAGAATCTTTAGATACCTAAAAGGGACACCTTCCTTGGGCCTCTGATATCCAAAGTATTCTGGTTTTGATTTAATTGCTTATACTAACTTAGATCATGCAAGATGCAAATTAGACAGAAAGAGCACCTCTGGAAGTTGTCAACATCTTGGCAACAGATTAAATAGTTGGACATCCAAAAAGCAAAATTGTATGTCAACCTATACAGCAGAAGCTGAGTATGTGGCAGCTGCTAGCTGTTGTTCACAAGTCATATGGATGAAAACCTAACTCAGAGATTATGGTCTTCTATATGACAATATTCCAATCCTTTGTGATTCAGAGAGTGCAATAGCCATTACAGACATTCCTGTTCAACATTCAAAAACCAAGCACATTGATGTCAGGTACCATTTCATAAAGGAACATGTGGAAAAAGGTACAATCGAAATGTACTTTGTTCCTACTGATTACCAACTTGCTGGTATTTTTACAAAAGCCTTTGATGAAAACAGGTTCAATTTTCTAATCAGCAAGTTGGGCATGCTCAATATGTGATAAAAAAATCAGAATCTATTTTTATATAGGTCTTCTGTAACAATTCCTTAAGCATGTCCTCTCTTTTCTCTCTTTCGTTCATCCTCTGTATCCCCTTTTGACCACTTGCATATCTGAAGCTTCTGTCTACTCTAATGAAGATTCTGCAACTCAAACTCTGTCTATTGCTTTTACGAATTTTTGATCCAAGCACAGTTTGAGTAGGAGGAACTGATAATGCACAAGTCAAGGGGGAGCAAACATTCATGCACACTTCAAGGGGGAGCAGGTTCTGGTTATATGTGAAAAGTATAAACGTTCTCATGAAAAAGTTCTCAATTCAAGATACACATCCAGAGCTTGTGCATTAACTCTTTCCGCCATGGTTATCTAGAAGCTTTTAGCATGTTTATTCTTTTTTCTGGAAAACGAAATGTGCAAGTTCATAAGCCATCAAGAACTTTTGTATTAACTCTTGCCTTCAAGGTTATACAGAAGTCTCTGGCATGTCTTATCAATTTGCTGAACGAGTCTTTCTTTGAAAAATGTAAACCATGTCATTTCTTCTGTACTAACTCTTGTGTCATTTCTTCTTCTTCTGAACGAGTCTTTCTTTGAAAAATGTAAACCATGTCATGTCTTATCATTTATTTCTTTGAAAAATGTAAACCTCTAACATGTCTACACTTTTCTCTGAAAAGATTTCAAGTCTATTTCAAACGTTCTATTGGTCACAAAATGATTTCACATGACCAGTTGATTGATTTTAAAGTTTTTGGTGACCTATGCAGTTCTGGATCTTGATAAGCACCAAACTTCTGCAAAGAATCACTAGTTAAGAAACCTCAAAAAATAAATTTTGAAAGTTTAGAAGTCATCCAGAGCCTACGTCATCCACGAATGCTGAAACATTTTTTTAGCACCAAAACATTTTTTTAGCCTACGTCATCCACGACGCTCCGGTGTCTCCCACTCGAGTACCTCTTCAAGTTCATATTATTTAAACACGATTTTCACCTTCTTTATTCTTTTTACCATCTCTGCTCTTAGGATTACTTCTCCTAAACTTCCATTGCTTAAAACCTGCAATTCAAAACCCTAGATCCATTAATGGCTGCCCAAACGCAAGTATCGCAAATGCAAATGACGATGCTCATGTTCACCTCTTAGCCACTGCTGAAAGTGAGGTGATAGTCTACCTTCCAATTAAACCCAAAAACTATCAAATCTCTCTGAATCTAAGCACCTACGACTCTACCTTTCGCATTCTGATTGAGTTTCTTCAAGCCCACTTCCTCAATCGAGCCTTAACAACAACTTACCCATCGGTCCGGGAGTCATTTGTTCAAGAATTCTGGCAATCCCTACAGGTATATGAAAACGGCGGTGCGCTAAAAGGCGATTTCGACATGCCCAATTCTAAATATGCATGTGAAGTGAAAATCACCAGAGACAAGATTGCAAGAGTCTTCCAACTACCAACCATAGCAGCCCTCCAAGTTGCTGCATACGAACCAAACACCACAACTGATATCCTAGTGGACTTTCTGAAACATCTAGGGTACAATCACGAAATCCAGAGAGTGTCTGAATTCAAACGACAATATCTTCCCCCAATTTGGAATGTTCTGATTTCAATTCTGAACAAAGCTTTCACCTGTAAACTTGGATCGATGGATCAGGAAAGCACCAACATCCTTACGATGATGTATGGGACATACGTCAATCGTCCATTAGACTATGCTGAATTACTATTTCGTAAAATCAAAGGTGCCGTCTACACTAAACTTGCATTTTAGGAAAGAGGAAAATGTCTGCTCTCGTTGATGTTCCCACGATTTTTTCCACTGCTAATTCGAGGTGCAGTAACCAACTTGAACTTACAATGCTCACCTCCCTTCCACAAATTTCATTCAATGAAGGCTCATCGACCAACAATCGTTGAGGATGGATATCCGGCGGCCACACCACTCTCAAGGTACATGCTTGCCCTAATACCCAGCACGTCTCCTCTTCTTGAAATCTATAGAAACTCTGAGGTGTTCTTAGCAGCAAGATCACCAACCCTAGAGTACTTAGTATCCAGGATAGTAAGTGAGGGGTCAAGTGAGCCTGAAAATGAAAATAACATGAGTGACCATCTGAGTGCTTCTAACCATGCCGAGAGGTTATTAAGAGAGAGCACAGAAGATGTCCAAATGGAACAAGCTATGGTATTGAAGTATGCTATTTTATAAATCCAAGCTACGATATTGAAGTATGATGAACCATTTCCTCCTTCAAGCTTAATGGAACAATTTCTTAAGCTAAAAGCCAATTCAACTCGGGGTTAAAAGACAGATTCTTTGTTATAAACTGAAGATGCATTGTAGATTGTCACGTAATTCACAGACACATTATCTTTCCTGTAGTGCACTCAGTTGTGGTTATTGGACTTTGAATCTGGTTATGAAGTTGAAACTGAAGAATAAGAGCTTAATTTGAGGCGGAGCTTGGAATGAATTGCAAGGAATGAAGACGAGCAAAATTATATTTTTCAAAGAAATCAAGGGGGAGATGATCTCAAGATGCTTTCTTTACAAAACTTTAGGGGGAGATTGTTAGAACCCCAAGTTAGTGAAAGTTTTATAAAGTCAATTAAAGTCAAATGTAACTGTAGATATTTGTAGACTTTAGTATTTTGGGCTTTGAGAGGTTAATGGGCTTGGGCCTTATTCTTGTAATTGGACCCTATAAATAGGTGTCTTAGGCTAATGTCTTAGTTGTGAGAGTTCATTATTCTACAAACACAAAACTCAGAGAGTTTTGTGACATACCGATTAGAGAGTTTTTCTCCCTTCATTGTAACTCATTCATATGAGCTGAGATCATTAATAATATATTCTTCATGCCTATCTCTATTCTACATTAATGGAGAATTTCTTGATTTTTGCTTAATACGGGAACTTATAGAGAGCAACCGACCAGGTCAATCCCGAGCAACCACATCTCCAAGGACTGATGCTCAAGCATCAGGACCTATTGAACAGCAAGTACGCTCAGTCCGAACCCTAACCCTGCAACCATCCGAGCAGAAGCAAATTCTAGTGCTTTTGACTCCAACACAACCGGGAAAACTAGTTCATCTTCTTCCTCTAAAAGGAAGAAGACTCTGAAAGAATAGTTCCATCTCCCCAGAACTCGACTCCTTCCCATCACCACATTGATGTCTCTATGACCAATAATGTAGATTGGACAGAGGTTGTCACGTCCATGGCAACCA
This sequence comes from Silybum marianum, assembly GCA_036898165.1. Classification (NCBI taxonomy): domain Eukaryota; kingdom Viridiplantae; phylum Streptophyta; class Magnoliopsida; order Asterales; family Asteraceae; genus Silybum; species Silybum marianum. Next base: position 35,576,009 of record CM072529.1, read on the forward strand.
CTGATCCAAATGCCAACGAAATCCTGTTAGAGGGGTTATGGCATCAGGTAGCACATAGGACCTCTGTACTTGATATGCATAGAGGTAACCACATCAGCATCAACTCTCTAACCTCTGACATTGGAAACCAAGTTGATGCGATCAGAACATCTGAAGAGGATGCTCTTAGGAGCCCTCAAGTACTGGATGGAAGACCCTCTGCACGCAACATTAAAACAGGTGTAAATGAGGGCCCCTGTGGATGCGAGAGTTAAGCGGCCCCATGTGTTGGGGATGCAACGGTTACCCATCCTGAATTTGTCACAAATGCTGCGTTCTAAGCATTTGCTGACCAAATGAAGGGATCCTTGGAAGATCTAAAACTCACAGTTCAGAACTTTGAAGCAAATCTAAATGGTGAACTGACAGCTGTCAATTTTGCTCTCTGCGATATCTGAGCCACTCAGAAGATACATACTGCAAAATTTGAGATTTTCCAAAAACTTCTCATTTCTGCACATGATGCTCAACGAGATCCGGAAATAGAGCATTTTCATAAGCTAGAGAATGAACTCAAAGCCAATACAAAAGCCATCTCCAAACTTCCCTCTGAGATTCCATCTACATGAGTTTCTGCACCAACCATTTCCTTAGAGGATTTCAAGTCTTTTGCTGCTGACATCAAAAGCATGTTGGATAATGCTGCCAATCCCACCCACTCAAATCCTTCTGCTCTTGTATCTATAGCTGATATGGCAATCTTTTAGAAAGCCCTTGTTGAAAAGTTCACGGAAATAAACCCCAAGTTTGTTTCCAAAGCAGATGCCACCACCAAAGATCTCACAACTCTCATTCACAAAACTACTCCTGCACAGACTTCTGGTCTTCATCAAAAGATTACTGTTATTGGGACGTCTATGAATGAAATGAAGGTCACAGTTCAAACTCTATATGATCATCAATCCTCTAGAAGGAAATCCAAGGAGGCCAGAGCGTATAGGAAGGAAGAGCTTAAAAGAAAGAGATCTGAGGACCAAGATCCAGATACCTATGCTCCTCAAAAGGGGAGAATCCTCAAAAGAAACAGAGAACTTAGTATCTTCAAGTGGGTTTTGGTTTAATTGATGTTTGGGGTTGTTAAATCAAACCCAAATTGTCTAATTTTATCAATTGATGGTTAGAATGGCTACCAATCCAAGGGGTTGTAATGTGGTAGTGATGGTATCTTCAAATAACGATAATATAGTGCTGTTGGATGAAACAGTAGGTGCTGTTGGTTTTAAAATTTTGTATAAAATCAACCATTGATCCATTTAAGGTGTATAATATATCTTTGGAAAGCTTGGAATGTATACTACAACTGTCATGAAGAGTCCGAGAGCTAATTCGGAGTTTAAGTGGGTCAAAACAGTGAATTACAGCAGCTGGTCACACTGTTGGCAAAAACTTCGTATTGAATTGGTCATAGCTTCAAATGACATGAATCTTGTTGGGATGAACTCCTAACACACATGTCTACAACTTTTATTTGTAAAGCATCACTCAATTCAGCTTCTAAGTATAGGATAATTGTCCACAAAATGGATGCACAGAAGCTGAATTGTGCAGGGGTTGAAATATCTCTTTTGCAAGTTCATTTTTGTTTAACCCATGTCATACCCTTATTAACACTAGGATTGTAACATAAGCTTATTGGTATGATAGTAAGGCTTAATTAATCTTAAAGGGATGGTACACATAGGATTAGGATGATAAAACAAACGTAGGTAATTATGGTACAATTTTCAGTATACATTATTTGTGATAGGATATCCAACTAGCAAAGGTTGGAACGGTTGGCATAAGAGCATCTTGCTTTGATTCTCGACTATATAAGGTACGGATCTCTTATTACTTTGACATGGGAGTGACCTATTGTTAAAGGTCATTCCATTCGAAATTGATTTACCTAATGGTAAACTTGATGTACGAAAGACTTCAATAATCATATATTGTTGGATTTTCATTGTTATTATTCCTTGTCAGATTTCCATTTGGTGTTCCATTAGTTGAGCACAACTTAGGAATGTTCCAAGGTTGATTGCTCCTAATAGGGACCATTGGCCCGGTTCTTTAGTTTTACGCTGAATGCTGAGGCGCAAATGGATTGTTGCTATAAAAGATTATTGATCAATTCTTGTGATTCCGTTACATTGTATTTTTTGTTATTATTTACCCAGACACTTGGTCGGGGGCACCGACCATGTGATGTTTCCATAGTGGCTATAATCACTGTGGCGTCCTCGTATATGCGTGGTGAGTGCGCTGGCCTTGATCCGGCCATGGGGGCGTATGGATATCCTAGGAACCGAACAGAATTCGGACTACTTTAATAGTAGTCGAGGGCTAGTGGGTGTTGTGCCCACACTGCTAGTTCTCACCTATGCCTATAGGACCGTACATCCTTTTGGGAACAACGTGTTAGTGTATTCGGGTGATTATCTGAACTTGGATAACACAAAACACGTAATTGAGTGATTATGTGAACCCACTTGTTATATCTTTCTGATTTCAATTGATTTCTATAATTTTCATTGTTTATGTATCGTTGATTATCATTCATATTGAACTTTGCTTATTATTCATATTGTTGATCTGTTCACTGAGTTATTGCTCAGCCACGTTTGTTATTCCTGGCAGGTTTTAAGGACTGACTGGGGTATATCCGGGTTGAGTGACCAGGAGTGCATTTTGGAGGCTAACTGGATAGACGACCACACTTTTGTGTAGTTACTTTTGGGTTGTAAATATTATGTAACCTAACAATTGGTTGTCTATAACCATGAATAGTTTGTTATGTAAATTACCTTAGTTGCTCTATATCTTTATAATGTGGTATGGTTAGTATGGGATGTTACAGGAAGCCTCAACAAGTCAGCCAAACCCAACTCCTGCAAATGAAAAGATTAAAGCCCCAATGGTTGATCAATCTGATGATCAAACAACACTTCAACGAGCATATGAGAATTTGGCAAATCCAAGAAGTGTTATCGATCCTGAACAACAACAAAGAATAGCAAGATATAAGGCCCCTCGAAACAGAGAAGTCATTTACAGAGCCATGTATGCTGAAAGAGAGGAAAGGGTAAGATTAATGAGTCCTGACTTTTCCCCAAACGCTGATATACAAACCAAAATCAGGTTTGCAAGGTTTAAATAGGACAGGAACATTGTCTTTTCAACATCTCCAATCAGCAGGGTAAAAGGTATGAGGACAAGATTTTTGAGAACACGCATATAATGTACACAGAGTACAGAGTCACTAGAAGAAATGGGCAATCTTATGTGTTTAGTGAGAATGGTTTGTTGACTCTAAATCCAAAAGATCTCTTACTTCTTGGACCATACATGAAGTACAGAAGAGACATGAGTGCAGATGATAACATTTCTTATTTAAGGATTTTGAGTTGCATGGAAGCCTTTGTGGATTTCAGAACAAAGGTAGACTTCGAGTTTGGTTTGGATAGGGGTGTGGAACGATTAAGCATTACCTTCCTGAATGAAGAGCTAGAAGGAATAAAATCAAAGAGGCTTGGTGAAATCTTAACTGAACCAGAACTGGGAATTATATTCAGAAGACCTCTGGGAAAGAAGTTTTTCAGAATGACAGAAGCCTTCAAATGCTCTGCTGACATTTTGAAAATCATACATGGTATGGTGGCTCCAAAAAAGGAAGATATGAATTTAAATGTCAGAAGAGCAACTTTTGAGATAGAAGAATATATAAACAGAGTGGTTAGCCTAAGAACGCTCACAGACACCTTCTATAAGATAATGAGTGGGCATCAGAAGCCCCGTTTTAGGCATTACTTGTATTTCAATCTTTGTAATTCATCTTTCAGTATTGTAATGAAAATTTCAAACTTTGTTCTTTTTTACTTATTTGCTATTGTTCTGTATTCACACTAAGGGGGAGATTGTTAGAACTTATTTCTGTGTAAATGTATGAATCAGAACTTCCCTTAATGAATAAAGTAAATCCCTCCAGAAGCTCAGTTCAGATGACAATCAGACAGTGTAGAAGATGGAGTATCTTCTGGATAAAGTTCAAGGACATTCACGCATGTTATCTGACGTGGCAAGTCATGCTTTTCTTGCATAACCAATTATGTTATTGACTCTAATTACGTGTCAATATACGATAGGCTAGCTCGTTGACTTTTATCTTGAATAGTATAAATAGAGTGAGTCATCCCTGTATTTGGTGTTGATTGTTTTAGAGAGATTGTGAGAGATTAATTTGTATTTCCTTTATCGTAATCATTGACACACTGAGTGAAATACAAATTATCTTTGATCAATATGAATATGTTCTTCCATTACAGTTTACATTTTCTAGCTTGAATGTTGAAACTATACGCTTTCGCTTACTGTTTATTTTATATCTATGATCAACAGTCTGTGAGTGTTCATGGGATCTGGGTTCTAACAATTTGAATAATCTCGGCCCCAAGAGTGGACTTCATAACATTCCACCAACTGAGAGCTTCACCACTCAACATTTGGGAAGCAAACTTCACTCTCTGTTCCTCCCCGCATTCGTGGGGCCAAAGGCTTGCTCAATTTCTTGTATCCACTTCATGCATGTGACTGGATCGTCGGGCCCAAAAAATTCGGGTGGTTTGCAGTACTGAAAGGTCTTATACGAACAACCTTTCTCTCCCCATCTCACGGTAACAATCAACTGATCCCTGGTAGCCATAGTGTCATTGTTACCTCCAGAACCACCTATAATGTTTGTGGCCGCTGATTCGAGCCTTCGGTTATTAGTATACCTGTCCTCAAACATCTTCATGAGAACTTCACTATCTTTCTCCATGGCCGAATTCATCATCTGCATGACACTTGCCATCATTGCTAACCGGGGGTCAAATTCCCTTTGAGAGGTTTGGGAAAGTTGTGCATTGTCGGTCCCCCTTGGTTGCACTCGAGTTGAAGTGCTCGTATCTTGATCTTCTTCCATGATAGGCAGGTCATTTCGTGAACGGGAATTTAAGATCTAAAACAAGACAAGACTAACATTAGAAACGTATCATTACATTCGTTACTCATTATAAAAATAGTAAGACAAGTACACCTACGTAATAATACACTCAAAGTTGCATTAGCTACGTGAAATTTTGAAGATATTATACGCGAGAATCCTTGTCACCATCTCAACAAATCATAACTAGAGTATCCACGTCGACTCTATAACTCAACTTATAAGTCTCATCCAAATCTTAACTTTTTTACTTAAAGTCTCATATTAAGTCTAGGCATGTTAAGTTCATACCTAGTTCACTTAAACTAGATCTCTGATACCAACTTGTAACACCCCTAAATTTAAGGAAAATAGCGGAAAATTTAAACTGTCAAAAACCTTCTAGATACGAGATAGTTTAAAAACAAACTACATAATATCTTTCAAAAGGTATAAGGTTTGTATCAGAGATTTTAATTAGACTAACTAATCCATAAGTGGATTTAGGAATAGTCGGGTGCTACTAATATCGTCCAATCCGTTATATTCAAAATCTATGATGCTCCTACGCCATTCTAATGAAATCTCTCAAGGTCCATTACAACCTTGAAACCTATTAAGACCTGATATACATGTCGATAAGAAAAAGTGTTAGGCCTACACCTATTAAGTTAAAACAGTTTATCTCATAAATAAAAGTAATGGAACCCGAAGAATTTCCCTTTTTCCAAACATACTATTATATAATAATATTCGTAAACGAAGGAAGGTATTTCCCAAAATCGTTGTTTTTCAAATATAAAGCTTATTCATGAAATACCTCTTTGAAGACCATCAATCGTGCCACCTTATTTCTGAACTATAATAAATAAGTTTTAACTTAAAAATCATCTAAAGTGCGATAATTACCATGTATCCCGAAATCACCGAAAGTGAGGATAGACTCAATACCCAAACAATACCTTTCGGTGATGGGCGAGACCCAATTCCGTCTATGTGGCGTAACACAAAGTAAGTCGGGATTCCACGTTAAAGATCACGGTCCCGGTGTATGATCCCCCACCAAGTACTCAGCGTAATACCTAAGGCCCTGGTGCCCGACCCATACAAATTCATCTCCGAAACACCCCGACCCCAGACCTATTTAAATACTCTAGTCTCACACTAAGAACCGATGATAATGGGACCCGAATCTGAATGAGTTCATTCCCAGAATACATGTGTGAAGTATAAGAGGCACCAACCTGTAAACATGGGTCCCGACAGCGTACTCTAACGAGTTACATCATCGTAATACCCAGGGTCGTAGAGACATTCCCACTTGGGTCCATCTGTGTAATACCATGGTCGCAAAGGCATTCCCATTTGGGTCCATCCTTGTAATACCCACAATCAAAAGCCCAACGGGTTATGACCTCGAACGAGGGACTCAAAAGTCTTTCAACCACTAAACTGACTCATATGCCTATGGATCCAAATGCAATGCAAACTAACGTTACTTGACTCCAAAAGTAAGCCAATGCTCCCAAGATAAACAATTACCAGTAAATGTAGCATGTATGGTTGATAAATTTAAGTCACCGCCTCTAGTCGTTAAATCCGAACAATCCCCCAAAATCGTTTGGTTAAATCTCTAGTCAAAAGCCTTGTAAAATCTTTGACTACTTCTGTTAGGACCCAAACAATCAAGATATCAATATATGAAAAGATTATAACAGGAGTGATAGTAGTCAAATGTAATTTGTATTAATTGAATGTACTGTATACAGAATATATCTTTACAAGGTATATGAAAACATTAGTTATAACAATCTAACTAACTATCTATTTATACATACAATAGAAAGACTAAAGTGACACAACATTCATAACAGACAAGTTCAGAATTGGTTCTGAACTCCTTCAGAACTTCTTCAGAAGTGTCTTCAGAACTTCTTCAGAACCTCTTCAGAAGTGTCTTCAGAACTTCTTCAGATCTTTTTCTCTTTTAAGAACCCAATTCCTTTTGAAGCTATTATGATATTCCTATCAATCTCCCCCTTAGCTTCAATAGTTCAAATCATACTTCCAGAAATTCAGAATTTCTCTTACATCCTTCAGAATTAGTCTTCTATATTCTAGTAAGGATTCAGCAACTCTAATCATTTCTTTTGCAAGTATCTTGTGCTTCACCCAATCTTCATTGCTCAGATTCTTTGGTCTTCTATTCTGTCTTTTTACCAAACGATCTCTGATTTCCATGAGAGTTCCATTGCAACATTTGTGGAGTTCTTCAAATCTCACAAATAATAGTTCATGAAAGCATTTACAAACGAACCCAGGAGGATGAAGTACTAAAGTGCTCTTCTTCAAATTCTGAATATCTGGTAGACTTAAATTTGGTTTGCTTAAGTGTACTTGCTTCTTGTTTAAAACATAAGCAACTCCGGAAATCCGCCTTGCCCCATATAAATTCTCTGTATAATCCATCTCTAAGCACTGGAAAAGATTTTCTGAACTTGGTAATTGAGTCATGGAAGGGATAAAGACTTCTGTATACTCTGAGAAGATCTCTGAGATGAACATTCTGAAAGTCAGCTTCAGAAAATGTAGAAATCTCACCATTTTGTCGCTCAACAGTAAAGAATGCATATTTGTAATTCTGTCTTGTCTTCAAATCAGCATTAATTACTTTGATCACAGGACTTTCTTTTCTTGCTTCATTTATTGGAATCCTTATCTTTCTGATGATGTCTGAGTACCATTGTTTCCAACCAAAAGACTTTAGAATCCAGCAATCTATATAGTTGAATTTTTGCTCATATTCCATGAACATTTCTGGATGAAAATATTCAAGGAACATAGTATAAGCACTTTCTTCAATTCTTTGTACTTGTAGTTGTTCCTCTTCAGATATTTGCTTTTCAGGAATCAACTCTTCAGAAATATTTTCAAGAACTTCTTCCTTTTCTTTTTCCTTTTCTTTTTGTCTTTCTTCTGAACTTTCAACATTCAGAATGTACTTCTGAATTTCTTCCATATCTTGTCTCTTTGTATGAATCTTGAAGTCATATGCATCACTTAGTAGATAATCTGCTCCTTTTATCTTGTTAACTTTCTTGTGACCAGCAAGGTAACTCTTTCTCACAAATTCTCTAAAATGTATTCTTTCTTTGATTAGATAGACAATTTCTTCTTTGATGTCAGATTCTTCAATAAAATCATCATGTAGTTCAGAAACCATTGGAGTGAGGATGTAGAATACTTTGGAATATCAGATACAACAAATGTATTAGAGACTTCTTCAACAAGATACATGAACCCAATATCTGGATTAGTGAACAATCTCTTCAACCCAAATATTTCAATATATATAGGTTCTAACAAATTTACTGTGTTAAGTCTGTATTCCAAAGCCAACTGAAAATCATGCTTTATGAGATTCCTTATGTATATTCCCAAGATTCTTCTAATCTCTGAGACTAACACAGATTCACCAGAATTAACACAAAAAGATAAGATTGCCAACTTATCTTGTAGTCTTAGCTTGTAAACATCAAACTGAGTAAATTCACACAGAGTACCATCTCTTCTTTCTGCTCCAAATATGAAGATAGTCAAATCATTCTGAACTGATTTTGATATGCATCTGACCTTCTTTATTAAAGTTGAATCATGAAAATTCTGAACACCATGATTCTGAATAAAGTTCTTCACTTGAGAAATATGATCATCAGACCATTCATCATTCAGAAAGTCTTCCAACTTTGCAAACTTCATACTTCTTTTGTACATGAAGCAATAAGTGTCTTCAGGAAATATCAGACTGCTTTCTCCAGAAATAAGTATATTTTCTTTTTCAAACACTTGATCCAATACAGGTTCTTCAAGTATTGGAAGATGTATCTTAGGAATGATAATGCAAGGTCTGGTTCTAAGTTCAAATCTTCCTGAGAAAGCAATTAAGATTTCATCAATAATTTCAACTCCTTCTAAATGATATAAATCAAATTCCAATTCAACTCTTTCATCTGGTTGTTCAAGAAAATTTCTGAAGATAGAAAATCTGTTGTCCAAAAGTCTACATTTCAGACTTCTTGGATAGTTCATAAATAAATGCACCCAACAGAATTGATTCAGAATATCCCATCATTTTTCAAAAGCACTTCTGAAGTCTTCACTCAGAAGTTGTTGAGGCTTCCAAATCACTAAATCTTTTATTTCATTTGAGCTTTCTCCCATATTTACATCAATCATATCTTCTTCAAACATGATCACATCAGAAAGATCACTTGGTTCTCCAATGACATCTTCAAAAGCAAGGTATTCCCTTAGCATTTCTTCATTTGAATCTGGAATTATATCTGTGTCATCTGAGCTCAAGTTACCTTCATACTCAAGAGACAACTTTTCTGTTTCATACCCTTATTCTATCATTTCTTCAGAAGAATGATCATTTATCACTTGTACCTCATGTTCTGCAGATAAAATATCTTCTATGGCTTCTGAGACTTTATTTGATTCTTCACCAACATTCTGAGTATCTTCAGAAATCTTCTCAGAACTTTGAACTTGATTAGTTTCTGGTTCAGATACTCTCTGTCTTTTCTCCCCCTCTTGATTATCAGGATCCTTATCATCAAGACTCCTTTTAAAAGTATCTGACTGAGATCTGCATTCCAGAGCAGATAATCGTGTGCTTAAGTCTGATTCAGAACTCTGAATGGATGAAAGTTGATTGAGAATTTGAGAAATATCATCTTTAGTGGCATAAACTTGTGAAGCAGAAGAAGAAGAAGGCTGAGAAGCTTTCAAAGAAGAAACAGAAGAAGCCACTTCAGAAAAGGCTGACAAAAATGCTTGTTTAAACAAATGAAGATCATTAGAAGATTTGAGATGAAAATCATTCAGCTTGTTAACCAAATTTTCCCCATGTTGATCCAACCTAACCTCCAACACCTTTTTGGTAGAATCCGTCAAATCCTTGATGTCCTTCTGAATCTTTGCAAATTCAGAAGTACAGAGATCTTTGAATTCTGTGAATTCAGAAGATGTGGGTAAGTTGCCAAGATCAACAGATGAACTTGTTTTCAGACCTTCAGAAGAAGGTTGGCCTGTATGAGCCACAAAGGCATCATGAATCACATTTGATTCTGTGAATGAATCTTTTGTGATGTTCACCCCACCAGGACTTCCAACTAATCCTTGATATCCAAAAATTGGAATATCTATAGTTGTTGATGCAATGTGACAAACACTTTGCTTAGGAACATCTGAAAGATGTGTGCTTGTGTGAATGGATGCCACATTAAGTGGTTCAGAAGGCTCAAAGTTGAGTGGACACTCAGACTCAATGTGCTCAAAACTGTGAAGGGGGGACATATATCCTTCATTTTCAACAAAAGGAACCTCCAATTGGGGTCCTAATGGATTATAAGTTGCTTGCCCCATTTGTGTTGTTGAAACACCCTTCTGTTGAGAAATGGGTGAGTGGCTAGGGGGGTTAACCAAGGTTGCCATGGGCTCACTGGCTGTTTCAACATTATCCACCAAAGAATGTAGAATAATAGTAGATGTGGGTGCCCGGCTTGTAACAGGTGGTTCACAGGTTTGTTTTTCTTGTACCTGTGTTCTCCCCTCATCAATTCTTTTTCTGACCCTTCTACCCTGTCTCTCATTTACATTTTTCCTCTTCACTCTTTGAGGTTGTTCCCCCCCTTGAACAGCCTCCCCCCTCTTTCTAGTAAGTCTAGACTCCCTTGCATGATCACCACTCTGGTTTGAATCAGGGGAAGGGACTACTGGTTGAGGTTATCCCATAGATTCTAAATTCTCACTCCCCATCTTAGTTGGTGTACTTACAAGTTCAAGTAAATGAGAAGGAAGTGGAACTGCATTTGGAAAAGTAAGTTTTGCATTTGGAGGTCTTAGGCTATCCATAGTGAAAATAGGAACATGTACCTCATGAGCTAGAACAGGAATGTTTGAGACAGCCTTCATTGCTCCTTTGATAAGTGTTTGAAGAAATCTCTGAAATGGGATATAGTTGAATGTAGACTTCTTCAAAATTGCAGATTTGAGTTCATCAAAGATGAGACTAGCATAATCATAGTGTTTGTTGAAGGCAACACCATGAAATATAATCCTCCCATTTGTTGAAGCTTGGTCTAAACTTGAGCTCTTCCCAAATAGGCACGTATTCAGAATGGAAAACAAGCAGTACCAAATTGGGGGTAAACACTTTCTTCTAAAAGAGCTCAGAGCACTAAGGTTTTCAGAGTAACCCAAGCTCATAAAATCTGAGATCATCTCTGATGAGGATGGAATGGAGTCATAGCAGGTTTTCCCAAGAACCTCATCTGGTTTTGGCAAATAGTGAAGGCTTCTAATGTCATCTACAGATATAAAAACTTTGTAGGCATGAAGAACAAAGAGAGTTCTTTTCAAATCTGATCTTTGGTAGTCCTCTTACAGATTGATGATTGCCTAGTTCAGAAATGGCTTTGAAGTTCAGATGTGACATTCTTCTGTGCCAAAGCCAACTATCATTTTTCATTAATGTAGACATATAACATACACCTTGTTGTTGACCAGTTGCAGTGAATGTTGCTGTGTAGATATCTCCATCTCTATAAGCAGTTAACTCATTCTTGTTTGTTGTACTCAGAACATGACAATAATCTATGTCAAAATTAACCTTCAAGTATTTGTCACAGAATTGACTAATACTGAAAAGATTATGTCTTAGTCCCTCAACATAGAAAACTTTCATTACTTTCATATCTCCTTTAATGAAAGTGTCATATCCTCTTACATATCCCTTTGCATTGTTTCCAAAACTAACTGTTCCTCCATATCTTTCATGATACTCAGTTAGTAGTTCTTTGAAAGGTGTCATGTGTCTTGAACATCCAGAATCTAAGACCCACACATGACATATCTGCAAAAGAGATTATTGAGTTTTAGGTACCCATTTCAGAATGGGTCCTTTGTGATTAGTATTAAAATTTGAAGTTCTGAACTTTTTCTTCAAATGTTTCAACTCAGAAGTTTATTCAGAATTTTGAGATTTATCTTTATTTCTATTTCTTTGTTTAATTGAATTTGTCAATGTAGCCAAACATTTCTGAAAAGATTTCATCAAATTTCTTTTGTTTGTTTTGGAGTTAAGAAGAAAATTATGATGACCACAATTAATACAGTGAATATGATTCTTTAATGTATTTACAACAGTATTAGACATATAAGAATCAATAACATTTGATTTTTCAACAAAAATTCTTTTATTCACTTTCTTTGTTTTAGGTACATCATTCTTCTGTAAAAATGAAAAACTCTCTAATTTGTCAATCTTTGAGTGTCTTTCATCTTTCTGTCTCCATACTAAAGTGGATAGCTCTGTAAAAGATAAGAAATGAGGATTAGTATAAGAAATTCTTTTGTTCACTTTAGGTTTATCTTCAGATTTTGAGTTAATTTTCTAAACTTCCGAGAGAGAGTTTGAGGATTGGCCTTGTTCAAAAATTTTAACTCTGGTGTTAAAGTCAGAAGATGTTACTGAACATGATGTTGGATTTGATGATATGTTTGTATTAGTAGGAGAAAAATCTGAAGGTATCTTTGAAACTTCAGATTTTAATTTTTCTCCTTCAATCATACTTGATTGAGATTTATAAACCAAATAGCCATTTTTGTCAATGACTTGCACCATTTGATCATCATCATCTTCTGAATCAGAAGCATTTATTAGATCTGAAAACTTATTATGAGTCATACTTGTTGCAAAAATATTTGAATTTTTTGTTGTTGTATACTCATTATAAGAATTATCAAAAAATATATTGGAATTCTCATCAATATCTTCAGAGGATTCAATATCTGAGAATTCATCATATTTTTCTTTATGTTCTGATATATTATCAGAAGTATCTTCTTAAATGTTTTCACAATTGGATTCAGAAGTAACTTCAGAAATAATTTCAGACTTAACAATTACTTCTGATTTTTCTTCAGAAATAATATTTGATTTAAAAGATTTACAAATATTTGGAATTATATTCATTTCTTCTGTTTCAGATATACTTTCTGGTTCACCAGTTTTAAGAGGTGTTTCTTCTGAAAACAAAGTCTCTGATTTTATAAAAGGAATTCTTTCAGGCGAAAAATGGTTTACAGGTTTGGAAATGATGCCAGTATTTGATTCATTGAAATTTTTCATTTTAGAATAATCATACAAGTTTGCAGGTGCCTTTTTTAGAATTTGACTGTCATTATATCCTAAGCCTGCTTTTATATTGTAAAATTTTGAGTTCTGAGGTTGACTAGTTAAAATATTCAGAGTTTGTTCGGTTTGTCCTCTTTTAAAATTTAAATCTTCCAATTCCTTAATCTTTTTATAAAGATCAAGTCTCTCTTGATTCAGAAAATTCATCTTAAGAGTTAGAATTTCCTTTTCAGATTTTTCATTTATAATTTCTTTTTGTAAACTATCCATTTTTTCTTTTAAAACAAGTTTTTCTTCAGAAATTTTTTCAAGAATCTGTTCAGCTGCTTGACAATTTTCTTTATATATTTGACTTTCAGCTCTGAATTGATTGACCAAAATTCTTTCACCTTTAATTCTGTTTCTGAGTGTTTCAAATTCAGAAAACATATTTTGAAATTGATTTGTCATTTCTGAATCTTTAGTATTAATTTCAGAATTTTGTTCAGATACCTCAGTGTCTTGTTTGTACTTTTCTGGATCCATTTGACACATGTAGCAATTGGTTGCAAAGTGAGCAACTTCTTCATCATCATCTCCATCACTCGCCTTTAACCGCCTTCTTCATACTTGGTTACTAGAGCGAGGATTAAGCTCTTTTTTCTTTGCTAATAGATGCTTCTTCTCATAATAACCCGAATTCTTGACTTTTGGCATCTTGCATTGTCTAGCATAATGTCCGTGCTTTCCATCGTTAAAGCATCTTGTCTGGTTCGTATGTTTCGTATCGACTCACCTCTTGACCCTTCTTAGGTCCAATTTCAGATCTAGGTTTATTCTGATATTTTTGATTGTATCTTTGTTTGAATTGCCTTGTCATGAAAGCAATATTATCAGAAATCCTTTTAAGCTCTTCATCTGATTCATCCCCATCACACACTGTCATCTCTGGGATCTCACAAACTTTCTTGGTAGCAATGGTCAAAGAATTATTGTAGTTGTTGCTCAGAAGGGCAACTGTTTCTTGTGTCTTCTTTTGTTCATTTTGTCTAACTTTGATCTTGTCCTCTTGTTGGAACAAGATGCCATAGACATCATGAATTGTCTTTCTAGATAAGTTCCTAGTTACCATATTATCTGAAAAACTTGACCATTCATTTCCCAGATTGTTCAGAAATTTGTTGTTTATCTCAGAATTTGATTTCTGAACACCATTTCTTCTTAGATCATTCAGAATGTTATTGAATCTATGATATGTATCAGTGATAGATTCATTTTCTTTGTACCTGAAATTTTCATATGTTCCTACACAGATATTTAATCTCTGTGCTTGAGCCTTTGTACTTCCTTGCATCTGAGCTTCTACTTCATCCCACATGGCTTTGGCTGAAGTTAAACTATCAACCCTATTGAATATATCATTTGAGCCTTTTCAGCTGGATTATACATTCCAGGACTCTTCTTGATTCTTGATGCAGGGATTTCAGGGGTGGATTCAGTTCTGGGAACTGCTGGAATCTCAACAAATACCTCTAGTGGGCCATTTGTGATAGATTGCATTAAGGCTTCATCTATGTTATCCAAGAATTGAATCATTCTGATTCTCCACTGATGATATTCCCCTAAGAAGAGATTGGTGGTTTCGTTTCTGATCCGATTGAGACTATTTCTTTAGACATCTTTGATTGTTAGAAGATCGAGAATTCACCTGAATTGAATTTGAATTTTGTAGATGAAGAACACCAAGAACTGTCAGATCTGACAAGTTCTTTCACAAATCTTCTTCAAGAACAGATGAATTGGCTCTGATAGCAATTGTTAGGACCCAAACAATCAAGATATCAATATATGAAAAGATTATTACAGGAGTGATGGTAGTCAAATGTAATTTGTATTGATTGAATGTACTGTATACAGAATATATCTTTACAAGGTATATGAAAACATTAGTTCTAACAATCTAACTAACTATCTATTTATACATATAATAGAAAGACTAAAGTGATACAACATTCATAACAGACAAGTTCAGAATTTGGTTCTGAACTCCTACAGAACTTCTTCAGAAGTGTCTTCAGAACTTCTTCAGAACCTCTTCCAAAGTGTCTTCAGAACTTCTTCAGATCTTTTTCTCTTTTAAGAACCCAGTTCCTTTTGAATCTATTATGATATTCCTATCAACTTCAAATAGGGGGTATTATAAATCCCGTTATTCAATACAATATCTTTCCTAAAATCTCTAAAGATTGAGGAGATGCTTTAACAAACATTGACAACCTTGAAATCAAGGATTTAGCAAATAACAGTCCAAAGTTTATATGTTGGATAAGATCCCCCAAATACATTTGACTTCAACCAATTTAATAAATATTTGGATTTATATAAAAGCCAAGAAAATTGTTTCCTTTACTTTCAAAACACACATTCTCAAGGTGAGAAAGTTAGGTGGACTTCATTTCTTCCAAATATCCAAAATAATTCTTTTTAACCAAATAAATGCTCTTTGATGTCCCAAACACTCACCACAATTATATGAAGCTTTATCCATGTATTTTATAGTTCCAAATACTCAAAATACCGTTTTCATAAACTTATCAAGCAAGAACCAATTTTAAAAGAACAAGTTCGATTCCCAAAATAGTTATTTTGACATGTATATAGTTTTACAAATGCAACTAGAACTCACCTTTCTAGATTTATGTTAAATCTAGGTTTTACCCAACTTTGATCCTACTTTGAAGACGATTTAAGATCCACAAAGATCCAACACATAAGAACCTTATTTAGCTCCTTAATAAACCTAATATACATCAAGTATACCCCTTGAAAATTAGATCCAAACAAATCTTGGTTATAGATCTAAAATTAATCAAAATACCTAAAATAGTCAAAACCTTAGAATAAATAAAATACTTCAAACATAAAAGTTCTAAAGAACTAAGATAAGGGTTTTTAACAGGAAGCAAGATCTAAGTAGGTGAAGTGACTTACCAAATGGTAATTTGGAGAAAAACCTCAAAATAGATCAATAATGGTGGATGACAAGTTGGAGAAGATGAAGGACACAACTTTGAAAATGCTTGACTTGGATTCTCTAGGCAAAAGGTGGAGCAAAAGTTTTGGATTGGTTATCGTTATGGTTAGAGACTCAAGAAGAAGAGAGAAATGAGAAGAAGAAGAGAACACGATTTATAAATGATATTAGAAGAAAATCGGCACCATACAATTGCCCTAAGCTTACTGCGCCTGAATCTGCTTCCACGTGACCTGCGCCGCAAGCACAAGTTGCGTGCCAGGTCTCCCGCGTGTCCTGAGTGTCCTTCTCCAGTAGGTTATGCGACTTGCCATGCGACGTCAGGTCGCGCGGGTCCCCAAAAACACCAGTATGGTACTTGTTAGATCCCAAATAGACAACAATTGAGAAAACTCCATAAATTGTAGAGAAAAGATATAGAATTAAAGAACAATAATCACAAAATCATCAACTCATATTCATGTATTCATCATTATGGAGGGGAATTGTGAAGAACACCACATATTGGAATTAATCGACTCTCATAAGTCTGTATGTGTGCAAAGTGTATTCTCTTCCAAGTCACTTACAAATGAAGCTAAGACACCATATTTATAGGTGCCCAATACATGTGTTAATCCCAAGCCCATAAAACACTAAAAAACCCAAACTACAATTCTTTATAAAACTTTCTATCTAATTGGGGCTAATTAGATCTAACAATCTCCCCCTAAAGTTTTATAAAGAAAGCAACATCAAATATTCTCCCCCTTGCTTTCTTTAGAAGCTCTTGTGTGCCATTCTTCAAGTCTTCAAGGCATTACAAAGTCCCCCTCAAATGTAGGCTCATATTCTTGAAAAACTGAGACATTTTACACTTTCTGTCCAACTCTCATGACTCAACTTTATCACTGTTTTTGATCATTAAGGAGACTTATTGAGAGAAAACATAAAACATGCACATTGAACTCCAGCCTCTTAGCTTATCAACAAGCTTTGAATCAACCAATTTGAATGAAAATTGAGTGAGTTGTGCAAGTTTTCCCGCAGCTGCACAAAACAGTCATCAAAACAAAGAATTTGACGCTTTAGACCTCGTTGAGTTGAGTTCAGCTCCGAGCTTTAGATTGAAAAACAGAGGATATTGTGACCATAAATATGTCACATATGTAACTTGAATCCATGAAGAACGGACATGCGAACATCCATTTGAAATCGGAATGAGTATGAGTGAAAATCATTGCTTTCGTTCCAGCATTAGACAACAGACTTTGACAGTGAATAAGACATGTCAGCTCACTGAATTTGAGAAATTTCAAAACTTCAAAGTCGTGCATATATGTATTATCGTTCCACCGCAACTGGATTCATGTAGATTGGAGCTTCGAGTGGAACGTTGTGCGTGTGTTTCTGAAACAGCGCAATGCTCTCAGAAAACCGAAAAATAATCGGGTTATGGGCTTTGGTTTAATGTGAGCTCTGGACCAACATACTTTGAATTTGATGCTTTAGACTGCCCCTGGTCCGTCTCTGGTCCATCGTGGATTTTGGTCTTCGTGGGCTCTGATTAGACTTTTGATCTAAATGAGTTCTGGATCGAATTATACTTCTGGACAGTAACCTATGTCTCATTAAGCTCTGAGTGCACTTCTTATGATACTTCTGAAGATTAACCTCTGTCTTATGAAGCTCTGTTTGAAGTGACTGAAGAAGAATCTGATTGAAAATTTCATTAAAACAGACTTCAAGATTAAGCTCTGAGCATTAAGCTTCCATTAAGCTCGTTTTATTAAGAATTTCTGGACTTCAGAGCAGGATTCAGAAGCTCTGTATGGCTTCTGTGTACAGCTTCTGATTTTAAAAGCTTTTGGATCAAAGCTTCTGATGTAAGTTCCTTCTGAATCACATCTTCTGACCGTCTTCTGATGTACAAAAAAAAAACAGACCAGAAGTGCACATCTGGATAGCAAACATACGTTTCGTACGACTTCTGATTGGAGCTTCTGAACACAAGCAAACACACAAACTTCTGGACTGCTTCTTTTGCATAAACATGCTTCTGATTAAGCTGTCCCAATAAGCATATGGTTAATCTCTGTATAGATTCTGAATCAAATCTTGTGAAAACAATTGATTTTCTGATTAAGCTGTCTCATTATGATCTGTATAGCTTCTGTAAGGTAAGCTTCTGAACATTAACGTCTGGATGGAAACTTCTGAACAGCAGAGGCTCTGCACACTCTGATGCATATTTTGCATCTGAGCTTCTGCAATGCACAGAGGCTTCTGATCGCTTCTGATCGCTTCTGGATTAAGCTCTACAGATTCTGATCATGACTTCTGATTGAAAAGCTTCTGATAAACTTGCTTATACTTCTGTATTTCTGAATTTCTACACAAGCTCAGCGTAGCTTCTGGATAAGCTTAGCATCTAGGTAAAGTCTGAAAATTGAACCGTATTACAAGAAAGATAAGAGTGAACACTGTGCTGATTGAATAAGACATTCATCTTACTTATCTTATCACTGCGTACAACAGATTCAGCCTTGGCTGAACCAACAATTGTTGATCCCACTATCCTCCCTTCTTACTGATCTCGACATTAGATCTTCCGGAACAAAATCGCCCATCAGTCCAGTTATCTGCAGTAAATTCAGATCAGGACTCTTGAAAGCTGCAACTGAAGGATAATTAAAGTCTTCAACATGTCCGGGATGATTTTCGACGCTTCCCATCGAATCATCATCATCACCATGGTAAACCTTATCCATTTCAATAGTGTAGGAAGCTCGTGTTGAATCTCTTTCTGAAAGGAGCATCACGTTTCGAAGGGCCGGAAGACTGCTTACTATCATTCACTTCATCACCATCACGATCAATAACAACACCCTCGACCTATCCGCCTGCTGAATCATTAAGTGTGGTTTATCGACAGTGCTTCCACCTTCATCTAAATTTCGTTTACGAGTACTAGGACCTCGTGATACATACGATGCTGCACGATCACCAACCTCACTACCGGCCATGGAATCTTCTTTGGTAAATTTAATTATAGCTGAGTTGGTGGGATTTTCGTTTTGCTTAACGATGTTAATCGACTTGACCATGCCAAAACTGGTACACTCTAGTCGTACATCTTTTAATATTTCTTCCAATTACGGTTCAGAGAGTGACAATAGGCTGAGTGGGTCCAGCACATTACTGAGCTTCAGAACTTGCATAGGTTTTTTTTATGTGGTCGTGCATGCTCTGGAATTCCATTGAAAGGTTGGTTGCCATGGTTTTCCGTTGTTGAACCATCTGGAGTTGCTTGAGTTACCATTAGAACTTGCCCATCCGACTTCATACTATTAAGACTCACACATGCTTTGACAATGGAATGATCAACATACTCAATGAAGGCATATGGATTGTAAAGATTGAAACAACTCCATATACAGATTTCTGCGACACACCAGTCTACATGAAAATAACAACTGTCTGAAAACACTGGTATCAACATAATCTTTCACAGTATGAGTGCCAAACCCATCGTTTGATCGCTTCGGATTAAGACTGATGAAGCTTATGATTAAGCTTCTAGTTTGCTCTTGTTCATTATGACTTGTTCTCGTCCAGTATGACCACAACTCTGATCTGCAATGTATGAGTGTCTTGCTGAAATGATCACCACCAAAAATCAGAACCTTACTTACGGGTTGTTTTGCTGAAAGAGACAGCACTTGATCACACAGATCCTCGATGTTACCAAAGCAAGATTACTGACTTCATTTCCCACAAAACTACAGCCGACTCTTTTAATGCAAGCTTGATCTCTGAGCATAACTCAAATCCTCAGCTTCTTTTTCATCTTGCCAAACACATGTAATTCATGAACTTCCAATGTAATCAAGTTCTTAATAGAACCAGCTAGCTCAGTTATGAGTGAATGACAGCAACCAGCTTCTTCAATATATCAGCCATGAACGATTTGATATTCGAGCCAGACACACCATCGGCATTAGCATTGTGCACCAGCAGCAAGTGTTATAACACATCAGCATCAATTGCTTGAAGCATGATCTGGTAACGTAAGCATGAAGATCGCCATCAACAACAACTTTAAAGCTATTGATCACACCAAGGGTGCCTAATATCTTTTGAATTTTCATCATGTCTCTGGATGAGAAATAATTAGTGATGTCAGGAACTTGGCAGCAGCTTAAAATGATCCACAATCTTGTTTAAACAGAGAAGGTGACAACAGCTTCTCCCAAACGAAATTCAGACAAACAACACCTCAATTTGAGTATTATGAACAATTTCCAGTAAATTCATATACAGTAAAATCCAAGATGGTCAATAATACTGAACACCAAACTCTTGATAGTGACATTAAGCATAAGGATCAGAAATTGAAAGATCTGATAAGAACATCTCCCTTGTCCCTCCAATTTCAAAATAAATCAAGTTATTTATTTTTTGTAAAATAAACCCAAGTGAAAGAAGAGAGTCCAATCTCGGATTTATATAAGGCCAGATCAATGATCAACAGCCCTACTACCAAGATGCTTAGAAGCTATTGAATTCAAGCACACAACAAAATGGGATCAAAGATCAACCATCTACTTAGTGCTAAAAATTAGACCAATGAAGGAGGGAGATCAAATTTAATCAAAACACATACACACATGTGGTAAAACTGATCAGATCTAATTTACTGAATCTAAATCTTCACAGACACATTTCATCAAACATGTGGCATGCAGAATAAGATTGGGTTTAGAATCAACAAAATCTTTTATGAATAAACATCCAAATCTCATCTAGATGAAATATTGGATCTCAAATAAGCTTAAAACAGAAAATCATATCATAGAAGTGATATTTGGATTTTGGCTCATGTGATTGAAGCAATCTAAGCACCAAAACACCAACATCAATCACCAATTCAACAATCGTTGCCATAGATGACCGAATTGAAGAAAAGTTTCTTCAATAGGCTCTGATACCAATTGTTAGATCCCAAATAGACAACAATTGAGAAAACTCCATAAATTGTAGAGAAAAGATATAGAATTAAAGAACAATAATCACAAAATCATCAACTCATATTCATGTATTCATCATTATGGAGGGGAATTGTGAAGAACACCACATATTGGAATTAATCGACTCTCATAAGTCTGTATGTGTGCAAAGTGTATTCTCTTCCAAGTCACTTACAAATGAAGCTAAGACACCATATTTATAGGTGCCCAATACATGTGTTAATCCCAAGCCCATAAAACACTAAAAAACCCAAACTACAATTCTTTATAAAACTTTCTATCTAATTGGGGCTAATTAGATCTAACAATCTCCCCCTAAAGTTTTATAAAGAAAGCAACATCAAATATTCTCCCCCTTGCTTTCTTTAGAAGCTCTTGTGTGCCATTCTTCAAGTCTTCAAGGCATTACAAAGTCCCCCTCAAATGTAGGCTCATATTCTTGAAAAACTGAGACATTTTACACTTTCTGTCCAACTCTCATGACTCAACTTTATCACTGTTTTTGATCATTAAGGAGACTTATTGAGAGAAAACATAAAACATGCACATTGAACTCCAGCCTCTTAGCTTATCAACAAGCTTTGAATCAACCAATTTGAATGAAAATTGAGTGAGTTGTGCAAGTTTTCCCGCAGCTGCACAAAACAGTCATCAAAACAAAGAATTTGACGCTTTAGACCTCGTTGAGTTGAGTTCAGCTCCGAGCTTTAGATTGAAAAACAGAGGATATTGTGACCATAAATATGTCACATATGTAACTTGAATCCATGAAGAACGGACATGCGAACATCCATTTGAAATCGGAATGAGTATGAGTGAAAATCATTGCTTTCGTTCCAGCATTAGACAACAGACTTTGACAGTGAATAAGACATGTCAGCTCACTGAATTTGAGAAATTTCAAAACTTCAAAGTCGTGCATATATGTATTATCGTTCCACCGCAACTGGATTCATGTAGATTGGAGCTTCGAGTGGAACGTTGTGCGTGTGTTTCTGAAACAGCGCAATGCTCTCAGAAAACCGAAAAATAATCGGGTTATGGGCTTTGGTTTAATGTGAGCTCTGGACCAACATACTTTGAATTTGATGCTTTAGACTGCCCCTGGTCCGTCTCTGGTCCATCGTGGATTTTGGTCTTCGTGGGCTCTGATTAGACTTTTGATCTAAATGAGTTCTGGATCGAATTATACTTCTGGACAGTAACCTATGTCTCATTAAGCTCTGAGTGCACTTCTTATGATACTTCTGAAGATTAACCTCTGTCTTATGAAGCTCTGTTTGAAGTGACTGAAGAAGAATCTGATTGAAAATTTCATTAAAACAGACTTCAAGATTAAGCTCTGAGCATTAAGCTTCCATTAAGCTCGTTTTATTAAGAATTTCTGGACTTCAGAGCAGGATTCAGAAGCTCTGTATGGCTTCTGTGTACAGCTTCTGATTTTAAAAGCTTTTGGATCAAAGCTTCTGATGTAAGTTCCTTCTGAATCACATCTTCTGACCGTCTTCTGATGTACAAAAAAAAAACAGACCAGAAGTGCACATCTGGATAGCAAACATACGTTTCGTACGACTTCTGATTGGAGCTTCTGAACACAAGCAAACACACAAACTTCTGGACTGCTTCTTTTGCATAAACATGCTTCTGATTAAGCTGTCCCAATAAGCATATGGTTAATCTCTGTATAGATTCTGAATCAAATCTTGTGAAAACAATTGATTTTCTGATTAAGCTGTCTCATTATGATCTGTATAGCTTCTGTAAGGTAAGCTTCTGAACATTAACGTCTGGATGGAAACTTCTGAACAGCAGAGGCTCTGCACACTCTGATGCATATTTTGCATCTGAGCTTCTGCAATGCACAGAGGCTTCTGATCGCTTCTGATCGCTTCTGGATTAAGCTCTACAGATTCTGATCATGACTTCTGATTGAAAAGCTTCTGATAAACTTGCTTATACTTCTGTATTTCTGAATTTCTACACAAGCTCAGCGTAGCTTCTGGATAAGCTTAGCATCTAGGTAAAGTCTGAAAATTGAACCGTATTACAAGAAAGATAAGAGTGAACACTGTGCTGATTGAATAAGACATTCATCTTACTTATCTTATCATCACAGACAATGTATTCAAATTGGCTGAACCAACAATTGTTGATCCCACTATCCTCCCTTCTTACTGATCTCGACATTAGATCTTCCGGAACAAAATCGCCCATCAGTCCAGTTATCTGCAGTAAATTCAGATCAGGACTCTTGAAAGCTGCAACTGAAGGATAATTAAAGTCTTCAACATGTCCGGGATGATTTTCGACGCTTCCCATCGAATCATCATCATCACCATGGTAAACCTTATCCATTTCAATAGTGTAGGAAGCTCGTGTTGAATCTCTTTCTGAAAGGAGCATCACGTTTCGAAGGGCCGGAAGACTGCTTACTATCATTCACTTCATCACCATCACGATCAATAACAACACCCTCGACCTATCCGCCTGCTGAATCATTAAGTGTGGTTTATCGACAGTGCTTCCACCTTCATCTAAATTTCGTTTACGAGTACTAGGACCTCGTGATACATACGATGCTGCACGATCACCAACCTCACTACCGGCCATGGAATCTTCTTTGGTAAATTTAATTATAGCTGAGTTGGTGGGATTTTCGTTTTGCTTAACGATGTTAATCGACTTGACCATGCCAAAACTGGTACACTCTAGTCGTACATCTTTTAATATTTCTTCCAATTACGGTTCAGAGAGTGACAATAGGCTGAGTGGGTCCAGCACATTACTGAGCTTCAGAACTTGCATAGGTTTTTTTTATGTGGTCGTGCATGCTCTGGAATTCCATTGAAAGGTTGGTTGCCATGGTTTTCCGTTGTTGAACCATCTGGAGTTGCTTGAGTTACCATTAGAACTTGCCCATCCGACTTCATACTATTAAGACTCACACATGCTTTGACAATGGAATGATCAACATACTCAATGAAGGCATATGGATTGTAAAGATTGAAACAACTCCATATACGTATTTCGCGACACACCAGTCTACATGAAAATAACAACTGTCTGAAAACACTGGTATCAACATAATCTTTCACAGTATGAGTGCCAAACCCATCGTTTGATCGCTTCGGATTAAGACTGATGAAGCTTATGATTAAGCTTCTAGTTTGCTCTTGTTCATTATGACTTGTTCTCGTCCAGTATGACCACAACTCTGATCTGCAATGTATGAGTGTCTTGCTGAAATGATCACCACCAAAAATCAGAACCTTACTTACGGGTTGTTTTGCTGAAAGAGACAGCACTTGATCACACAGATCCTCGATGTTACCAAAGCAAGATTACTGACTTCATTTCCCATAAAACTACAGCGGACTCTTTTAATGCAAGCTTGATCTCTGAGCATAACTCAAATCCTCAGCTTCTTTTTCATCTTGCCAAACACATGTAATTCATGAACTTCCAATGTAATCAAGTTCTTAATAGAACCAGCTAGCTCAGTTATGAGTGAATGACAGCAACCAGCTTCTTCAATATATCAGCCATGAACGATTTGATATTCGAGCCAGACCCACCATCGGCATTAGCATTGTGCACCAGCAGCAAGTGTTATAACACATCAGCATCAATTGCTTGAAGCATGATCTGGTAACGTAAGCATGAAGATCGCCATCAACAACAACTTTAAAGCTATTGATCACACCAAGGGTGCCTAATATCTTTTGAATTTTCATCATGTCTCTGGATGAGAAATAATTAGTGATGTCAGGAACTTGGCAGCAGCTTAAAATGATCCACAATCTTGTTTAAACAGAGAAGGTGACAACAGCTTCTCCCAAACGAAATTCAGACAAACAACACCTCAATTTGAGTATTATGAACAATTTCCAGTAAATTCATATACAGTAAAATCCAAGATGGTCAATAATACTGAACACCAAACTCTTGATAGTGACATTAAGCATAAGGATCAGAAACTGAAAGATCTGATAAGAACATCTCCCTTGTCCCTCCAATTTCAAAATAAATCAAGTTATTTATTTTTTGTAAAATAAACCCAAGTGAAAGAAGAGAGTCCAATCTCGGATTTATATAAGGCCAGATCAATGATCAACAGCCCTACTACCAAGATGCTTAGAAGCTATTGAATTCAAGCACACAACAAAATGGGATCAAAGATCAACCATCTACTTAGTGCTAAAAATTAGACCAATGAAGGAGGGAGATCAAATTTAATCAAAACACATACACACATGTGGTAAAACTGATCAGATCTAATTTACTGAATCTAAATCTTCACAGACACATTTCATCAAACATGTGGCATGCAGAATAAGATTGGGTTTAGAATCAACAAAATCTTTTATGAATAAACATCCAAATCTCATCTAGATGAAATATTGGATCTCAAATAAGCTTAAAACAGAAAATCATATCATAGAAGTGATATTTGGATTTTGGCTCATGTGATTGAAGCAATCTAAGCACCAAAACACCAACATCAATCACCAATTCAACAATCGTTGCCATAGATGACCGAATTGAAGAAAAGTTTCTTCAATAGGCTCTGATACCAATTGTTAGATCCCAAATAGACAACAATTGAGAAAACTCCATAAATTGTAGAGAAGAGATAGAGAATTAAAGAAGAATAATCACAAAATCATCAACTCATATTCATGTATTCATCATTATGGAGGGGAATTGTGAAGAACACCACATATTGGAATTAATCGACACTCATAAGTCTGTATGTGTGCAAAGTGTATTCTCTTCCAAGTCTCTTACAAATGAAGCTAAGACACCATATTTATAGGTGCCCAATACATGTGTTAAGCCCATGCCCATAAAACACTAAAAAACCCAAAATACAATTTTTTATAAAACATTCTATCTAATTGGGGCTAATTAGATCTAATAGTACTTTTTTGTGTGCAACATCATAACTTCAACCATAACAAATTCCCAAATGGTTTGTACTCTCTAAAGTTACGACATAAACTACCAAATTAATAAATTTGGGTTCTAAACTCAAAATCTAAGATCTATAAAATCCCAGGTGTTACATCACATTCTTTTAACATTATCTTCTTGTAACAAAAATAATCTTCAAAACATAATCTTCACCTTTGAACTCAACTTTAGTAACTTCAGAAGCTTTCTCTTTTGAATCTTCACCTCCAGAAGATCTTCAAACAAACTTTTTAATCCACGGATGAACTTTATGCATTTAGGATTAGAACTTTGACACTACGTGTAGTAAGCTCATCACCTTTATATCATGAAAGAATCCAACATTATCAACAAATTCTTCAAACAACTTTGTCTTGTAAACAAACAAATCTTTCACAAATATACCAAAGCTCAACAGTTTAGCATAAATATCTTCAACACATCTACAATCTTTAAATGTAATGTCTTTTAGATTTAGATACAATCTTTCTCACACAAAGCTGATTCAACAAAATACCAGTTAACCATTTTAAACTTCCCGTACAAATATGATCTCTTGTTAACTCCCCCACATATAGGAACATTTATTATCTTACCCTCAAAATCAACACTTGCTTCAAATATTTGTCAATAGCTTCATGTCTTTGAATAATTTCTTCATGTATTTGATATTATTTCTCCCCCTCTAGATGATAGGAGAATCGTGAATATCATGAACCATCAAAGACTATATCAAATCAACTTTAGCAAATACAAATTAGATTTCTCACCTTCAGACGAATTAGACTTCTCCCCCTCAGAAAAATATCTCCTTCATGACAATTTCCCCCCGTAAGAAAATGGGAAATCATCTTAACATAGAAGCACTTTTAGCAACTATTATCACATCAATCGAAACAAAATGAATTGAGTGGCCTATTTTTAGTGTCGGCAACGATGTAGCTAGCATGACTTCCAGTCATCACTGAAGTAAAGTTATAAAACTCACTTCTCAAACAGTTTCGAAAATATCACAAAGATATGCAATTGGAATAGCAAAGACTCGTGCAAGTGTAAAAGAAAGATTTATATATAATCGACTTAAAATAGACTTAATGTGAATTGGATCCTGTTTCAATATCTAAAACTTCCGAATGAAGAATTGACAGATTATATGCTCATTCTCTGTGATTTAAGAAACTAATATCTTTAATGAGATGTTTAAGTAGCTAGGCGGGGTGACACGAGTTGTCCATATTGGGTCCATGTTTGTTTCAATATTCATCTTCAGAAAAATAAGAATAAATAGATTGTGTGGCCACCTGGAGGTCTGATGCAGTTTCGTGAGGCTCTTTTTTTTTCTTTTGATGTTTTCACACACTCACCATATTCTTTTAGCTCACTAGCACTCTACCTCTCAACATTTTCAACTAGATCTCCATCGTTTTAGTCTCATATTCAATCACATGTGTTTATTATTGATATAAATCTAGAAATAGTCGTTTCAGCTTGAGACTTTACCCCTTTAAATTCCCTCTCATTTTCATTTCATCCCAAAACACCCCTTTCAAGATCCCTAATGATCAAGAAACTCATCTAATAATATAGACCCCTTGCCGATGTCTAGCTTGGAATGTGCATATTGGGTAGGTCCTTCCGGTTCTGGATTGACATAGAAACGCTTATAATTCCTATCACACACCTATTGCACATGTTCTGAATTGATGTATTCAAATGATGAAACAATGAAATCTGAGTTCTGAACTGATATATTCAAAAGTCTATGTTGAAATGCATATCTACATATAGCTGATATACAATGAAGCTAAACAAATGTAGAACATATTTTGAACTAAGGTGTATAGAAACTAAAACACGAAAGTGTCTATTTAGAAATGTTAATGAACAAATTTAAACAGTGAACAATAATGACTCATTAAGCACAATGTTTAAAGCAAAATGAAGCAATGATTAGAACATTTAACTCTGAAGAACAAGTCACAATCAATATTTTAGATAAGAATTGAATCATTAAAATCAAATAGGAATATATCAAACGAGTGTATTTCCACCAAAAGATCAACAACTATTTGAGACATGGCAATAACGTTTTCAAGAAAATATAATATGCGGAAATTCGAGTAGTGATTTGATATCGAAGAAAAACAAGAACGAGTAAGTTCTTCGGATCAAATTACCACGGTTCTTTGACATTTAAAGGTACATTAAAACATATTTTGGTACTCCCCCTCAAAAATAGCATAACCTTTTGATTGTAGTCATGTGACTTGAATATTTTGAATCAACTCACACATGAGATTCCTACAAAAATAAATTAGAAAGATTTTGGTACCCATACTTTATTGGGTCATTGGAGGTTAGTTGTTTTAGGCTTAAAGCTATTAATCTGAGGAGTGGGGATACTATATGTATCATGCTATCCATTTATGTACCTTTCATCAACATAATCATTTGTCGGAAAAGTAGAACATCAAATATTTTCTTGACTAGTAGTGATCAACTGATTAGTAGAATAAACAAAATAAGGTAAATTAGTCTTTCAAACAAATGATTTCTGCTACGGGAGTTTTATGAAACTTGTTTTCATCATTGTCCTAGGTAGTTGATTTCTTTCTCCAAATCATCTTAACTTTTCTAAAATGATTATCTGCATTATCAACATGATTATTGTGAAATAGATAAGAAGTACGAATCTGATATCTTGAAAATTCATTTGATTTGTAGTATATATGTTTGAATAACTGTTTGATTTAACACTTGAAAAATAGTTGTTCAAATTTAAACTGTGTGAAGAAATAGAATCATTTGCATGCATTGAACTTGAGTATTCTAATAAGAAATTACATATCAGTTGAATCATCATACGGAAACAGAACAGTAGTATTGGGACTAGTTTATTTAAAAGATTCAAGTTTATCTGAATTTTCTTTGATTGTCTGCTTCGTTTTGAAAATTATCTGTTCAAGTTCCTTCATTTTAGCAGATAATCCAGCTCTTTCTTCAACAATCAAATCATATTTCTTATGAAATTCATATCTCATATTCTTCTCAGTTACAAAATTTGTTTCTAATTCAGACAGTTTATTTGAAAGCTTAAGAATTTCCGTCTCAAAAACTTTTCTTTCACTTTTAAAATTATTTTCTATATACTTCCTTTTATTAGATATATATTTAAAGAACTCAACATTCTTTTTCTCAACTATTTTTCTTTTACTTTCAAAACTCTTTCTTTCAGTCTCAAAAACCTTTCTTTCATTTTATAAAACTTTTTGAAGATCAGAAATTTGCTTTTGAAAGCTCCAACTTTTTTTCTCGAATGAATTTCTTTAATCTCAAATTGGTTTCTTTCTCACTACAACTTTTTCAACAGATCTTGCTTTGAAACTTTGATAGTTGTCATGTCACACGATTTAAATTTACTTTCAAAAGCTTTTCTCTCATAATCAAATATGTTGTTTTCATCCTCAAACACTTTCTCACTATCAGAAATGTTTTTCGCAAATTCTTAATGTTTTTCCTGTAAAATAGATTTTTCATCTCTCAAAGATTTTTCCAAATCAGATGTTTTATTTTCAATTCTTTTTCAAAAAAAAAAATCTTTCCTTTAAGCTTGAAAATTTCACTTTCCACAAAATTTCTTCTCTTTTTCTGAATCATTAAAATCATTTTGAATGAATGCTTCTTCCTTTAACAATTGACGCATAACTTGCACATTTTCACTTGTCTCGCTTCATAACCTGTAATTTTGTCATTCAGGTTAGAAATCTGATTTTGTAAATCGTAACACTGAGAAGACATTGTTACCAAATAGAATGATAGTTAATCGATATGAATTATTAGAAGATTTGAATCTTTGAACAAATAATAAGATTTAAAATTTTGAAAAAAATCAAAATTGTGATTTCATGCAAACCCAAATTTTCATGCAACACAATCCAAAGAAACTTTTTATTGTTACAACATAAATGCAAAGATGTCTTAACCACTCAGAAGGCAGTGCAAAAAACATTGATAATTCATATTTGGATATCTAACAAGTGTAAAGAGGATGTCGCACAAGCATTGGCAGTGCACAGTAGGATGTCGCAGATGTCTTCTGTGATATCTATATATGCCGCACACCATAGATATCGCATAAGCCTTGATTTCTTGTGGCACAACAATTGACTATGAATAACAATCTATCGCACCTCTTTTGTGTGATTTATCCAGATATCGCACAAGCCTATGAAAATATGTCGCACCCTATATGTCCGCACCTAACTATTGATAAACAGTTGTAAATCATTTATGTCTTCTGCGATATATTGTGTGCGATTTAATCATATGAACATGCGATGAAGTCCAAGGACATGCGATATACACCATTCTTTACAAACAAGAAAACCAATTTGTTCGAATCTAAAACTTCAAAACTCAATGAAACATGTTAATACTTTGGATTAATGCACCAAATGTGATTACTGATAGAAATATCATAATAGCTTCAAAAGGAACTGGGTTCTTAAAAGAGAAAAAGATCTGAAGAAGTTCTGAAGATACTTCTGAAGAGATTCTAAAGAAGTTCTGAAGACACTTCTAAAGAAGTTCTGATGGAGTTCAGAACCAATTCTGAACTTTTCTGTTATGAATGTCTTGTCACTTTAGTCTTTCTATTGTATGTATAAATAGATAGTTAGTTAGATTGTTAGAACTAATGTTTTCATATACCTTGTAAAGATATATTCTGTATACAGTACATTCAATCAATAGAAATTACATTTGGCTACTATCATTCCTGTTATAATCTTTTCATATATTGATATCTTGATTGTTTGGGTCCTATCAATTGGTATTAGAGCCAATTCATCTGTTCTTAAAGAAGATTTGTGAAAGAACTTGTCAGATCTGACAGTTCTTGGTGTTCTTGATCTACAAAATTCAAATTCAATACAGGTGAATTCTCGATCTTCTAACAATCAAAGATGTCTAAAGAAATAGTCTCAATCGGATCTGAAACGAAACCACCAACTCTCTTCTTAGGGGAATATCATCAATGGAGAATTAGAATGATTCAATTCTTGGATAACATAGATGAAGCCTTAATGCAATCTATCACAAATGGCCCACTAGTGGTATTTGTTGAGATTCCAGCAGTTTCCAAAACTGAATCCACCCCTGAAATCCCTGTATCTAGAATCAAGAAGAGTCCTGGAATGTATAATCCAGCTGAAAAGGCTCAAATGAAAGTTGATAGAAGAGCATTAACTTTACTCACCATGGTAATTCCGAATGAGATATTCAATAGGGTTGATAGTTTAACTTCAGCAAAAGCCATGTGGGATGAAGTAGAAGCTCAGATGCAAGGAAGTACAAAGGCTCAAGCACAGAGATTAAATATCTGTGTAGGAACATATGAAAATTTCTGATACAAAGAAAATGAATCTATCACTGATACATATCATAGATTCAATAACATTCTGAATGATCTAAGAAGAAATGTTGTTCAGAAATCAAATTCTGAGATAAACAACAAATTTCTGAACAATCTGGGAAATGAATGGTCAAGTTTTTCAGATAATATGGTAACTAGGAACTTATCTAGAAAGACAATTCATGATGTCTATGGCATCTTGTTCCAACAAGAGGACAAGATCAAAGTTAGACAATATGAACAAAAGAAGACACAAGAAACAGTTGCCCTTCTGAGCAAGAACTACAATAAATCTTTGACCATTGCTACCAAGAAAGTTTGTGAGATTCCAGAGATGACAGTGTGTGATGGGGATGAATCAGATGAAGAGCTTAAAAGGATTTCTGATAATATTGCTTTCATCACAAGGCAATTCAAACAAAGATACAATCAAAAATATCAGAATAAACCTAGATCTGAAATTGGACCTAAGAAGGGTCAAGAGGCTGGTCAATCTGAAACATCTGAACCAGCAAGATGCTTCAACTGTGGAAAGCCTGGACATTATGCTAGACAATGCAAGATCCCAAAAGTCAAGAATTCAGGTTATTATGAGAAGAAGCATCTATTAGCAAAGAAAAAAGAGCTTAATCCTGCTCTAGTAACCAAGTATGAAGAAGACTGGTTAAACTGGAGTGATGGAGATGATGATGAAGAAGTTGCTCACTATGCAACCAATTGCTACATGTGTCTAATGGATCCAGAAAAGGACAAACAAGACACTGAGGTATCTTCTTCATCTTCTGAACAAAATTCTGAACATAATTATGAATTAATACTAAAGATTCAGAAATTACAAATCAATTTTAAAATATGTTTTCTGAATTTGAAACACTCAGAAACAGAATTAAAGGTGAAAGAATTTTGGTCAATCAATTCAGAGCTGAAAGTCAAATATATAAAAGAAATTGTCAAGCAGCTGAACAGATTCTTGAAAAAATTTCTGAAGAAAAAATTGTTTTAAAAGAAAAAATGGATAGTTTACAAAAAGAAGTTATAAATGAAAAATCTGAAAAGGAAATTCTAAATGTTAAGATGAATTTTCTGAATCAAGAGAGACTTGATCTTTATAAAAAGATTAAGGAATTGGAAGATTTAAATTTTAAAAGAGGACAAACTGAACAAACTCTGAATATTTTAACTAGTCAGACTCAGAACTCAAAATTTTACAATATAAAAGCAGACTTAGGATATAATGACAGTCAAATTCTAAAAAAGGCACCTGCAAACTTGTATGATTATTCTAAAATGAAAATTTTCAATGAATCAAATACTGGCATCATTTCCAAACCTGTAAACCATTCTTTGCCTGAAATAATTCCTTTTATAAAATCAGAGACTTTGTTTTCAGAAGAAACACCTTTTAAAACTGGTGAACTAGAAAGTATCTCTGAAACAGAAGAAATGAATATAATTCCAAATATTTGTAAATCTTCTGAATCAAATATTATTTCTGATGAAAAATCAGAAGTAATTGTTAAGTCTGAAATTATTTCTGAAGTTACTTCTGAATCCAATTGTGAAAACATTTCAGAAGATACTTCTGATAATAAATCAGAACATAAAGAAAAATATGATGAATTCTCAGATATTGAATCCTCAGAAAATACTGATGAGAATTCCAATATATTTTTTGATAATTCTGATAATGAGTATACAACAACAAAAAATTCAAATATTTTTGCAACAAGTATGACTCATAATAAGTTTTCAGATCTAATAAATGCTTCTGATTCAGAAGATGATCATGATCAAATGGTGCAAGTCATTGACAAAAATGGCTATTTGGTTTATAAATCTCAATCATGTATGACTAAAGGAGAAAAATTAAAATCTGAAGTTTCAAAGATACCTTCAGAATTGTTTGGTTCTGTGTTTTTAAAACCAGAATATCAGAATTCAGATTTTTCTCCTACTAATACAAACATATCATCAAATTCAACACCATGTTAAGTAACATCTTCTGACTTTAACACCAGAGTTAAAATTTTTGAACAAGGCCAATCCTCAAACTCTCTCTCTGAAGTTCAGAAAATTAACACAAAATCTGAAGATAAACCTAAAGTGAACAAAAGAATTTCCTATACTAATCATCATTTCTTATCTTTTACAGAGTTATCCACTTTAGTATGGAGAAAGAAAGATGAAAGACTGTCAAAGATTGACAAATTAGAGAGTTTTTCATTTTTACAGAAGAATGATGTACCTAAAACAAAGAAAGTGAATAAAAGAATTTTTGTTGAAAAATCAAATGTTATTGATTTTTATATGTCTAATACTGTTGTAAATACATTAAAGAATCATATTCACTGTATTAATTGTGGTCATCATAATTTTCTTCTTAACTCCAAAACAAACAAAAGAAATTTGATGAAATCTTTTCAGAAATGTTTGGCTACATTGACAAATTCAATTAAACAAAGAAATAGAAATAAAGATAAATCTCAAAATTCTGAACAAACTTCTGAGTTGAAACATTTGAAGAAAAAGTTCAGAACTTCAAATTTTATTACTAATCACAAAGGACCCATTCTGAAATGGGTACCTAAAACTCAATAATCTCTTTTGCAGATATGTCATGTGTGGGTCTTACATTCTGGATGTTCAAAGACACATGATACCTTTCAAAGAACTACTAACTGATTATCATGAAAGATATGGAGGAACAGTTAGTTTTGGAAACAATGCAAAGGGATATGTTAGAGGATATGGCACTTTCATTAAAGGAGATGTGAAAGTAATGAAAGTTTTCTATGTTGAGGGACTAAGACATAATCTTTTCAGTATTAGTCAATTCTGTGACAAATACTGGAAGGTTAATTTTGACATAGATTATTGTCATGTTCTGAGTACAACAAACAAAAATGAATTAACTGCTTATAGAGATGGAGATATCTACACAGCAACATTCACTGCAACTGGTGAACTACAAGGTGTATGTTATATGTCTACATCAATGAAAAATGATAGTTGGCTTTGGCGCAGAAGAATGTCACATCTGAACTTCAAAGCCATTTCTGAACTAGGCAAACATCAATCTGTAAGAGGACTACCAAAGATCAGATTTGAAAAGAACTCTCTTTGTTCTGCTTGTGAACTAGGGAAGATCAAAAGAAGTTCTCATCCTCTGAAAATGCTATCTTCATGCAAAACTCCACTTGAAATGCTACATATGGATTTGTGTGGCCCAATGAAAACTCAAAGCATGGGGGGAAAGAAATACATTCTTGTTATAGTAGATGAATATACACGATATACATGGATTGAATTTATGAGACTAAAATCTGATACTTCTGAAAGACTGATACCCTTTCTGAAGAAAATTCAAGTTCTTCTTCAACTCCCAATTCAAAAGATCAGAAGTGACAATGGAACAGAATTTACTAATTCTACACTTCAGAATTTTTTGGAATCTGTTGGTATTTCACATAATTTTTCCGCTGCAAGAACTCCTCAACAAAATGGGGTAGTTGAAAGAAAGAATAGAACTTTGGTAGAGGCTGCAAGAACCATGCTTGCATATTCAGAACTTCCTCTGTCTCTTTGGGCAGAAGCAATTGCTACTGCATGTTTTACTCAGAACAGAACCATTCTTAACAGAAATTTCTTAAAACTCCTTATGAATTGTTAAAACAAAGAAAACCCTCTATTGATTATTTTAAAATCTTTGGTTGCAGGTGTTTTCTAAAGAATGATACTCCACATCTTGACAAATTTGCACCAAAAGATGTAGCTGGTATCTTTGTTGGCTACTCTCAAAGATCCAAAGCTTATAGAGTACTCATTAAAGGAACTCAAAGAGTCATTGAGACTACAAATGTCAGATTTCATGAGCCAACAATGACTTCTGAACAAAACAGTTCAGAACTCGCACATAAACCAACTTCTGAAAGTTTGGACTCAGAACATAATCACACAAACTCTACTTCTGCATCTCAAACTTTACTTTAGATACTTTATGTCAAGACTTATTTGATTTTTCTGTAAATGTCTCTGCAGATTACCAAAATCCTTCTCTACTCAGAAATTCAAATGATCAACACATTTCAGAAATACAGATTTCAAATACATCAGCACCACAACTCTCTACCTCAAATTCAGAACTTCCAACTTTTGAAAATGCAATTTCTGAACCAATTCAAGTTGTTTCTGAACCGGTTCAAACTATTTTTGACCATGAACCTCACAGTTCTGAACCAATTCAGATTTTTCC
Source organism: Silybum marianum (assembly GCA_036898165.1). Classification (NCBI taxonomy): domain Eukaryota; kingdom Viridiplantae; phylum Streptophyta; class Magnoliopsida; order Asterales; family Asteraceae; genus Silybum; species Silybum marianum. Next base: position 35,611,833 of record CM072529.1, read on the forward strand.
ATTTGAGAGGGAGTCTTCAGATTTACATTCAGCTATCAATCATGATACTGAAACTCCAGCAATTACTGATGATTATGGTTCTCTGAATAATGTTTCATCTGTTCAACCATTGCCAAATGTGAACAAATGGACATCTAGTCATCCAGTTCATCAAATAATTGGAGATGCATCAAAAGGTGTTCAAACAAGATCTGCAACAACAAATGAATGTCTGTATGTTAATTTTTTAAGCAGTATGGAACCCAAAAGCCATATGAGGCACTTCAGGATCCAGACTGGATTTTAGCCATGCAGGATGAGTTAAATCAATTTGAAAGAAACAAAGTCTGGAGATTGATACCAAAGCCAAAAGGTAAATCTGTCATTGGCACAAAATGGGTGTTCAGAAATAAAAAGGATGAAAATGGAATTGTTGTAAGAAACAAGGCAAGGCTTGTAGCTAAGGGGTATTGTCAACAAGAAGGAATTGATTATGATGAAACCTTTGCTCCAGTTGCCAGATTAGAGGCCATACGAATCTTTCTTGCCTATGCTGCTCATAAAAACATGAAGGTATTTCAAATGGATGTAAAATGTGCATTTCTGAATGGTATTTTACATGAAGAAGTGTATGTTGAACAACCAGAAGGCTTTGTAAGCAAAGAATTCCCAGATCATGTTTACATATTAGACAAAGCCTTATATGGACTTAAACAAGCACCAAGAGCATGGTATGATACTCTTACAACTTTTCTTCTGAATTCCAAATTCAAAAGAGGTACTGTTGATACAACTTTATTTCTGAAAAAGGAGGGTGATGATATGATTTTGATACAAATCTATGTAGATTATATTATATTTGCTTCTACTAATCCAAAATTTTGTAGAAATTTTGAGAAAATCATGCAAACAGAATTTGAAATGCGTATGATGGGAGAGTTGACATTTTTCCTTGGTCTTCAAGTTAAACAACTTCCCACTGACATATTCATTAATCAATCTAAGTATGTCTCTGACTTACTTAAGAAGTTTGACATGACTGATTGTTCAAGTATTCAAACTCCAATGGCCACTGCAACTAAGCTAGAACCTGATCTAAATGGAAAATCTGTTGATCAGAAAAAGTACAGAGGCATAATTGGATCTTTGCTTTACTTAACTGCTAGTAGACCAGATATAATGTTTGCTACATGTATTTGTGCCAGATATCAAGCTAATCCTAAGGAATCACACCTTCTAGCTGCAAAAAGAATACTTAGATACCTAAAAGGTTCTCCTTCATTGGGACTTTGGTATTCTAAGGATTCTAGTTTTGAACTAACAGCATTTACAGATGCAGATCATGGTGGTTGCAAATTAGACAGGAAAAGCACTTCTGGATCATGTCAGTTTCTGGGTGATAGACTAGTCAGCTGGTCTTCAAAGAAACAAAATTGTGTTTCTACTTCTACAGTAGAAGCTGAATATGTAGCAGCTGCAATATGTTGCTCACAAGTGATCTGGATGCAAATTCAACTAAAAGACTATGGTTATACTTTCAAAAAGATTCCTTTGTACTGTGATTCAAAAAGTGCCATAGCCATCACTGCCAATTCTGTTCAGCTTTCAAAAACCAAGCACATTGATGTAAGATATCATTTTATCAAAGATCATGTGGAAAAAGGTAATATTGAAATGTTTTTTATTCAGACAGATTATCAGTTAGCTGATTTATTTACCAAAGCACTTGATGAAAAACAATTTAACTTCTTGGTAAGTAAATTGGGCATGATGAACATGTCTATGTAAGTATTATACATTACCTATACTCTAGAAGTTACATTCTGATATTTTCTTTTTTTATCAAATTCTGAATACTTTGCTCTTCAGAATTACTTTGTATATTCTGAAGTTTATCATTCAGATTTTTGCTACTTTTCAAACTCAGAAATATATCTCTTCAGTAACTAGGTTGATTGTATTTTAATACTTTTCATTTATTTCTTATTTCACTAATATTTGATTGATTCTTTGATAAAGTTGCAATAATCAAGGGGGAGAATCATAATTGCTAAGTGATTCAAGGGGGAGTGTTATTAATTTCAAATTTCTCTAACTACCCTTTTCTACATAACAACTCTGCATTGGTGAAATAAAGTCTTGCACTTTATATTTAAGAAGTATGAACAAGCTTCCTTAGATTAAAACAGTTTCCTATTTGTTCAAATCTACTTCTGAATTCTCAAAATGTTTTATATTTTTCAGAAGTTTATATTTTTAAATGATTTTTTGTCTTCTAAGATGACCCAAGTTTAGTTCTGAACTTCACTTAAAAATTATGCGGTTCTTCTGAATTCTTTCTTTCAGACTTCTGAACTTTTTCTCAGAAGTTCTGAACAACTTCTGAAGTTTTTGAACTTGTTCTCAGAACTAAAACTTCCCGTTGATTTTTTCATTTAAGCGTGTGCCACGTGTTTTAATTTCATTGGATTTCTCTTAAACACGACCATTAAACGGTTCATTTCTCTTAATAAATGATGATTACTACTCTAATCACATTTACTTTTTGGCCACGTGTCCTTCAACGCTTATCCGATCATATAAATCAATGGATTCCTCATCATCTTCATTCTTTTAGCAATTTTTCTCTGAGAAATCTTTCTGTGTTTATTGATCATCTTTCAGTTACCAATCTGTGTTCTTTCTACATCATGTCTACTTCAAAAACCATGATTTCTACTTCCTCGAGTTCCAATAATAACACTGGATCATCAAGTGATGCTCCGTTCAAGATTGTGCCTCAAAAATTAATGGTTGGATCAATGGAAATTACACTAAGTGATGATCAAATGCTTCATGACACGGCCACAACTGCAACTCATCAAGCCGGACCTTCAAACCCTATCGATAACCCTAACCCTAATCCGACAACTGCTAAATTTGGGGAAACACAGAATACACCCATTGATGTTGTTTCTGAATCAAATGATGCTGAAAGTGAATCCCAGACTCCTGCTGAAAGTGGTGACCTGTCCAAACTCTATGTACCTCCTGAGAAATTACTTGACATCAAAAGAAATAACTGTGCACTGAACTTCAAATCCAAAGACTTCATTGATGATCAAGTAATGTTGATTAAAATTCTGAAGAAACATCCCCTGCGCACTCTCCTTTCAAGGAAATTCTCTGTTCCTGCTTCTTATCTTCAACAATTCTGGCATTATGCTGAGGCAGATGAAACTGATGATGAAATTGACTCTTATGTTCATGCCTACAAAGTTTGTATATCTGTAGATGACATTAGAAGCCTTCACTATTTGCCAAAATTAGATGAGGTTCTTGGGAAAACCTATTATGACTCAATTCCATCCTCATCAGAGATGATCTCAGATTTTATGAGCTTAGGTTACTCTGAAAACCTTAGTGCCCTGAGCTCTTTTAGAAGAAAATGTTTACCTCCAATTTGGTATTGCTTGTTTTCCATTCTGAATACCTGCCTATCTGGGAAGAGCTCAAGTTTAGACCAAGCTTCAGCAAATGGAAGGATTATCTTTCATGGTGTTGCCTTCAACAAACACTATGATTATGCTAGTCTCATCTTTGATGAACTCAAATCTGCCATTTTGAAGAAGTCTACATTATTTCAGAGATTTCTTCAAACACTTATCAAAGGAGCAATGAAGGCTGTCTCAAAAATTCCTATTCTAGCTCATGAGGTACATGTTCCTATTTTCACTATGGATAGCTTAAGACCTCCAAATGCAAAACTTACTTTTCCAAATGCAGTTCCACTTCCTTCTCATTTACTTGAACTTGTAAGTACACCAACTAGTATTGGGAGTGAGCATTTAGAATCTATGGGATTACCTCAACCAGTAGTCCCTTCCCCTGATTCAAACCAGAGTGGTGATCATGCAAGGGAGTCTAGACTTACTAGAAAGAGGGGGGAGGCTGTTCAAGGGGGAGAACAACCTCAAAGAGTGAAGAGGAAAAATGTAAATGAGAGACAGGGTAGAAGGGTCAGAAAAAGAATTGATGAGGGGAGAACACAGGTAAAAGAAAAACAAACATGTGAACCACCTGTTACAAGCCGGGCACCCACATCTACTATTATTCCACATTCTTTGGTGGATAATATTGAAACAGCCAGTGAGCCCATGGCAACCTTGGTTAACCCCCCCAGCCACTCACCCATCTCTCAACAGAAGGGTGTTTCAACAACACAAATGGGGCAAGCAGCTTATAATCCATTAGAACCCCAATTGGAGGTTCCTTTTGTTGAAAATGAAGGATATATGTCCCCCCTTCACAGTTTTGAGCACATTGAGTCTGAGTGTCCACTCAACTTTGAGCCTTCTGAACCACTTAATGTGGCATCCATTCACACAAGCACACATCTTTAAGATGTTCCTAAGCAAAGTGTTTGTCACATTGCATCAACAACTATAGATATTCCAATTTTTGGATATCAAGGATTAGTTGGAAGTCCTGGTGGGGTGAACATCACAAAAGCTCCATTCACATAATCAAATGTGGTTCATGATGCCTTTGTGGCTCAAACAGGCCAACCTTCTTCTGAAGGTCTGAAAACAAGTTCATCTGTTGATCTTGGCAACTTACCCGCATCTTCTGAATTCACAGAATTCAAAGATCTCTGTACTTCTGAATTTGCAAAGATTCAGAAAGACATCAAGGATTTGACGGATTCTACCAAAAAGGTGTTGGAGGTTAGGTTGGATCAACATGGGGAATATTTGGTTAACAAGCTGAATGACTTTCATCTCAAATCTTCTAATGATCTTCATTTGTTTAAACAAGCACTTTTGTCAGCTTTTTCTGAAGTGGCTTCATCTGTTTCTTCTTTGAAAGCTTCTCAGCCTTCTTCTTCTTCTGCTCCACAAGCTTATGCCACTAAAGATGATATTTCTCAAATTCTCAATCAACTTTCATCCATTCAGAGTTCTCAATCAGATTTAAGCACAATATTATCTGCTCTGGAATGCAGATCTCAATCAGATACTTTTAAAAGGAGTCTTGATGATCAGGATCCTGATAATCAAGAGGGGGAGAAAAGACAGAGAGTATCTGAACCAGAAACTAATCAAGTTCAAAGTTCTGAGAAGACCTCTGAAGATACTCAGAATGTTGGTGAAGAATCAAATAAAGTCTCAGAAGCCATAGAAGATATTTTATCTGCAGAACATGAGGTACAAGAAATAAATGATCATTCTTCTGAAGAAATGATAGAAGAAGGGTATGAAACAGAAAAGTTGTCTCTTGATTCTGAAGGTAACTTGAGCTCAGATAACACAGATATAATTCCAGATTCTAATGAAGAAATGCTAAGGGAATACCTTGCTTTTGAAGATGTTATTGGAGAACCAAGTGATCTTTCTGATGTGATCATGTTTGAAGAAGATATGATTGATGTAAATATGGGAGAAAGCTCAAATGAAATAAAAGATTTAGTAATTTGGAAGCCTCAACAACTTCTGAGTGAAGAGTTTAGAAGTGCTTCTGAAAAATTATGGGATATTCTGAATCAATTCTGTTGGGTGCATGTCTTTCTGAATTATCCAAGAAGTCTGGAGTGTAGACTTTTGGACAACAGATTTTCTATCTTCAAATTTTTTTTTGAAAAACCAGATGAAAGAGTTGAATTGGAATTTGATTTAGCTCATTTAGAAGGAGTTGAAATTGTTGATGAAATCTTAATTGCTTTCTCAGGAAAATTTGAAGTTAGAACCAGACCTTGCATTATCATTCCTAAGATACATCTTCCAACACTTGAAGAACCTGTATTGGATCAAGTGTTTGAAAAGGAAAATATACTTATTTCTGGAGAAAGCAGTCTGATATTTCCTGAAGACACTTATTGCTTCATGTACAAAAGAAGTATGAAGTTTGTAAAGTTGGAAGACTTTCTGAATGATGAATGGTCTGAAGATCATATTGTTCAAGTAAAGAACTTTATTCAGAATCATGGTGTTCAGAATTTTCATGATTCAACTTTAATAAAGAAGATCAGATGCATATCAAAATCAGTTCAGAATGATTTGACTATATTCTGATTTGGAGCAGAAAGAAGAGATGGTACTCTGTATGAATTTACTCAGTTTGATGTTTACAAGCTAAGACTATAAGATAAGTTGGCAATCTTATCTTTTTGTGTTAACTCAGGTGAATCTGTGTTAGTCTCAGAGATTAGAAGAATTTTGGGAATATATTTAAGGAATCTCATAAAGCATGATTTTCAGTTGGCTTTGGAATATAGACTTAACACAGTAAATCTGTTGGAACCTATATATATATTGAAAGGTTTGGGCTGAAGAGATTGTTTACTAATCCAGATATTGGGTTCATGTATCTTGTTGAAGAAGTCTCTAAGACATTTGTTGTATCTGATATTCCAAAGTATTCTACATCCTCACTCAAATGGCTTCTGAACTACATGACAGATTTTTTTGAAGAATCTGACATCAAAGAGGAAATTATCTATTTGATCAAAGAAAGAATACATTTTAGAGAATTTGTGAGAAAGAGTTATCTTGCTGGTCACAAGAAAGTAAACAAGATAAAAGGAGCAGATTATCTACTAAGTGATGCGTATGACTTCAAGATTCATACAAAGAGACAAGATATGGAAGAAATTCAGAAGTACACTCTGAATGTTGAAAGTTCAGAAGAAAGACAAAAGGAAAAAGAAAAAGAAAACGAAGAAGTTCTTAAAAATATTTCTGAAGAGTTGGTTCCTGAAAAGAAAATATCTGAAGAGGAACAACTACAAGTGCAAAGAATTGAAGAAAGTGCTTTCACTATGTTCCTTGAATACTTTCATCCAGAAATATTCATGGAATATGAAAAAAAATTCAACTATATAGATTGTTGGATTCAAAAGTCTTTTGGTTGGAAACAATGGTACTCAGACATCATCAGAAAGATAAGGATTCCAATCAATGAAGCAAGAAAAGAAAGTCCTGTGATCAAAGTGATTAATGCTGATTTGAAGACAAGACAGAATTACAAATATGCATTCTTTACTGTTGAGCGACAAAATGGTGAAATTTCTACCTTTTCTGAAGCTGACTTTCAGAATGTTCATCTCAGAGATCTTCTCAGACTATACAGAAGTCTTTATCCCTTCCATGACTCAATTACCAAGTTCAGAAAATCTTTTCCAGTGCTTAGAGATGGATTGTACAAAGAATTTATATGGGCTGCAAAGACTGATTTCCAGGTTGCTTATGTTCTAAACAAGAAGCAAGTACACTTAAGCAAACCAAATTTAAGTCTACCAGATATTCAGAATTTGAAGAAGAGCACTTTAGTACTTCATCCTCCTGGCTTCGTTTGTAAATGCTTTCATGAACTATTATTTGTGAGATTTGAAGAACTCCACAAATGTTGCAATGGAACTCTCATGGCAATCAGAGATCGTTTGGTAAAAAGACAGAATAGAAGACCAAAGAATCTGAGCAATGAAGATTGGGAGAAGCACAAGATACTTGCAAAAGAAATGATTAGAGTTGCTGAATCCTTACTAGAATACAGAAGATTAATTCTGAAGGATGTAAGAGAAATTCTGAATTTCTGGAAGTATGATCATAATTGCTTCAAAAAGGAACTGGGTTCTTAAAAGAGAAAAAGATCTGAAGAAGTTCTGAAGATACTTCTGAAGAGATTCTGAAGAAGTTCTGAAGACACTTCTGAAGAAGTTCTGAAGGAGTTCAGAACCAATTCTTAACTTGTCTGTTATGAATGTCTTGTCACTTTAGTCTTTCTATTGTATGTATAAATAGATAGTTAGTTAGATTGTTAGAACTAATGTTTTCATATACCTTGTAAAGATATATTCTGTATACAGTACATTCAATCAATAGAAATTACATTTGGCTACTATCATTCCTGTTATAATCTTTTCATATATTGATATCTTGATTGTTTGGGTCTTATCAATTACAAACATATTTAATGAAGGATTTAACAGCAAATTTGAATCAAAATGATCATTTTTGTTAAAAATCCTCAAGACGATAAAAAACTATTCGAGTTTTCAAGAACATCAAAATTGATCAAATTGACCAATTAAAACATGTACGTGATGAATAAAATAAATTCAGATAAATTCTGTTATGAAAAACGAATCAAATGATCAAGAACTTACACCAAAAACTTCAAAAACTCACAGAATTGAAGATTCCAGTCTGCCATTTTTGAAAAACTCAAGAACCTTCAAATTCCTTTAAATATTCTTCAAATCAAACGGTCAATCCCATGTTCAACTATTATGATCAAGATCAAGATATGAAATCACAAATCATATGTATTTCTCTCTCTGTAGAAATATTACCAGATAAATTCAATGAAAGTTTTTTTCTCCAGAATCTTACAAATGAACTTGTAAGCATCTAATTACAAGGAAACAGTCTATTTATACTCTACATTAAAAAATCATGTAAACTACAATGAGTTCTTCACTAGTTGACATTGTTGACTTTATGCTTTGACTCTTCATCAATATTTATGATCTCAGATACAAAATACTAAGTCTAACAACTTCTAACTCTTTGAATCCAAAAAGATCTACTAAGAAATCTAATGTAGTTGTACCAAAGAAGGGATAGTGCTTTCATCGCTACAATCATGCACATTAGAGGAGAAATTGTCCTCTCAATCTTCAAAAATGAAGTACAACTTCTACCTCTAGACATTAATGTTACAAAACTAATCTCACATTTTCTTATACATCATTGATATTGGATACTGAATGCATTTATCATATTTGCAAAATCATGTAAGAATTAATAGGCAATAGGTGGTTGCTAAAAATGAAGTCGACCCGCATGTTAAAAAGGGGCCAAGAAATGTTGAACTAGCCATAGGAACATCTCATTTATCTTTACCATTTGGCTTGGTTATAGATGAGGACAATTGGTTTTATGTGCCTATTATTATTATAATTAGATCTCAATTTCATATTTGGACAAAAGCGGGAGTTTCGTTCAATAGTCAATACTAAAGAAGGTTATTGTTAACGTGTTGTATGGTAGTGCACAACTACTTATACATTTTAAACCGAGAAGAATATGTATGTAATATAAATACAAAGAAGTTCAAATCGAATAGATCGAATCAACCATATTTCTGACATTGTCGTTTGATCATAATTATTACAAATGCATGTCCAAACTCCATAAAAATTAAACGGATTGTTGGATTCATTTGATTATGAATAATAAGAAACAAGTGAATCTTGATTATTAAATGAAATGAAAAAAGCCCCTTTCACTAAATATAATGAAAGGACAAGTGATATCTTAGGAATTATACTAGTAATGTGTACGGTCCTATGACTATACAAGCTAGAGGTGGGTCTTAGATTTTATTACAATTACTAATGACTTCAGTAAATATAGGTACATATATTTGATGCGACATAAATCCGAGTCATTTGAAATGTTCAAAGAATTTAAAAATAAAGTACGAAACCAACATCATAAAAGTATCATAATACTTCTAAACAACTCAGTCCAAGACTTGGACCAAACCATAAGACTAATGATTCTTAATGTTCCAAGTCCATAGAATCAAAACTCAACATACTATCTGAATACTTTTTGATGAATATTATGTCTCTGCAGAACCATCATAGAATGACAATTCAACCAGAGACACTCTTCAACCTACTATAGATGCATCACATCCTAAAGGTAACAACTAAATTAATGATGTTTCTATTACTTCACCTATTGTTATTTATGTGTCTCTAGGCCTAGAACAAGCTTCTACTTTTGGTGGACATCATTTTGATGGGGAGCAGGCTGGACCATCTTCATCAATTAAGGATGCAAAAGAAAACATACATTGTGAAACACAACAAGAACATGTGATTCCAAGTACTCCATAAACCAAACCCCCATCAACTAGATGGACAAATGATCATCCACTATACCAGGTGATTTGTGATCCCAATTCTGGTGTCAAAACCATATTTGCCACAACAAACGAATGCCTTTTGTTAATTTCTTAAGCGTGGTAGAACCTAAGCAAGTCTCTAAAGATATAAAAGACCCTCATTAGATCAATGTTATGCAAGAAAACCTAATCCAGTTTGAGAGGAACAAAGTTTGGTCTCCGGTGCCTGTACCAAAGAACAAAACAACAATAGAGATCAAATGAGTGTTCAAAAAAAAGAAAGTTAAGGATGACAATGTAGTAAGAAACATAGAATTGTTGGTTGCCAAGGAATACTGTTAAGTGCATTTTTAGCATGCATTCATATTAGTTTATAATTGCATTTTGCATATTGTAGTCGTTTGCATGTAGTTTTATTTGATTTTTGGTTGATTTTCGTATAATCGTCGTTGGGGTATTACATTTTGTATTTTTTGTGGTTTTGTCGGGTTTTGACAGGTATTTTATATCGAAATCACGGACATGGATGAATATGGATTTTAAAGCATTTGATCAACCTCATGTGGTAGATCACTTCAAGAAGCACGAGAACAAGTTGGATCACTTCTGAAATAAAATTATTCATGAGGGAAGAATTTGGAAAATACAAAAGAGGAACGTAGATCTTGAAATAGATGCAATCTTGAAGGGGCTGAATTGAAATTATTTTTTATTTAAATATGGTTGTAAGTTTAGGTTTAGGGGACTCCTTTTCTCATTTTTTTTGTCTTCTTGAACGGCGGCTACGGCCGTCGGTTTTCTTTTCAATCTCTTTTCCTTCTTTTGAATTTTTTAGTTTAGTTTTTTAGTTTTTATTGATTTGTTAGTTATTCGATATTTTTTTAAATCTTTTTGTAGTTTAGATTTTGGTTTAGGTTTGAGTCTAGATTTGTATTTTCTTTTCTTTGAGTCGTTGAAGATGGGATCAAGATGGAACTTTTTGACAGATCAAAGATGAAGACAAGATGTGACGGATTCACGTTCGACATTTGACATTTGTTGTAACGTTTCACTTTCTCCATACTTTGTTATTTTTATGTTCAATTTTATTGTTAATGTTTCTCTCCTTGTTTCTCTTCCCTATCCTTATTTTATGCATTGTTCTCAAGTTCATTTTATTGTTTTCTTAGGTTAAGAATTGAATCTCGGAAAGTGACATTCTTGGATCGATTCTTATAGTTTTCTTACCTCAATTTTACCACTTTCGTTAGATTTAAATTTATGTTTTTGTTTCATAGCGTAATGTAACTTTCGTTTGATTGGGTTTGTTGTCTTGGATTAAAAATATTGGGATTAATCAATTAGTTTTTAAACGGATATTAAATTTTAATTGATTGATTTCAACCAACGAAAGTTGCTTTGTGATTAATTGGTTTTAATATAATGTTTAGTTAATTTGTTTAGTTGAAAATATAAACGAAAGTTTGATTCTCGACTTAGACCGAATTGGTTAATGAATATGATCTTAACATGCAAATAGTTAGGGTCGTAAGATGAGAAAAAAAATGTTTTATCTCAATGCTTCTTTTTCTAATTTTGCATCCTACGAAAGTAGATACGGATTTGTTTTAGAAAGGTTTTTCCACCTCGGTAGAGGATTAAAATATTTTAAATAACAAATACTCACCATTACTAAAATTCAAGACTAAGCCAACCCAATCATCGTTAGCTTCTATTTCTACGTCTCATAATGCTTTATTTTAGTGTTGTTCTTTTATAAAAACCAAAATATTGATGATTTCCCGTAGCTAGGTCATAGTCTAGAAGGAGTCCGTGTTTAGTCCATCGCCTCCTTGTGATCGACTCCGTATGCTACACATCCGTACGCTTGCGGTATAAATTTAAAACACACCAAATACTTCTAAGAAGAAGGGATTAATTTTTATGAAACATTTTCTCCTGTTCCAAGGCTTGAACAAATCAGTATATTCCTAACCTTTGCAGCACACGAAGGAATCAAAATGTATCAAATGAATGTCAAATCGGTCTTTCTGAATGGTAAGTTACAAGAAGAAGTTTATGTCCATCAACCACCAGGTTTTTTAGAGTGCCAAGTATCCAAACCATGTCTACCATCTGGATAAGGCTCTGTACGGCCTAAAACAAGCACCAAGAGCCTGATATGATATACTCTCAAACTTTCTGTTTGATAATGAATTTGAAAAAGGTACTATTGACATGACTCTTTTCATAAAAAGGTACAAAAGTGAGCTACTTCTGGTACATATTTATATTGATGACATAAAAAGGTACAAAAGTAGGCTCTGATACCATTATAAACTCTAACGATGAGAGACTACGACGCCTAAAATTGTTGTTTGGAGTCAACCTTTGGGATTTTGGCTTTTCTTTGTGGTGTTGTCCTAGAGGTAGGATTTTCTGGTTCTCTGAATCATTACGAACTGTAGGTTCTGGTTCTTTCATGAACAAATGTTCAAAGGCTTCGGTGGGATAAAAGCTATCTTCTGTATGTGATGAAGGATTAATGATTGGTGCAACAACTGTGGATATAAGGTTTTCGAACATTGAATTAGTGACTGAAGGAACGAAGAAATAAGATTTGGTTGTCCTATCAAAAAACATCTGGCGCTTTTGAAGAGGCGAACATTGAAGTATCTTCAGGGGTTGGTTATGTATCACTGGAAGAGACTATCATGGTTCTTTACGAGGCCTAAGATGATTTTGTGAAGACTTAGGAGACTTTATCTTTTATTTTTTGTTGCTCCATGAACCATAATGATAGTAACGGAGATTTTTGTTGAAGCGAAGGTGGAGGGAGGGGTTGTGGGTCAAATGTTGTCCTTGCGAATGGAGTGGAAGGTAATCTCCATGGATCATCAACAAATGTTGATATTCTTTGTTGGTGACAACGAATCGACTATAACACTCACCAAAAATTCCGTTTTTCAGGAAAACAAGCATATACAAATGATGTATCATTTCACTTGTGACATCGTTAATGACAAGGACAATGAAGTTGAGTATTATAAAAAAGTGATTAAGTAGTCGATACGTTCACAAAGGCACTCATAGTTGGAGACTTTATTAAGCTGAAAGAAAGGCTCAGTGTACAGCAATTATATCTTAAGGGGGATGTTTATATTGTAAGTTATAGTTGCAGAAAAAATTGTCAATGTACACAACAAAACTATTAGTTGACAATTATTATGGTTCTGACATCTTTTAGACAGTTAGTTTCTATTTATTAACCGTTAAATATAGTTATATGTGCTATGTATAATAGATGTAGCTGGTCCTTGTTATCTGAAGTATTATTCCCTAATTAAAAAAACAATACATAAACATATTAAGTGAAATTCGCTTTTTCTACAATATCCAGTGGCGGAAGGCTATAGAGGCCTATAAGGGCCATGGCCTCCCCAATTTGTGACTTAAATATCATATATGAAGTATGTAGGACACAAAAATTGGGTAGCTCAGTTGGGAAATGCTTTGTGTCTATCTCCTTAAGGTCAGGGTTTCAAATCCCTTAACTTGCATTTTTTTTTCTTGTCTTTTTTCTTCCTATATAACTACATATTAAATTACTAATATGGTTTCAAATCCCTTTGCTTCTTATTTTGCTCTTTTCCATAACTACATATTACATTATTAATATCAATTATATATAAAATAGTTTTTAAATAATGTAAAAAAAATATTTAAGTTGGTATATAGTATTATTTTACTAATCTAAGGTTATTTTCTATTATGTCATGATAGTACATAAACATAACAAATTTGTATTACTATTTTTTGGTTGATAGTTTAAGATTTGAGTTTCAGGGGTCGTTTATCCAAATGCTTATCCAGCTATAAACACTTACCCGGTAAGCACTTATCTAACACTATCACTGGTGAGTAAGATTTTTACTCTATCAAAATGGAATGATGTGTAACAATTTAATTACCCGGTAAGACCGTAAGAGTCATCACATTTACTTACATAGTAAGACTCGTGGTCGTTATCATCGTTCTTAGCAGGTAAGCTTCTCAATTCGTGACATGTTCATCCGCTAAAGTAATATGACTTGCTAAACGCTAATTACTAGTTAAATGTTAGGTAAACGGCCTTTTCGTCTTACATTAACCAATTTTATCTGAACTTGAATATTAGATCATAGAATGAAAAACAAATTACGTGCGTATCATTTGAATGTCTAATTTTTCATAATATTATATTTCTGCCCCTCGGACTATAATGGTCGTGTTTCGCCCCTGACAGTTGTTATACAAAAGTTGACGGTCGTTAACTCCGTTAGCGTCGTTTGAATTCGGTCATTAACTCCGTTAGCCCCGTTAGAATTCTGCCGTTAACTCCGTTAGCCCTGTTAGAATTGTTGATCATAACTCCTCTCAGTGATTTGAATATGATTCCTCTGTATACTTAGTGAAAATTTCGTTTATAAATTTCAGTTCAAATTCAGCGATAGCACACGCTGATTACACTCAGCGATCGCTGAAACTCAGGAACTTTAATCTTATCTCTGAAGATCTGAAGAACAAGAAAGTCGAAGACCAAGCTGAAGATAGAGATAATCGGCTAGTGATCTGAAGCGGTTCAGTGATAGCAAGGATTGTCTAAATAAAAGTGTGAACTCTTGCTAGGCTTCAGCGATACTCAGAAAGTTCATCCTTGAAGTTTCAAGTTCAGCGATCAAATGAAGTCCATAAAGCAAGATCAATGTTGATCTTATCCTCGATGCACAAAAGTCAAAACCTTATACTATGTCAGAGAAGGACGTATGGATTGTCTCTTATGTCCCCATCAAATCTGATATGGTACTGTTCACACGCGGCCAAAAGCATGGTTGCTTTTGATCAAAGGACAAGCTTCAAATGAGAGCTTGACACATGGCATATACCTTTTGTCTTGTATTAATTGCAAATAGGTATAAATAGATGAAGATCCCTTCTTCATCTTCATGCATGCTACTTTCTATTTCTCAAACCTTTGACTCTTTTCCTTAAGTTACAATAGAATAGGTTTATTTACTTGTTCTAATTCCGCTTGTAACTGTAAATTTGTTTATTCAATATAAACTAATTTAAAAACTAAAAAACTAAAAATCTAAAAATCTGTTTGTTTGTATTCAACCCCCCCCCCCTTCTACAAACTGTTTCTATATCCTTGAACTCTTGTAGACTTCTTTCGGACCAACAAGTGGTATCAGAGCAATGTTTCTTGCTTACTTATCTTTAAAATACTAGTTACAAAGCTATTTTTAAATGACTAATACTAATACAAACTACATTGATAATGGAGCTTTAGCTAAACCTCCTAGGTTTAGCCGTGATAACTTTCCAATATGGAAGGAAATAATGACTCTATTCCTAGAAGGGTCATTCCTACAACCCTGGTCCCTGATGTTCATGCCATCACAACCACTCCAGCAATCGCTGAAAGGAGGATTGTCAAAACTCCAGATCGATAGACTGAAGAGGAGAAAAAGGAAGTAGCTATAGATTCTAAAGCTAGATCCATAATAGCAATGTCTTTACTAGATGAAGTCTATCATTCTATAATGAAGATGAGAACATGTAAAGCCATGTGGAATACTTTATGTATTCAATATGAAGGAACTGATGAAGTTCAAATCACTAGATGTATAAATTTGGTAAGACAATATGAGAGTTTTATGCATTTAAAAGGTGAATCTCTTTCTCAAATTCACCAAAGGTTTAACTGCTCTTGATTGATATGAAAACTGTCAAAAGAGAATATTCTAATGCTGAAATACTGACAAAATTCATGGACGCACTACCTGAACGATGGGGAGTGTACACTACATGTCTAAAATTGTCAAACAATCTTGAAACTCTCTCTCTTAGTGCTTTATATGGAATGCTCCTAAATGAAGAGCAATCTCAAGTTTTAAGGAAAAACCTCATAAACGATATCAAGGGTGCCAAAAGTACTTCTTTGGCACTAGTGACTTCAGAGGTAGATCCTTCCAAACAAGTCTCTTCCTCTATCACCTCTATCACTGAATTAAATAAAACTGATTCAGAAGAGCTCACTGATGCTGACATATCTGAGTTTGATAACTCTCTAGCTCTTCTAACAAACAATTTTAGAAGATTTGCTAGAATAAGCAACTTTTGAAAAACTCCAGCTATTGCTGACTCTGATAAGTCAAAAACTCTGCCAGCTGAAAAAGCATCTACTATATGCTATAACTGTCAGCGAAAGGGCCACCTTACAAATGAGTGTAGATCAAAGAAAGTAGCCGCACCCACTACCTCTTAGAACTCTAATAAAAAGAAAAAATATTCTAAGTTAAAGAATAAATACAGAGATTTGAAAAAGAACCAGTAAAAAGGAAAAAGTCTAATTGTTGAAGAAGTTGATTGGGATCAAAAAGATGATTGGGCCAAAACCTCTGATGAATCAGGTTCCGATGAAGAAGATCTTGCCTTCCTCTGCCTAATGGCCAGAATCGAGGAAGCTGAAGAAGTTTCTGAAACATCATCCTCTGAGTCTCCTTCAACTCAGGTAAACATTTCTACAAACTCCTCTATACCTGAAAGTGATAACCTGTCATCTCTCGATGCTATGACTGTTGATTTTTACAATGCTTTAAATGGAAGGATCAAAGATGAACAAATCAATATTGATCTATCAGAACAACTGAAAATTGTCATTTAAAAATCAAAGAACTTACAAAGATTGAAGAAACTCTAAAAGACCAAGTCTTTGTAAATCAAACAATAAGCATTGAGAGACAACAAGCTATCACTGAAAGGGAAAAGGCTATCGCTGATCTCAAGGCTGAAAAAGCTACCATCAAAGGATGGTGCAAGGCTTCTGATAAACTCACCGAGATTATCAATGCCCGAATCCCCATGAAGGTCAAAAGTGGTTTAGGATATAACCCTGACAAAGAAGAATCAGCAAAATGATCGTTCCATGTTAAAATTCAGAATGTTTGTTTCTTCAATACCTGATCCTTCTTCTCAGAAACCTCATTTAAACAAGAAGCTTCCTATCTCTAAATCTAATGATTCTAAGAAAATAATCAAGAACAAGTTTCTTGACCATGTTCCTATAATCAAAAACTTTTAGAAAACAGAAGAAGAACTCCTCTATTCCTTTAGTGAGTCATCCGAAAACTAGGAAAAAGATCCCTGGATTTATTCAGAGACCAACACCCAGAATTAAGATTAACCTCACACCTGTCCCTGAAAAAATTGTTATACCCCCAAGGACATTAGAAAAAGGAATTCTTGGTTCTGCTCCTGAAAATGCTTCTTCTTGCTCCCTGAACTCTTTCAATTCCAAACCCGTTTACAAATATAGGAAATGCTATCACTGTGGTGAAACTACCCACATTGCCAACAAATATCCTAATGCTACCAAAGCTGAAAAAGTAGCTCATGGAAAGAAAGTAGCTCAAGCTGATAAATTAGCGAGAGTAAAATCCACCAAGGTTGGTAAAGCTTCCAAGGTGAAGATATCCACTGAAGAAAATTCTTCAGCTAATAACTCATCCGCCACTCCTTCCACTAACACAGCAGGACCCATAGTAATATGGATACCTATAAGAAATTAATCTTTTTGTTGTATGTAGAGTGCTAAAGGTATCTGGTATCTCGATAGCGGATGCTCAAGGCACATGACTGGCAGAAAATCTCTGCTCTCTGAATACAAGGAACCTTCGGTGGAAATGGCAAAGGATACACTAAAGGTTATGGAATTCTATCCAATGGAGCAACTTCATTCAGTCGAGTCACTTATGTTGAAGGAATAAAGCACAACTTATTGAGCGTTAGTCAGCTGTGTGACAAAGATTTCAAAGTTCTATTCCTAAAGAACAGATATGTTGTCACTAACTCTAATGATAAACTTTCCTTAACAGGCAAACGAGTAGAAAATGTGTATGTCATTAACATGAATAGTTCTCACTCTGAGAACATGTGCTTCATCTCCAGAGCCTCCTCTGATATAAACTGATTATGGCACAAGTGACTCTCTTATCTAAACTTTAAGATCATCAATGAATTATCTCAAAAAGAATTTGTCAGGGATCTCCCTAACCATACCTTTACAAAGGAATCTCTTTGTTCAGCGTGTGAGAAAGGAAAACTGACAAAAGCTTCTTTCAGATCTAAACAAGTTTCCTCGGTGACTTCACCTCTTCAACTTCTCCGTATGGATCTATTTGGACCTGTCAATGTCTAATCTCTGTCTGGAAAGAAGTACACTCTTGTGATAGTTGACGAATATTCCAGATATACTTGGGTATTCTTCCTTCGATCCAAGAGTGATACACCTGATATAATTATCTCTTTCATTAAAAGAATGTAAGTCCTAAACAATCTCACTGTTCGCTCCATGAGAAGTGATCATGGCACTAAATTAAAAAACAGTACCTTGATAGTGAAGAGATCGAACAATCACTGAAGCAGCTCGCTCAATGCTTAGCGAATCGCATCTACCTACTCAATTCTGGGCTGAAGCAGTCAACACAGCGTGCTTTACTCAGAATCGATCCCTGTTAGTGAAGAGATTCAACAAGACTTCCTATGAATTATTTCATGGAAGAAGACCCACTCTGAAATACATACCATCTTTGGATGTAGATGCTACATTCTGAATGATAAAGATCATTTGGGTAAATTTGATCCAAAAGATGATAATGGGATATTTCTTGGATACTCTTCTGCATCTTCAACAAAAGAAGACAACATGTTGAAGAATCAATGCACGTCAATTTTGATGAATCTCGTCCAACCAATTCTACTCCTATCCCTGAAGAAGATGAGGAATTGAATGAATGGATGAAATCTCATTATGGGGAACCTGAAACTTATTTCAGCAATCCACCTAGTGTTGAAAATAATGATGATGGAATCCCTGATCTTCCTACCTCAAGCGATAATCCATCATCATCAAAGATCAACATCACTCCTCTCAATCAGATTCCTCCCTCTGATACCTCATACGGAAATTCTTCAGTGAACAACCAAGCTTCATCTTCTACTGATCAAACCTCTGAGATATCTCCAGAATTGATACTAAATAATGAAGTACATGTTGTTGAAACAACAAACGTTATCCCTGAACGAGAACAAGTCGCTAAATCTGTTGTTGATCAATCTCCTCAACCACCAGCTCACCGATGGACTGCAAATCATCCAATAAATCAAATTATTGGTGATCCAAATGCAGGTATCAAGACTCATAGAGGTAAATGTAATATTTGCCTCTATGTTAATTTTATTTCTCTCTCTGAACCTAAGAAGATAGATCAAGCTATCTCTGATCCTAGTTGGGTCTCTGCCATGCAAGAAGAACTAACTGAGTTTCGAAGAAACAAAGTTTGGAATCTTGTTCCTCGTCCATCTGGTAAAACAGTGATTGGAACCAAATGGGGTTTTCGAAATAAACTAGATGAAAATGGCATTGTTATCCGTAATAAGGCTAAACTTGTTGCTCAGGGATATAGACAGGAAGAAGTTATTGACTATGATGAGACCTTCGCTCTTGGTGCTAGATTAGAAGCCATAAGACTTTTCTAAGCTTATGTTGCCCATAAAGACTTCAAAGTTTTTTCAGTTGATGTAAAAGTGCTTTTCTAAATGGTAAACTATGTGAAGAAGTTTATGTTGAACAACCTCCACGTTTCACTGACCCAAACCATCCTGGTTATGTTTTCAAACTCCAAAAAGATCATTACGGGTTAAAACAAGCTCCCAGAGCTTGGTATGATACTCTTTCAAAATACCTTCTTAAAGAAAAATTTGTACATGAAAAAATTGATCAAACTTTATTTTTAATAAAATATAAAGGTCATGCTATTTTTGCTCAAATATATGTTGATGACATTAAGGCTCAAACTATGCACTCATTTTGCTAAAAGAATGAAGAAAGAATACAAAATGAGTATGATGGGTGAACTAACATATTTTCTAGGCTTGCAGATTAAGCAATCTGACAAAGGAATTTTTATTTGTCAAAGTAAATATGTTAAGGACATGCTGAACAAGTTTGATATGAATCAATGCTCAGCAATGAAGACCCCTATGGCACCTCCTTTGACTTTGAATAAGGACCCAAATGGGAAACCTGTCAATATCACTATCTATCGAGGGATGATCGGATCTCTGCTATATCTTACAGCCAGTAGACCAGATATCATGTATTCTACCTATCTCTGTGCTCGATATCAAGCAAAACCAAAGGAATCTCACCTAATCGCTATAAAGCAGATCTTCAGATATCTGAAAGGAACTCCTAATCTGGGATTTTGGTATCCCTAAGGCTTAGGGTTTGATCTAATCGGTTGCTCTGATAGTGATTTTGCAGGTTGCAAGATTGATAGGAAGAGCACCACTGGTGGGTGTTAGCTATTAGGTGGTAAGTTAATAAGTTGGACAAGCAAAAAGCAAAACTCTGTGTCCACATCTATCGCTAAAGCTGAGTATGTAGCCGCTAGTAGCTGTTGTGCTCAAATCCTTTGGATGAGAAATCAACTAAGAAGCTACCATCTCAAACTTTCTAAAATCCCCATCTCCTGTGATAGCACCAGTGCTATTGCAATTGCAAATAATCCTGTACTTCATTCCAAAACCAAGCACATTCAGATTCGATATCACTTTATCAGAGATCATGTGATGAATGGTGAAGTTGAACTTCATTTTGTACCAACTGAATATCAGCTCGCTGATCTTTTCACCAAGCCTCTTGATGAGACTAGATTCAATCTACTCATTAGTGAACTTGGTATGTTAAACGTTGAGTGAAATTTTATTCAGCGATAAACAAATATTTACTAACATACAAATGAGGTCTTCAAATATCCATTCTCGGAACTCTGAATCAGCGATACCTGATTTATTTCGCTCAGATATGAACTCCTAAATCTTTACACTCTCTAACTATCTTCATATTCAGATAATGGATCTCAAAAATAAAACCCATCACTGACAATCCTTTATTGTCTATTGATGAAGAATTTGAGGATAATGATTAACATTTTTTTAAATGATAATCATTTTCAAAATTTTCAAATAAGAAAAGTACATGTAAGACTTTTATTTGACACACGACGGCCATGACATTTCCATTCTGGCCTCTTTTCTAGAAACGTGCGCTAGGTCATCATTACTTTTCAAAAAGCTAAAACTGTCGTTTAGCATTCTCTCTCTCCTCTTGCTATTTAATCATCATTCTTCCTCATTCGTTTTCTTTACGCGCTCATAATATTCAAAATGGCAAGAATCTCTTCGAATCTTCAAGTTTTCCTCAAGAACACCAAGAACATGCACTTGTGCGTTTTTCTTCGTTTTTCACTCCTAAGGTTTGATCTAATCTTTTCTTCTCTAAGTTCTTCTCTATGATATCTTCTATAACTTCTTTGTTATAAAGATCATATATGTTAATCTAATTTCTCTTGCTAAAACCCTAAAATCGTGTTTTTCTTTAAAAAAAACTGTTCTAAGTTCCTTCTTAGAACAGAAGACCAAATTTGGTATTTATAAGCACACTTGTTTTAAAAACCTTTAAAATAAACTACTCTAAATTTGTGTTTATCTACCAAATAACAAGTATTTTGACCTTTGTTCATCATAATACTTGTTTTGATTCTTCACATTTGGTATTCTTCATACCAAGAACTCATTATGGTTTATACATTAAGTATTAAACCATGATCTTGCTATTTGGTGTTCCTATTTCGGAAACAATAATGGTATCTTCAAGCAAGAACACTCAAGCTGGTGAATCTGCCCAGATCAACCTTCAGCGAGCACCTGCATGCGCCTTCTCTCTAGAACAGGCAACATTCAAGTCATGCAACTATCTAGCCCTGGTGAACATCCCCGCTTAGAAACCACAATACAATGATGGTGCTACCTTCATTAAGACTTGCCCTTTGATGTACGCATTTGTCCACAACCCTATAGGCATCACTACTCATCTTCAAGCCTTATGGTACACTGCACACTGCACCACTCTTAAAACCGACAAGGGAAACCAACTTCATGCCATTGGTTTCAGATTCCCACTCATCGTTTCTTCGCTTTTGCTGCTGGCTTCCTGAGAAATGCTCTCTGCCTCCCTGCTAGAGGCAAGAATCAGAAATGGGCCCTTGAGCCCACCAAGGAACAACTCGCTGACTTTCTGGATTCCATTGGTTATGCTTGGGAAAATCTAGCTGATAAGAATGTTGACTCGAAGATGGAGAAGAAGAGACTGCCTGCAAGAAGGCAATACATCTTCACCCAGGTGATACAATGCCTGGGTTCTAAGATGGGCTCTCAAGACCAAGCGAGCAAGCACTATCAGGATATGGGCTTTGCTCTCTGCACCAACTATCTACTGAATTACGCTGACTACATCTTCAACGACATGTACAACAAGGTGGGAGCTGCAAAGAGGGAGAAGTTCATTCCCTATCCAAGGTTCTTCGCTACCATTCTGGAGGTGGCCTTCAAAGATGAGTACCCAACTGTTGCCAACCAAAGCTTCTCGATGGTAGGCAAGAAGTCGCTTGATGTCGCTGAACATCCAGGAGATGCTCCTTACACCTCCTACATGTTGAAGCTCATCAACGAGGTTGTTCCTGTGCCCATCTCACTGACGAACCCATCAGTGAATATCCAAGTGTTGATCATAACTCCTTTCAGTGATTTGAATATGATTCCTTTACTATACTTAGTGAAATTCCTTAGATAAGCTTCTGTTCAAATTCAGCGATAGCATACGCTGATTACCATCAGCGATCGCTGAAGTTCAACGATCAACAAGCTTATCTCTGAAGACCTAAAGATCAGCTATCACACCAGAAGACCATTCAGCGACAGTCAAAGACCAAAGCTGAAGAAAGAGATAATCAGCTAAGTGACCTGAAGCGGTTCAGCGATAGCAGCGATTATCTACTCAAAGTGTGAAGTCTTATGAAGCCTCAGCAACACTGAAGTTCATCCTTGAACATTTAATGTCAGCGATCAAATGAAGCTTCCTCTGCAAGATTAAAGTTTGATCTTATCCTCGATGCACAAAAGTCAAACCTAGAACCATGTCAGAAAAGGACGTACGACTTGTCTCTTATGTCCCCATCATATCTGATACGGTACTGTTCATATTCGGCCAAAAACATGGTTGTCTTATTTATAAGGACAAGCTTCCTATCTAAGCTTCACACGTGGCATGTACCTTTGCTTTGCATTAAATGCAAGCGGGTATAAATAGATGAAGATATCTTCTTCATCTATATGCATGCTTCCTTCTAGCCTATACCTTCTGTATTCTTTCTTTCATCCTCTTGTGCATCAAACTGTGTGTTTCTTTAGTTACAATAGAATAGGTTTTTAACTTGTTCTAATTCCTCTTGTAACTGTAAATTTGTTTATTTTCAATAAACTCATTTAAAAACTAAAATCTGTCAGTACCCCCCCCCCCCTTCTACAAACTGTTTACTTAATATTTAACTCTTGTAGACCCTTATTGGGACCAACAAGTGGTATCAGAGCAGTGTTGTTATCTTTCTCTTTAAAATATTCTTTTTTAGATCATATTTTAAAATGACAAACCCTAATACAAACTACAACGATAACGGATCTTTAGCTAAACCTCCAAGGTTCAGCCATGACAATTTCCCTTTATGGAAAGAAAGAATGTCACTTTTCTAGAGGGATCTGATCCTAAGATCCCATACTATGTAGAAAACGGACCTTTCGTTCCTACAGCCATAGTAGCAGTTGTACCTGCCACTGCTACTACCCTAGCCGTCGCTGAAAGGAGTATTGTAAAAACTCCAGATCGATGGACTGAGGAAGACAAGAAAGAAGTTGCTATTGATGCGAAAGCACGATCTATAATAGCAATGTCTTTACCTGATGAAGTATATCAAGTGAAGGATCTTTATATTGTAGGTAGCCAGCGAAAGCGCCCTTTCTTCAACTATTTCGGACTCGGAAAGCGCTCCGCCTGAATTAGACCTATTATTTCATGAAATCTGCAATTCTGTAATGAAAATGAGAACTTCAAAAGCCATGTGGGATACTCTATGTATCCAATATGAAGGAACTTCTGAGGTTAAAGTAACTAGATGCATAAACCTAGAAAGAAAATACGAGAGTTTTATATATCAAAAGGGTGAATCTCTTTCTCAAATTCACCAGCGATTTAACTGTCTATTGATTGATCTCAAATCAGTCGATAGGGTATATTCAAATGCTGAAATCCTGACAAAGTTCATGGAGGCATTGCCCGATCAATGGGCAGTGTACACTACATGTATAAAACTGTCAAAGAATCTTGAAACCTTGTCCTTAAGTGCATTGTATGGTATGCTCTTAAATGAGGAACAATCCCAGCTTTTAAGGAAAAATCTTCTTAACGAACTCAAAGGTGCTAAAAGTACTTCTTTAGCACTTGTGACTTCTGAAGGAACTTCTTCTAAAAATGGTTCTTCTTCTACTATCACCTCTATAACTAAATTAGGTCAAACTGATTCAGAAGATCAACTCACTGATGCTGACATCTCTGAGTTTGATAACCTCTAGCCCTTTTAACCAACAACTTTAAAAGATTTGCTAGAAAGAGCAATTTTCGAAAATCTTCTAACTTCTCTGACTCTGAAAAACAGAAAACTTTGCCCGCTGAAAAAGCCTCAGCTATCTGTTTTAATTGTCAGAGAAAGGGCCACTTTGCAAGTGAATGCAAGTCGAAGAAAGTTGCTGCTCCCACTACCTCCCATACCTTTGATAAACAGGAAAAGTATTTGAAAATAAAAAACAAATACGGAGATATGAAAAAAAACCAGCAAAAAGGCAAAGGCCTCGTCGCTGAAGAAGCTGACTGGGATGCTAAAGATGACTGGGCCAAGACCTCTGAAGAGTCTGGTTCAGATGAAGAAGATCTTGCCTTTCTCTGTCTAATGGCAAGAATAGAGGATGCTGAAGAAGTCTCTGAAACTTCTTCCTCTGAGTCTCCGTCTACTCAGGTAAACATTCCCTCTGACTCTTTAATCTCTGAAAAGGATAACCTGTCGCCTCTCGATGCAATGACAGTTGATTTTTACAACGCCTTGAATGGAAAGATTAAAGCTGAAAAAATTAACACTGACTTATCTGAACAATTGAAAAATTGCCACATAAGAATCAAAGAACTTTCCAAACTTGAGGACTCTCTCAAAGACCAAGTTTTTGTAAATCAAACAATAAGCATTGAGAAACAACAAGCTATCGCTGATAGGAAAAAGGCTATTGTTGATCTCAAGTCTGAAAAAGCAACCATCGAAGGATGGTGTAAGGCTTCTGATAAAGTCAATGAGATAATCAATGCCCAAATACCTATGAAAGTAAGAAGTGGGTTAGGCTATAACCCTGAAAAGGAAGAATCAGCGAATGATCGTTCCATGCTCAAGTTTGGAATGTTTATCTCTTCTATCCCTGATCCTTCTTCTTCAACTTCTTCTCCCTCTTTCTCTAAAGAGAAGCTTCCTGTGGATTATTCTAAGAAGGTGATCAAAAACAAGTTTCTTGACCATGTTCCTAAGAATAAGAAAACTCTAGATAAGAACAAGAATTCCTCTGAGAAGATTTCTAAATCTATGAAGAAGGTCCCTGATTATTCTCATAGACAAACTCCCAAGATTAAAATCGATCTCACTCCTACCCCTGAAAAGGTTGTAATACCTCCAAGGACCATGGATAAAGGAATTCTTGGACCTATCCCTGAGAAACTTCCTGCTCCCTCTCTTATCTCCAAACCTTTTAAGTATAGGAAATGCTTTCACTGTGGTGAAACAACCCACATTGCAAGCAAGTGTCCTAATGCTACTAGAGCTGATAAACTAGCTCATGGAAAGAAAGTAGCTCAAGCTGATAAATCAGCGAAAGTGAAATCCACCAAAGTTGCTAAACCAACTAAGGTGAAGATATCCACTGAAGAGAGTTTTTCAGCTAGTAGTACATCCGCCAATCCTATATCTAACCAAGCAGGACCCATAGTAATATGGGTACCTTTAAACAATTAATCTTTTGTTGTATACAGAGTGCCAAAGGTATCTGGTATCTTGATAGCGGATGCTCGAGGCATATGACTGGTAGAAAATCTCTGCTCTCTGACTACAAAGAAGAAGCTGGTCCATCAGTGACCTTTGGTGGAAATGGCAAAGGATACACTAAAGGTTATGGAATTCTTTCCGACGGAGCCACATCTTTTTCTCGTGTTGCTTACATTGAGGGACTAAAGCACAATCTCTTGAGCGTTAGTCAGTTGTGTGACAAAGACTTCAAAGTTCTATTCCTAAAGAATAGATGTGCTATCACTGACGGAAATGATAAGCTTGCCCTCTCTGGCAAAAGAGTCGAAAACGTATATGTCATAAACATGAATAGTTCTCTCTCTGAGAACGTGTGCTTCATTTCTAAAGCATCTACAGACATAAACTGCTTAGGGCATAAAAGACTCTCTCATCTCAACTTTAAGACAATAAATGAATTGTCTCAAAAAGACTTAGTCAGAGATCTCCCAGATCACACCTTTACAAAGGAATCTCTTTGTTCAGCGTGTGAGAAGGGAAAGCTAACAAAAGCCTCCTTCAGGTCAAAGAAAGTTTCTTCAGTGACCACTCCTCTTCAGCTACTCCACATGGATCTCTTTGGACCAGTCAATGTCCAATCAATCTCTGGAAAGAAATACACTTTAGTTATTGTTGATGAATACTCCATATACACATGGGTGTTCTTCCTTCGATCTAAAAGTGATACCCCTGAAATGATAATCTCTTTTATCAAAAGAATGGAAGTGCTGAACAACTTACTTGTTCGCTCCATAAGAAGCGATTATGGTACTGAATTCAAAAATAGTACTCTGGTTAGTTTCTTTGAAGAAAAGGCATCTCTCACAACTTCTCATCAGTGAGAACTCCTCAGCAAAATGGTGTTGCTGAAAGAAGAAATCGAACAATAATCGAAGCAGCTCGCTCTATGCTCAGCGAATCGCGTCTTCCAACTCAATTCTGGGCTGAAGCTGTCAATACAACATGCTTCACTCAAAATCGATCCCTGATTGTTAAGCGATTCAAGAAGACTTCCTATGAATTATTTCATGGGAGAAGACCCACTCTGAAATATCTTCACATTTTTGGATGTACGTGTTACATTCTGAATGACAGAGTTCATTTGGGTAAATTTGATCCCAAAGCTGATGATGGTATATTTCTTGGATACTCCTCTGTGTCTAAGTCTTTTAGAGTATTCAACAAAAGAAGACAACACGTTGAAGAATCTATGCATGTCAACTTTGATGAATCTCGTCCCATTCATCCTTCTCATAATCTTGATGATGATGAAGAATTGAACGCTTGGATGGAATCTCATTATGGGGAACCTGAAACATACTTCAGCAATCAAACTCCAGCTGATGTATGTGATGATGAAATCCCTGTAAACTGAACAAGTAACAATCATCCATCTTCAGGGATAAATGTTACTCCTTTAAATAAGATTCCTGTTACTGATTCCTCTCTTAGAAATTCCTCTGTGAATAACCAAACCTCTTCTGAAAATCAATCCCCTGAATTGATTCTAAATGAAGTACCTGTTGCTGAAACAAGTCCTATTCCAGAATCTGAAGAACAGGTCGTTGAATCTGCTGTTGATCTCTCTCCTCAACCACCAGCTCAGCGATGGACTGCAAACCATCCAATAAATCAGAATATTGGTGATCCCACTGCAGGTATCAAAACACGTAGAGGCACAGGTAATATCTGTCTTTATGTTAACTTCATTTCTCTTTCTGAACCTAAGAAGATAGATCAAGCTATCTCTGACCCTAGCTGGGTTTCGGCTATGCAAGAAGAACTGACTGAATTTCGTAGAAATAAAGTTTGGAATCTTGTTCCTAGACCCTCTGATAAAACCGTCATAGGAACCAAATGGGTTTTCAGAAATAAGCTAGATGAAAACGGGACTATAATTCGCAATAAGGATAGACTTGTTGCTCAAGGTTATAGACAGGAAGAAGGAATTGATTATGATGAAACCTTTGCCCCTGTAGCTCGTTTAGAAGCCATAAGACTCTTTTTAGCTTATGCTGCCCATAAAGACTTCAAAGTTTTTCAAATGGATGTTAAAAGTGCTTTTCTAAATGGAAAACTCAGCGAGGAAGTTTATGTTGAACAACCCCCTGGTTTCTCAGACCCTAACCACCCTGGTTCTGATCAAGTTCAGCGATCAAGTGAAGACTTCAAACAAGATTAAAGTTGATCTTATCCTCGATGCACAAAAGTCAAAACCTTATACTATGTTAGAAAAGGACGTACGACTTGTCTCTTATGTCCCCATCAAATCTGATATGGTACTGTTCATATTCGGCCAAAGCATGGCTGCTTTTTTGGACAAAGGACAAGCTTCCTATAAAAGCTTGACACGTGGCAAAATACCTTTTGTCTTGCATGATATGCAAACGGGTATAAATAGGATGAAGATAGCTTCTTCATCCTCATGCATGCTACTTTCTCTTCTTGAACCTCTGCTTCATTTCTTTCTAATTTCTTGTGCATCAAATCTGTGTGTTTATTAAGTTACAATAGAATAGGTTATTTAACTTGTTCTAATTCCGCTTGTAACTGTAAGTTTGTTTACTTAATATAAACTTATTGAAAAACGTAAAAATCTATCCGTTTGTATTCCATTGAACTCTTGTAGACTCCTTTGGGACCAACAAAAATTATACTTAAAGTATTAGCTTAAATCTAGGCATCTTAAGTTCATACCTGGTTTCGTAAACTAGAGCTCCGATACCAACATCTAACACCCCTAAATTTAAAGAAAATAGCGGAAAATTTACACTTTCAAAACCCTTCTAGATACGAGATAGTTTAAAAACAAACTACATAATATCTTTCAAAAGGTACAAGGTTCGCATCATAGATTTTTATTAGACTAACTAATCCATAAGTGGATATAGGAATAGTCGAGGTGCTACTAATATCGTATAATCTGATATCTTCAAAATCCATGACGCTTCTACGTCATTCTAACGAAATCTCTCAAGCTCCATTACAACCTTGAAACCTATTAAGACCTGATATACATGTCGATAAGAAAAAGTGTTAGGCTTACGTCTAGTGAGTTAAAGCAGTGTATATCATAAATAAAAGTAATGGAACCAAAGAATTTCCCTTTTTCCAAACATACTTTTATGTAATAATATTCGTAAATAAAGGAAGGAATCTCCCAAAATCGTTGTTTTTCAAATATAAAGCTTAGTCATGAAATACCTCTTTGAAGATCATCAACCGTGCCACCTTATTCTTGAACAATAATAAATAATTTTTAACTTAAGAATCATGTAAAGTGCGATAATTACCATGTACATCGAAATCACCGAAAGTAAGGATAAACTCAATACCCAAACAACACCTTTCGGTGACGGTGGAGACCCGATTCTGTCTATGTGGCGTAACACAAAGTAAGTCGGGAGTCAACGTTAAAGAGTAGTGCCTTAAGATCACAGTTCCGGTGTATGACCCCCCCCCCCCCAATGAGTACTCATCGTAATACCTAAGACCCCGGAGCCCGACCCATACAGATTCATCTCCGAAACACCCCTACCCTAGACCTACTTAAATACTCAAGTCTCACCCTAAGAACATATGATAATGGGACGCGGCTCTGAATGAGTTCATTCCCATAATACCTGTGTGAACTATAAGAGGCACCAACCTCTAAACATGGATCCCGACAGCATACTCCAATGAGTTACATCATCGTAATACCCAGGGTTGCAGAGGCATTCCCACTTGGGTCCATCTCTGTAAGACCCACGGTCGCAAGGGCATTCCCATTTGGGTCCATCCTGGTAATACCGACAACCGAAAGCCCAATGACTTATGACCTCGAACGAGGGATTCGAAAGTCTTTCAACCACCAAACTGACTCATATGCCTATGGATCCAAATGCAATGTAGACTAACTTTACTTGACTCCAAAAGTAAGACAATTGTCCCAAGATAAACAATGACCACTAAATGTAGCATGCATGGTTGATTCATTTAAGTCTACGCCTCGAGTCATTAAATCCGAACAATGTCCCAAAATCGTTTCGTTAAATCTCTATTCAAAAGCCTTGTAAAATCTTTGACTACTTCAAATAGGGTGTATTATAAAGCCCGTTATTCAATACAATATATTTCCCAAAATCTCCAAAGATTGAGGAGATGGTTTAACAAACAATTACAACTTTGAAATCAAGGATTTAGCAAACAACAGTCCAAAGTTTATAATTTGGATAAGATCCCCCAAATACATTTGACTTCAATCAATTTAATAAATATTTGGATTTATATACAAAGCCAGGAAAATTGTTTCCTTTAGTTTCAAAACAAATATTCTCAAGGTGAGAATGTTAGGTGGACCTCATTTCTTCCAAATACCCAAAATAATTCTTTTTAACCAAATAAATACTCTTTGATGTCCCAAACACTCACCACAATTTTATTAAGCTTTATCGTTATATTTTATAGTTCCAAATACTCAAATTACCGTTTTCATAAACTTATCAAGCAAGAACCAATTTTATAAGAACAAGTTCGATTCCTAAAATAGTTATTTTTGACATGTATATAGTTTTATAAATGCAACTAGAAATCACCTTGCAAGATTTATGTGAAATCTAGGTTTTACCCGCGTGTCCTAAGGGTTCTTCTCCGGTAGGTTACGCGACTTCCCACGCGACGTCAGGTCGCAAGGAAGGTCGCGCGGGTCCCCATAAAACGCCCACTAAGGTACTTTTCATGTGCAACATCATAATGACAACCATTAAAAATTCCCAAATGGTTTGTACCCTCCGAAGTTACCACAACAACTTCCTAATTAATAAATTTGGGTTCTAAACTCAAAATATAAGATTTATAAAATCTTGGATGTTACAATCCTCCCAATCTTAAAAGAGATTTCGTCCTCGAAATCTAGCGCCAAACCAAAACGTAAACGGTAACATCTGCCGTCTCTTCAGTTCACCACATATTTGACTCTAAAATCTCGATCACCTCCAAACCTTAAGTGGTTCATACCACCTTCAAAAGAAAACTAACAGTCCGCTTAGCTGATTCTAAACTTCGATAAAACACAATTACCACTAACTAGTTTTCTTTCATAACACGATTTTCAGTTAGCATTTCTTTGAAAAACTATACAAAACTCCTCTTTGCCAATCCCATGAGGATTTATTGCTCCTTTTCGTGACAAAAAACTTTAACCGCAAGTCCACTTCGGCCGTAGGCAAACCCGAACTCATAATCTATACTATCATGAAACACGAACACCTCCAATTATTTCTCAAAATTTCTTAGCATTCCACACTCAAGGCATTTATCCCCTAGTAAAACTCTAAATCATTACGTCTATTTCAATCAATTCCTTAAATTTCCTACTAAATAAATTAATCTTTTCAACCACCAATTTAGTAACAACTTAATCTTGATCTCCGACATGCACAAGAGCAACTACCCAAAATCTAAGATTTATAAAATCTCGGCTGTTACAATCCTCTCAATCTTAAAAGAGATTTCTTCCTCGAAATCTAGCGCCAAACCAAAACGTAAACGCTAACATCTGCCGTCTCTTCAGTGAAACCACATATTTGACTCTAAAATCTCGATCGCCTCCCAACCTTAAGTGGTTCATACCACCTTCAAATGAAAACTAACAGTCCGCTTAGCTGATTTAAACTTAGACAAATCACAATTACCACTAAAGAGTTTTCTTTCATAACATTTCCTACATAATTCATTATTTTCAGAGATTCTCAAGAAGATTCTACCATCCACGACCTTTCTCGACTCAGCATGAACCAAACCATACACAACTTAGGCCACTTCTCAAAAATAATGACTTCTCTTTCAAATTACTTGGGTCCATATTTAGAATTCTCCAAAACCCAAATTGACCACAAGATGCCAAGGTAATTAAAACTTCTACTTGAAATACTTCTTTGCTATAAACTCAACTGCCAAAATAAGCCTCTCAGATAGGCTTTGACTTTTTCTTTCTCGCTCAGGGCTACGTGCCCCACTAGACATAACTTCTCTACGAAGAGTCGAAAGTATTCCCGCACGGTCATGCTCCCTTTCTTGAGGGATCGAAATTCGTCGGCTATTAAGTCGATTGCTTTTTCATTACAATACTCCTACATTAACTTCTTCTTGAACGCGTCCCAAGTCATCATTTAAATAATCTCGGCCCCAAGAGTGGGCTTCATAAGATTCCACCAACTAAGAGCCTAACCTCTCAACATTAGCGAGGCAAACTTAACTTTCTATTCCTCCCCGCATTAGCTGGAGCCAGAAAATTCGGGTGGTTCGGAGTAAAGAAAGGTTTTATACGAACAACCTTTCTCTCCCCGTCTCCACGGTAACAATCTAATGATCTCCAGTACCCATAGTATCATTGTTACCTCCAGAACCACCTATAATGTTTGCAACTGTTGATTCGAGCCTTCGGTTATTACCATACCTGTCTTCAAACAACTTCATGAGAACTTCACATTGTTTCGCCATGGCTGAATTCACCATCTGCATGACACTTGCCATCATATTTGATTGGGGGTCGAATTCCCTTTGAGATGTTTGGGAAAGTTGTGTATTGTCGGTCCCTCTTGGTTGCCCTCGAGTTGGCGTGCTCGTATCTTGATCTTCTTCCATGATAGGCGGGTCATTTCGTGAAGTAACCATCTTGCTTTGCCGAAAAGAGAACGGGAATTTAAGATCTAAAACAAGACAAGACTAACATTAGAAACGTATCATTACATTTGTTAGTCATTAGAAAAATAGTAAGACAGGTATACCTATATAATAATACACTCAAAATTGCATTAGCTACGTGAAATTTTGAAGATATTATTAGCCATCCTTGTATTTGATGTCGATTGTTTTGGAGAGATTGCAAGAGATTAATTTGTATTTCCTTTATTGTAATCATTGACACTCTGAGTGAAATACAAATTATCTTTGATCGATATGAATATGTTCTTCCATTATAGTTTACATTTTCTAGCTTGAATGTTGATACTATACGCTTCCGCTTACTATTTATTTTATATTTGTGATCAACATTCTGTGAGTGTTCATGGGATCTATGGTTCTAACAATTGGTATGAGAGCCTTGTAATCAATCTATTGATTATTCGATCTAATCCAGATTGGAGAAATCCCCACTCCGCTATAACTTTCTCAGTTTTTAAACTACTGTTTTTCATTGTACCCTGGTTTACGATTTTTGTTTATTCTTACACAAATTTACTCAAATTCGGTGGTATTTCAATTTTAAATCTGAAAATTGTTAATCATCGTTCAAAGTTTCAAGTTAAGTGAAATCAAAACCATCAAATTCTCATATTTTTTCTCGAATTCCGATACTCTGTTTTTCTGCAAGAGCAATGCTTGCAACTTCTGGACTACCCACACAATTCTGGGCTGAGGTTGTCTCGACTTCTTCTTTTACTCAGAATAGATCAATAATAGTCAAAAGATAGCTCAAAACTTCTTATGAACTAATAAATGGAAGAAAACCTAATTTAAAATTCTTACACATCTTTGGTTGCAGGTGCTACATTCTAAATGATCGTGACAAACTTGACAAGTTTGACAAGAAATTTGATGAAGCAAAATTCTTGGGATATTCATTAACGTCAAAAGCTTTCAGAGCTTTTAATCTCAGAACCAAGATGGTCATGGAATGCACCAAAGTTGACTTTGATGATCAAGCACCATTGACTTCTGACTACTCCGATTCAGAACTCAGACTCAATAATGTCACATCTGACTACTTCTCAAAGTCAAGGGAATCCGAACTCGATGCTTTATTTTAAGATTTCTTTGGAGAAGATACATCCTCTATAATTGAAGACAACAGTGTACCAATCAGACCAACAGAGGAACCTCAAAACTCTGGAAATACCATCTCAGGTCCCTCTGGCTCACAAACAATTTCAGATGAAGAACCATCCATAGTGATCATCCCAGCTTCCTTAAACGCAAATGCAAATCTAGAGGAAACTCTGCCCCATCCAGATGCAGAGAGTTTTATTCTTGATCTACATACCTCTGTGCCTTTATTTGAGGGGAGAAACTTGGCTCCTCTCACATTCAGAGCACAGCACCAGAAGCACAACACCTCATCACACTAGAACTTGTATCATCCCCAGAAATTGAAATTGAACCTCCACAGGTATCTCAATCTCGAATGCAGATATGGACAAAAGATCATCCAATCAATCTGTTGATCATAACTCCTCTCAGTGATTTGAATATGATTCCTTTACTATACTTAGTGAAATTCCTTAGATGAGCTTCTGTTCAAATTCAGCAATAGCATACGCTGATTGCTATCAGCGATCGCTGAAGATCAAGGATCAACAAGCTTGTCTCTGAAGACCTGAAGATCAGCTATCACACCAGAAGACCATTCAGCGAAAGTCGAAGACCAAAGCTGAAGAAAGAGATAATCAGCTAAGTGACCTGAAGCGGTTCAGCGATAGCAGCGATTATCTACTCAAAGTGTGAAGTCTTGTGAAGCCTCAGCAACACTGAAGATCATCCTTGAACATTCAGTGTCAGCGATCAAATGAAGCTTCCTCTGCAAGATTAAAGTTTGATCTTATCCTCGATGCACAAAAGTCAAACCTAGAACCATGTTAGAAAAGGACGTACGACTTGTCTCTTATGTCCCCATCATATCTGATTCGGTACTGTTCATATTCGGCCAAAAGCATGGTTGTCTTATTTACAAGGACAAGCTTCCTATCCAAGCTTGACACGTGGCATGTACCTTTTGTCTTGCATTAAATGCAAGCAGGTATAAATAGATGAAGATATCTTCTTCATCTTCATGCATGCTTCCTTCTAGCCTCGACCTTCTGCATTTCTTTCTTTCATCTTCTTGTGCATCAAACTGTGTGTTTCCTTAGTTACATTAGAATAGGTTCTTAACTTGTTCTAATTCCGCTTGTAACTGTAAATTTGTTTATTTCAAATAAACTCATTTAAAAACCAAAATTTGTGTGTTTGTATTCAACCCCCCCTTCTACAAACTGTTTACTTAGTATTTAACTCTTGTAGATCCTTTTTGGGACCAACAAGTGGTATCAGAGCGGTGTTGTTTTCTTTTTCTTAAAAATATTTTTCTTAATATAATATTTTTAAAATGACAAACCCTAATACAAACTACAACGATAATGGATCTTTAGCTAAACCTCCAAGGTTCAGCCATGATAACTTTCCATTATGGAAGGAAAGAATGTCTCTATTTCTAGAGGGATCTGATCCAAAGATTCCATACTATCTGGAAAATGGACCATTCGTTCCAACAACTATAGTAGCTAGTGTTCCTGCCACCACTACTACTGCAGCCATCCTTGTTAAAACTCCTAACAGATGGACTGAAGAAGACAAGAAAGAAATTGCTATTGACTCTAAAGCTAGATCTATAATAGCAATGGCTGTACCTGATGAAGTCTATCATTCCGTCAAGAAAATGAGGACTTCAAAAGCCATGTGGGATACTTTATGTATCCAATATGAAGGAACTTCTGAGGTTAAAGTTACTAGATGCATAAACCTCGTAAGAAAATACGAAAGCTTTATGTATCAAAAGGGTGAATCTTTTTCTCAAATTCACCAGCGGTTCAACTGTCTACTGATCGATCTCAAGTCAGTTGACAGAGTGTATTCAAACGCTGAAATTCTGACAAAGTTCATGGAGGCACTCCCTAATCAATGGGCAGTGTACACTACATGTATAAAACTGTCAAAGAATCTTGAAACCTTGTCCTTAAGTGCATTATATGGGATGCTCTTAAATGAGGAACAATCCCAGCTTTTAAGAAAGAACCTTATTAATGAACTCAAAGGTGCTAAAAGTACTTCTTTGGCACTTGTGACTTCTGAGGGAACTTATTCTAAAAATGGTTCTTCTTCCACTATAACCTCCATTACTGAATTAGATCAAACTGATTCAGAAGATCAACTCACTGATGCTGACATCTCTGAGTTTGATAACTCTCTAGCCCTTTTAACCAACAACTTTAAAAGATTTGCTAGAAAGAGCAATTTTCGAAAATCTTCTAACCTCTCTGACTCTGAAAACAGAAAATGTTGTCTGCTGAAAAAGCCTCAGCGATCTGTTTCAATTGTTAGAGAAAGGGCCATTTTGCAAGTGAATGCAGGTCCAAGAAAGTTGCTGCTCCCACTACCTCCCATACCTCTGACAAACAGGAGAAGTATTTGAAAATGAAAAACAAATACAAAGATATGAAGAAAAACAAGCAAAAAGGCAAAGGCCTTGTCGCTGAAGAAGTTGACTGTGATGCTGAAGATGACTGGACCAAGACCTCTGAAGAGTCTGGTTCAGATGAAGAAGATCTTGCCTTTCTCTGTCTAATGGAAAGAATGGAGGATACTGAAGAAGTCTCTGAAACCTCTTCCTCTGAGTCTCCGTCTACTCAGGTAAACATTCCCTCTGACTCCTTACTCTCTGAAAAAGATAACTTGTCGGCTCTCGATGCAATGACTGTTGACTTCTACAATGCTTTGAATGGAAAGATAAAAGCTGAGAAAATTAACACTGACTTATCTGAACAATTAAAAAATTGCCACTTAAGAATCAAAGAACTTTCCAAACTTGAGGATTCTCTCAAAGACCAAGTTTTTGCAAATCAAACAATAAGCATTGAGAAACAACAAGCTATCGCTGATAGGGAAAAGGCTATTGCTGATCTCAAGTCTGAAAAAGCAACCATCGAAGGATGGTGTAAGGCTTCTGATAAAGTCAATGAGATTATCAATGCCCAAATACCTATGAAAGTGAGAAGTGGGTTAGGCTATTACCC
Source organism: Silybum marianum (assembly GCA_036898165.1). Lineage (NCBI taxonomy): Eukaryota > Viridiplantae > Streptophyta > Magnoliopsida > Asterales > Asteraceae > Silybum > Silybum marianum. Next base: position 35,648,590 of record CM072529.1, read on the forward strand.
TGAAAAGGAAGAATCAGAGAATGATCGTTCCATGCTCAAATTTGGAATGTTTATCTCTTCTATCCCTGATCCTTCCTCTTCAACCTCTTCTTCCACTTCCTATAAAGAGAAGCTTCATGAGGATCATTCTAAGAAGATGATCAAGAACAAAGTTCTTGACCATGTTCCTAAGAATAAGAAATCTGTAGATAAGAACAAGAAGTCCTTAGAGAAGATTTCTAAATCTGGGAAGAAGGTCCCTGATTATTCTCAAAGACCAACTCCCAAGATTAAAATCGATCTCACTCCTACCCCTGAAAAGGTTGTAATACCTCCAAGGACCATGGATAAAGGAATTCTTGGACCTATCCCTGAGAAACTTCATGTTCCCTCTCTAATCTCCAAACCTTTTAAGTATAGGAAATGCTTTCAATGTGGTGAAACAACCCACATTGCAAGCAAGTGTCCTAATGCTACTAGAACTGATAAAGTAGCTCATGGAAAAAAAGAAGCTCAAGCTGATAAATCAGCGAGAGTGAAATCCACCAAAGTTGCTAAACCAACTAAGGTGAAAATTTCCACTGAAGAGAGTTCTTCAGCTAGTAGTACTTCCGCCAATCCTGTATCTAACCAAGCAGGACCCATAGTAATATGGGTACCTTTAAACAATTAATCTTTTGTTGTATGCAGAGTGCCAAAGGTATCTGGTATCTTGATAGCGGATGCGCGAGGCATATGACTGGCAGAAAATCTCTGCTCTCTGACTACAAAGAAGTAGCTGGTCCATCAGTGACCTTTGGTTGAAATGGCAAAGGATACACTAAAGGTTATGGAATTCTGTCCAACGGAGCCACATCTTTCTCTCGTGTTGCTTACGTTGAGGGACTAAAGCACAATCTCTTGAGCGTTAGTCAGTTGTGTGACAAAGACTTCAAGGTTCTATTCCTCAAGAATAGATGTGCTGTCACTGACGGAAATGATAAGCTTGCCCTCTCTGGCAAAAGAGTTGAAAACGTACACGTCATAAATATGAATAGTTCTCACTCTGAGAACATGTGCTTTATCTCTAAAGCATTCACTGACATAAACTGGTTATGGCATAAAAGACTCTCTCATCTTAACTTTAAGACAATAAATGAGTTGTCTCAAAAAGACTTAGTCAGAGACCTCCTTAATCACACCTTTACAAAGGAATCTCTTTGTTCAGCTTGTGAAAAGGGAAAGCTAACAAAAGCCTCCTTCAGATCAAAGCAAGTTTCTTCAGTGACCACTCCTCTTCAGCTACTCCACATGGATCTTTTTGGACGTGTCAATGTCCAATCAATCTCTGGAAAGAAATACACTTTAGTGATTGTTGATGAATACTCCAGATAAACATGGGTGTTCTTCCTTCGATCCAAAAGTGATACCCCTGAAATGATAATCTCTTTTATCAAAAGAATGGAAGTGCTAAACTTCTTACTTGTTCGCTCCATAAGAAGTGATCATGGTACTGAATTCAAAAATAGTACTTTGGTTAGTTTCTTTAAAGAAAAAGGCATTTCTCACAACTTCTCATCTGTAAGAACTCCTCAGCAAAATGGTGTTGCTAAAAGAAGAAATCGAACTATAATCGAAGCAGCTCGCTCAATGCTCAGCGAATCACGTCTTCCAACTCAATTCTGGGCTGAGGCTGTCAATACAGCATGCTTTACTCAGAATCGATCCCTGATTGTTAAGCGATTCAAGAAAACTTCCTATGAATTATTTCATGGGAGAAGACCCACTCTGAAATATCTTCACATTTTTGGATGTACGTGTTACATTCTGAATGACAGAGATCATTTGGGTAAATTTGATCCCAAAGCTGATGATGGTATATTTCTTGGATACTCCTCTATGTCCAAGTCTTTCAGAGTATTCAACAAAAGAAGACAACATGTTGAAGAATCTATGCATGTCAACTTTGATGAATCTCGTCCCATTCATCCTTCTCATAATCTTGATGATGATGAAGAATTGAATGCTTGGATGGAATCTCATGATGGGGAACCTGAAACATACTTCAGCAATCAAACTCCAGCTGATGTATGTGATGATGAAATCCCTGTAAACACATCAAGTAACAATAATCCATCCTTAGGGATAAATGTTACTCCTTTAAATCAGATTCCTGCTACTGATTCATCTCTTGGAAATTCCTCTGTGAATCACCAAACCTCCTCTAAAAATCAATCCCCTGAATTGATTCTAAATGAAGTACCTGTTGCTGAAACAAGTCCTATTCCAGAATCTGAAGAACAGGTCGCTGAATCTGCTGTTGATCTTTCTCCTCAACCACCAGCTCAGCGATGGACTGCAAATCATCCAATAAATCAGATTATTGGCGACCCCACTGCAGGTATCAAAACACGTAGAGGTACAGGTAATATCTGTCTTTATGTAAACTTCATTTCTCTCTCTGAACCTAAGAAGATAGATCAAGCTATCTCTGACCCTAGCTGGGTTTCAGCTATGCAAGATGAACTGACTGAATTTCGTAGAAATAAAGTTTGGAATCTTGTTCCTAGACCCTCTGATAAAACCGTCATAGGAACCAAATGGGTTTTCAGAAATAAGCTAGATGAAAACGGGACTATAATTCGCAATAAGGCTAGACTTGTTGCTCAAGGTTATAGGCAGGAAGAAGGAATTGATTATGATGAAACCTTTGCCCCTGTAGCTCGTTTAGAAGCCATAAGACTCTTTTTAGCTTATGCTGCCCATAAAGACTTCAAAGTTTTTCAAATGGATGTTAAAAGTGCTTTTCTAAATGGAAAACTCAGCGAGGAAGTTTATGTTGAACAACCCCCTGGTTTCTCAGACCCTAACCACCCTGGTTATGTTTTTAAACTTGAAAAAGCTCTTTACTGGTTAAAACAAGCTCCTAGAGCTTGGTATGATACTCTCTCTAAATTTCTCCTTAAAGAAAAATTTGTTCGTGGAAAAATTGACCAAACTCTGTTTCTAAGAAAATATAAAGGTCATACAATTCTCGCTCAGATATATGTTCATGACATTATCTTCGGTTCCACAGGACCCAAACTATGCACTCGTTTTGCTGCAAGAATGCAAAAACAATATAAAATGAGTATGATGGGTGAACTAACATATTTTCTAGGTTTGCAGATTAAGCAATCTGACAAAGGAATTTTTATTTGTCAAAGCAAATATGTTAAAAACATGCTGAATAAATTTGACATGAATCAATGCTCAGCGATGAAGACTCCTATGGCGCCTCCTCTGACATTAAACAAGGATCCCAATGGGAAACCAGTCAATGTCACTGCCTATCGAGGAATGATTGGGTCTCTGCTGTATCTTACAGCGAGTAGACCAGACATCATGTACGCCACTTGTCTCTATGCTTGGTATCAAGCTAAACCGAAGGAATCCCATCTAATCACTATAAAGCGAATCTTTAGATACCTGAAAGGAACTCCAAATCTTGGTCTCTGGTATCCTAAAGGCTCAGGATTTGATCTTATTGGTTACTCTGATAGTGACTTTGCAGGTTGTAAGATTGATAGGAAAAGCACCACTGGTGGGTGTCAGCTGCTAGGTGGAAAGTTAATAAGTTGGACAAGTAAAAAGCAAAACTCAGTGTCCACTTCCACCGCTGAAGCTGAATACGTAGCAGCTGGTAGTTGTTGTGCTCAAATCCTTTGGATGAGAAATCAACTCAGAGACTATTTACTGTGATAGCACAAATGCTATAGCAATTGCTAACAACCCTGTACTTCACTCCAAAACCAAGCACATTGAGATCCGATATCACTTTATCAGAGATCATGTGATGAATGGTGAAGTTGAGCTCCATTTTGTTCCTACTGAATATCAGCTCGCTGATCTTTTCACCAAGCCTCTTGATTAAACTAGATTCAATCTACTCATCAGCGAACTTGGTATGTTGAACGCTGAATAATTTATTAATCAGTGATCGACAAAGGATTACAAATAAAGCCTTCAGACTTTCCATTCTCTGAACTCTGATTCAGCGATATCTAGGCCATCTCCTCAGGTATTATCTTCTAATCTGTTAACACTCTTTGATATCTTTTCGCATCAAAGAATGTCTCTCTTATTTAAAACTCCTCACTGACAATCCTTTATTATTATTGATGGAGATTTTTCTAAAATTATTAATGATAAACCTTCCTTATGGATAACCATCATTATAATCTTTTAAAAATAAAAGAAAAGGACACGACAGACCTTTTTCTGACACACGACGGACCACGACGTTTCCACTCCATCTCCTTTCTTGGAACGTGCGCCAGGTCATCATTTCTTTTTCAAAAAGCTAAAACCGTCGTTTAGCTATCCTTTCTTTCTCTCTCCTCTTGCTATTTAAGCATTGCTTTTGCCTCACTTTATTCCTTCCGCTTTAATAACTACCCTAAAGGAAAATGAATCCTTCGAATCTTCAAGCTTTCTCCAAGAACACCAAGAACACGCACTTGTGCGTTTTTCTCCTTTACTCAACTAAGGTTTGATCTAAACTTATATTAAGAACTGGAAACAACTCGTTTCATCTTTCTTATCTATTTCATTCTTAAAATCAATAAAAAATTTCTTTAAAAGTGAAAACAAATTTCTTTTTCAAAACCCTGTTCTTAGAACATAAGACTTTCTTTATTTTTTTTAAATTTCTTTTACATTTTTTTATTTTTTATTGCCAACAAGCATTTTGATATTGTCTCTGCCTCTTTTCTTTCTCGCTTCCTTGTGCATCAAACTGTGTGATTCCTTAAGTTACAATAGAATAGGTTTATTTACTTGTTCTAATTTTGCTCGTAACTATAAATTTGTTTATTCAATATAAACAAATTTAAAAACTTAAAATCTAAAAACCTGTGTGTTTGTATTCCCCCCCCCCCCCCCCCCGCCCCTTCTACAAACTGTTTCTCTATCCTTGAACTCTTGTAGACTCTTTTCGGACCAACAAGAATTATGCCGTTAACTCCGTTAGAATTCATCATAACGTACTTAACGAGAATTTAACCCTGCGGACTAACACTGTTAGCACCAATCAGTTGCTACCGCTATCTATATGTTTATCGTTTCAGGTCAAAGACATAATGAAGACATTAATGAAATAGCATGAATCATGGACAACCTTTTAGCCGTTTCAAGACCGTTATTTCATACGAACTCAAGTATTAAACAACAGTTCAAACCAACGAAAAGGGACAAGAAGAGAATATACAAAAGAACGCTTTGATAATATTCCAATCAGGAGATCCATGTTCTAAGAAATTCAAGTGTCAACTCGTCTTTTGCATCGATCCCACTTTTTGTTCCAACCCTTGGAATAAGACTTCCAGGTGCTCCACCACCCCCTCCACCAAACAGTTATATTTTGGGACAAACCCATGTATCCACGCTAAAACCTCAAGGTGCACCACTACCTCCGCCGCTGTTCTCTAATGGTGCACCACCACCTCCATCGCCGTTCTCTAATGGTGCACCACCACCTCCTCCACCGAATAGCTCCGTTATGGGACAAACATACGTGTCCGTACCCATCCCAACCGTTCCATTATATACGTATGTCTCTGCACCGAACATGACCACCGGCATCGACAACCATGAATTAATTTATCGAAGCATACCATTTGCGGCCAACCATACGTCGATCCCCATGACAAACATGGCCCAGCTATTCAATACTCGCGAAGTCCCCTACGACGATCCTGTAGCTCAACGCCTCAAACAGGTTGAAGAACAAAACAAGACGATGTCGCTACTCTCAAAATTACCTGGAGCCACAGTACCAGTTGATGTGCAACCTCCCACAGGATTCCAAGCTTCGCCTTTCGTCGACTCTATCGCCCTGGTAGACATCCCCAAGAAATACCACATTCCCACATTCACATCGAAATATTCAGGCATTTCAGATCCCAACGAGCACGTCGCTCAATATAAGCAGCTCATGTGGACGGTGTCGATACCACAAAATTACCAAGAAGTGTGCATGTGTAAAAGTTTTGGAGCATCCCTTACAAGTGCTCATTAACTAGTTTTCCAAGTCGATACACTCCTTCGCCGATCTCATTAACTAGTTTTCCAACAGTTCGCCAGCAGTCGCAAGATGGAAAAACAGACCAGCGATCTCTATTATATAATACATAAGGAAGGAGAGACCGTCACGAATTATTTCAACCGATTCAACATAGAGATGAGTGGTACACCCAACTGCTACTTCAAAACGGAGATTGAAGCCTACAAAAGAGGTCTCGACAGCAGCTCAGGTTTATACCTTGACCTCACCAAATATCCCGCCGACACGTTTGAAGATGTCTGGGCACGAACCTTGGCTCATATGCGAGTAGAAGACAACACCGCCTTTCGATAGAGAAAGTCCTCCGATAAAAGAACACTGGGAGTCAAGAAACCCGAGTTCAAAAACAAGGGTGACAATCCCAGACACATATCCAACGTCCGTCATGAGAGAAACAAAGATGACAAGGTAAAACCCCAGTTCAATCAATACCTGGAATTATCAACTTATGGTTTTGTAGGTACCTCGAAGGGATTGGTGCAGACATTAAAAAATATCCAAGCTATGGTGAGATGGCCCAAGAAGAGCGACTGCCCGAATGACCAGAAAGATATGACAAAATGGTGCGATTTCCACGATGATCATGGGCACGACACCGACGACTGTCAAGCTCTCAAAAAGGAAATCGCATGGATCTCACAAAAAGGTTATCTCAATGACTTGGTCCCGACACGGACCATAGGTAAGACCCCTAGACCCACATCTCCTGAACATAATAAAGTCGTAAATTGTGTAACAGGAGGATCCGACATATGTGGACTAACGTTTTTAGCTGCTAAAAGACATGCGGGACAAAAGTTCGACAACTCCAGTATTCCTGTCAACAATCTAAAAAGGACGATAAGAAGCTTGATGCCATGAAGATAGCTTTCGGCGACGAAGATCTAAGTGACACCAGACGAAGACATCACGACGGCCTTGTCATTCAACTAACCATCGGGTATTGTTTGACCAAAAGAATTCTGATCGATGGAGGAAGTTCAGCCAACATCATCTTTCTCAACACCCTGAGAGCTATGGGGATAAGTGAAAAAGAAAGCATACGATGATCAACAGTCTTAGTCGGCTTTAATGGCGACGCATCCACGACATTGGGAGAAATTACACTACCCATCTTCGCAAAAGGGGTCAATAAATCGACTCGCTTCAACGTGGTTGAATGTTCTTCCACTTATAATATTATCCTTGAAAGACCCTGGATACACGACATGAAAGCAGTCCCCTCGACGTACCATCAAACAGTAAAATTCCCTACTCCGTGGGGGGGTACAAGAAATAAAGAGCAAACAGAAAGACGCAAGAGAATGCTACAAAGCCACGATGAAGTCTCGAAAGCAGAACATCTAGCAATTACAGAGCCAGGCGGGCGACAAGTCCCTTGACGATTATGGACTCCAAGAAATCGCTTTAGATCCCACCAGACCTGAACGCGTGATATTCCTGGGGGCATCTTTGGACGAAGAAATAAAAAATGACCTCACGATATTCCTAAGGGACCACTCCGAATGTTTTCCTTGGACGCACGAAGATATGATCGGCATAAGCCCGGATATCATATCACACAAGTTGGACGTGGATGCAAGCTTCATTCCTGTGAAGCAGAAACGACGAAAGTTTGCACCCGAGAGGAACAAGATCATCCATGAAGAGGTCGACAACTTGCTGAGAACTGGAAAAATCAAGGAAGTCAAATATCCAGATTGGTTATCTAACGTTGTCGTGGTAAAAAAGAAGAATGGAAAGTGGCGAGTCTGCATTGATTTCACTGATTTAAACAAAGCTTGTCCTAAGGATCCCTTTCCTATTCCACATATCGACGCCATGGTAGACGCCACCGCTGGCCACGAACTCCTGACGCTCATGGACGCATACTCTAGATACAATCAGATACTTATTCATCCAGACGATCAGGAGAAAACAGCCTTCATGACGGACAAGGGCATCTACTGTTATAAAGTAATGTCATTTGGACTAAAGAACGCAGATTCAACATACCAACGACTCGTCAATCTCATGTTCAAAGACTTTCTGGGAAGACAATGAAAGTATACATTGACGATATGCTCATAAAAACAAAACACGCGACCAATCATATTGGACATCTCAAAGAATCCTTTGAAGTCCTAAGAAAACCCAATATGAAACTGAATCCGACCAAATGCTCTTTTGGAGTCCGCGCAGAAAAATTTCTAGGTCACATGGTACGTCGAGGCATAGAAGCCAGCCCCGACCAAATCAAGGCGATCATCGGATATCCGATCACCAAGGAATCTAAAAGAAGTACAAGGCTTAACTGGAAGGGTCGCAGCTTTAAATCGTTTTATATCGAAGTCATCAGACAGATGTCATTTATTCTATAACGTCCTCAGAAAGAATAAAGGTTTCGACTGGACAGATAATCACGAAAGAGCCTTGAGCGAGCTTAAAGAATATATGACATCTCCACCTCATTTGTCAAAACCAAAAGATCATGAGGTCCTACACCTATACTTATCGGTAAGTAACACTTCCATAAGTTCGGTTTTTGTCCGCGAAGACGAAAATCAGCAGAAACCAGTATACTATGTCAGCAAATCCTTCATCGATGCAGAGAAAAGATACTCATCCATGGAAAAGTTACTCCTGTCGTTAGTCACAGCCGTTAAAAAATTAAGACATTACTTCGAAACTCACCCGGTCGCTGTCATCACCAACTATCCGCTTAAATCGGTATTGAGAAAGCCAGAATTAACGGGAAGATTAGCGAAGTGGAGCATCTATCTGAGCGGTTATGACATATCCTTTACTCCACGAACAGCAATAAAGCCGCAAGCAATAGCGGACTTTATCGCAGATTTTACGCCAAACTTGGAGATAGAGACTATCGTGGAAATCTCTTCTGTGGCGAATTTAGACGAGAAACAATGGACGCTCCATGGGACCAGCCTGGGACTCGTCCTAAAATCACCACAGGGGGGCATAATGGTATATTCGATATTTTGCGACTTCAAAGCAACGAACAACGAGTCAGAGTACGAAGCATTGATTACAGGAAAACTGGTAAATAAGAAGGACCTTATAAAATCATCCAGGTAATGGGAAAAGGGGCCTATCGCTTACAAGAAACGAATGGAAGAAATATCCCACGAAGTTGGAACGCCACTCATCTCAGGAAGTATTTCTTTTAATTTTCGCAAATCTTTCTTATCGCACGATTATTTATCTTTCCATACCATTACTAACTTGGGCGTCGGAGGGTCGTTGGTCAAACCAACGACCACCCCTAACGTTTCCGTTTGATCTCAGATACGCCTAGAGACGCAATCGATCGCCAACAAGACACTTAATACTTTCTCGAATTATAAAAGAAACGAATCATGACGATAAACGACAGGCACATGAAATTTAAAAATACTTGTTATAAGTACAAGGCAAGGCGCGACCACCTCGCCCAAAAGCAAAAGGAACAAGAAAACTAAAGTTTAAGACTACGGTTGGCCCGGGGAAGTGTCGACAGCAGCAGAAGAAGGCCACGCGTTGTCCTCATCGCTCTCCTCCTGATCCTCCATGTCCAGATCGGTTGAAGTCTCGATCTCTCGAAGGAAATATGAGACATCTCCCTCAGCCGACGCCAGGACATCCTTCCCAGCCAAGTGATGACGAAAAAGAGCTGCCTTGGTCTTCCAACGGGTGAAAGCCTCGAGAGCCTCCATCTTCTCTTTCAGCTGGGTGACCCCTCCACTTGAAGCTCTCGTGACTTCCTTTCAGAAGAGGCCAGCTTTGCCTCTGCAATCTCAGCCCGAGTCGACGCCTCTCAGCTTTGGACCTTACGACCCGGGCCTCTTTTTCATTCTCGGTGAAGGTCGCCTTGGTCGAAACCACCTTCGCCTCTAGAGACGAGGCTTTGATCTAGGATTCCTTCAAAAGCTCTTCGAGCCTTTTTTTTGGCATGGATTTCATGCTCCTAATGATCCTGAGCCTCGTCCAAACGACAGGAGTAATCCTCAACTTGCTTCAAGGCAGTCGCCTCCCTCGCCAGAGCCGCCTGTTCCCTTGCTAATGCCACCTGCTCCCTTGCCTTTATTTTTGGAACAAGGGACTTTACCCTGTTCATATGAGAATGGAAGTACAAGGTCGACTGGAACGTCTGTAAAGCCAAAGAAGAAGGATTAATAAAAAGCACGAAAAGCAATAAAAGGAAATCGTATCCTTTTCAAGAACGCCAGACCCGTAGTATGGGTATCTAGATCTTCTATAGTCTCCTTATAATAGCGACTCTGGAGATTGGGAAGCATGAACTCCCGGAGATGAGGGAACAACTACTCCCGCGATAGGATGTCATCCATCATAAAATCCTTTTCATCCATCATAAAATCCTTCGGGATCTTGATGTTCATCGTAGTAAACTCCAATGAGTCATCCCCCTCACCCCCCTCAGCAGAGACGGATTTTTCCCCAGATCCTTCTCCGAAGGCGTCAGCGATGGCGTCGCCTTTGCAGCAGTCTAAATTGGCGACTCAACGTTCCCCCTCGATACAGGAGGAACAAAACTTAGGGGCTCAGCGTCGACGACGCTCTTAGATACCCCTGCGGCAGTAGCGACGCCAGCTTGGCCGGCGCCAACCCCTAGGATAGGGACATCGGTCAGTATCACCCTGGCTTTTTTAGCCACGGGATCGGGATTCGGAGTCCCAACGGCCAACTCCCTTCCCCTGTGCGCCAGAAGCGCCGCCTTCTCTCGTTTCGATGTCCTCCGAAGTGGGAGCTTACCTAACAAACCAGAAGAAACAAACGACAAAAACATAAGAAATGACGGAAGCAAAAGAAACGACGAAAGTCGAAGGGATGACAAAGCAAAAATTCATGCCTGTCTTCCTCGTCTTCTTTCAACTCCCTATCATCTTCTGCTCGTCTCCTATCTTCCTCCCCCGTCGATCCTGACACATGGGGATTGTCCTCAATCACGATGTCGTCGTCCTCAATGCTTGGACGAACGTAGAAAGATCTATCTCTCGACGAGAAATCCTCCAGAAACTTCTCGACCTTTTCTATCGTATCATCGACGACAAAGTGGGTGAAATCTATTTCTGCAAAAAGAAACAGTCAAGTTAGGACAAAAGAAAGGAGATCAAAAATTACCAAGAGTAAAGACAAAATACTCACTAACGGTATTCCACCCCGATATTATCCATTGATTGTTGTATGTCAGGTGCGACACACCTTCAGATCGAAGAAGGACTTTTTGGAATAGGAATGGATGAAGCAGGGTGGAGGAATGGTCAACTCATCAGGCCCATGATCTGAAGACTACAGGTTCGAATCCTGTCCCCGCCTAATCTAGACGACCAAAGATGAAACGCGTCTTCCACTTGCGATCGCTAACAGAAGTCCCCTACACTAGCGTCCTAGCCCCCCTGTATCTACTAAAGAGGTTGTACCTCAAACTATCGTCACTTTTCACGGTATAAGACGTAAGGAGATCTTGAACATTGAATTTTGACGACTAATTGGGGAATCAACTGCCAATCCGCCAAACGCTTGATCGTATAGACAATCCGCCAAAATTGGGGCATCAACTGCCCCAAGGACAACTCGAAGGTAGTCAGAAACTTCTTCGCTAGGCCCGACAATGACCACGATATCCCTATCTTGAAGGGGTATTCGCATAAGTCGAAATGCCCTGGGGGACATTCATGCGACTTGATCGTGCCAGGAATAACAAGAGATATGTCATCTGGTAAACCGGACAGGTCCCTAAAAGCCACTAAGTCATCGTCACTCTGCTAAAAGGATCCATCTCGCTTTCTTGATTATCAAACCGACTTCACCTCTGCTAAGAAATAAGAGAATGCTTCTTGACACTTCTTAGCTTTTTCGCTTGTATCTTATGACGCATAAAGGAGTTAAGCTTTCTAGAAAAGCGTACCTTAACTCTCTCGATTTTGTAGGTTCTTAAGGTAAGAAGACGAAGGAGAAGGAAGAGATATCACAATCGTTTCCTTTTATTCGAAAAAGAAATGATTCGGTATCTCCCCTGATCGACAGTTGTCGATCTTGGTCTCGCATGAAATCACCGGATCCTCGACACTTGTCCTTTGCCTCTATCACTCACGCGTCACGCGGATGTTGTCATCCCTATCCTAGAAATTTTTCCAATTAAATTGGAAATAAATTCAATTCAATTCTAACCGATTCAGTTGCTTTAGATAATCGTTAGACAAAGAAATTCTTGAAATATATCTCCCACTAAAAATATTTCAAAAATTTGGGGGCAAACCGTTATACCAAAAGTTAACGGTCGTTAACTCCATTAGCCCCGTTAGAATTTGGTCGTTAATTCCGTTAGCCCCGTTAGAATTCTGCCGTTAACTCTGTTAGCCCAGTTAGAATTCCACCGTTAACTCCGTTAGAATTCATCATAACGTACTTAGCGAGACTTTAACTCTGCGGACTAACACTGTTAGCACCAATCCGTTGCTACCGTTATCTATATGTTTATAGCGTTTTTCGTTTCAGATCATAGACATAATGAAGACACTAATGAAATAGCATGAATCATGGACAACCGTTTAGCCGTATTTCATACGAACTCAAGTATAAAAGCACAGTTCAAACCAACGAAAAGGGACAAGAAGAGAATATACAAAAAAAAGCTTTAATAATATTCCAGCGAACTTACGACAACAGTCTCATATCATACGACAAAAGCACTTCGAGTCACGACAACTGTCGCAGACTCACGACTGATCGTCTACGTTATACATTTCTGCTAATTGTAACTTTTATCTATTGTTCTTAAGGCCGACGTCCCTGTTTGACGTCCTTTCACTTTAGGTCATCCGCGGTTTTTCTCTCGGAAGAGGGTTTTCCGCGTCAACACATTTCTGTTTATTTGTCTTTTAAACTGATTTCCTTTCTTTAGTTGTTAAAGGTCCGAATCGTTAGTTTACCGTTAAGTCGATTTTTAGCATTAACGACAATATCCAAAAAAAATCTCCTCATCAAGAGACGATTTATTTATAATATTATCTAATAAAATGCCATTTTTGACATTTAGATTATATATATTCAACACAACAGTTAAACAACAAATTATCTTAAATATATGATGCAATAATCTTGATTTATACAGAGGACAATGAAAATAAAACTCAAAAAATCCACCTTAGAGCATCTACAATGGAGGTTCCTAATGAGGTTTCTGTTGGAGTGTTAACAAGAACCTCCACTGTGGGACATAGGTTCTTCTCCAGTCACAGATTCTTATTGGAACCAGGTGTTTGAACAAAAACCCGGGTTCCTGCATACTTTCTTATATTTGTTATTATTTTTAACCATTTTATTTAATAAATTTATAAAACATATCAGTTAAAATTGATACAAAAAATACAAAATGATTTTTTTTTAATTTTGGTTTATTATTTGTTTCTTGTAAAATTTCATATAAGTTTTTTAATCATCTCATTATATTATTAACTCTGCTCCAACTTGATTGAATATATTTGGTCGAATGAAGATTACGATTGATTTATATTAGTATTTGCTATTTGGTGTTACTAAATTATTATTTTGTAATTCTACTCTTTTCCTATTTAGTATAAAATTATGTTTATGTTTTAATTGTTTTTCTAATATGTTAACAATATATATATATACACGCACACACACATACATATATATATATATATAGGGGTGATTTCAAATGAAAACTTAAATTTGGTTGTGAACGTAAGAAAAAAGGAGAGTGCAATACGTGTCCCATTCAGTATGAATATATTCAGACTGAATGATGTGTTATTCCCTCTGAATTTTGTCTTATTCACTCTGAATGATGTGTTATTCACTCTAAATGCGTGTTATTCATACTGAATAATGTATGAACTTCGCCTTCGTTATTCAGACTGAATAGACATGTGTCGCGCTCTACTTTGTACTCATGTTTGCAACCAAATTTGTGTTTGCATTTAAACTTTCTTCTTTCTCTCTCTCTCTCTCCAGATATATATATATATAGAGGAAGGTTCAAATGAGAACTTTTGATTTCTGAAGGAACAAAGGGATAATTGTGGATCACATATGATGTGGGTCCCACATAATATTAAATCATTTATTATTTAATTTAATTTAATATTAAATCATAAATGATTTAATATTATGTAGGACCCACATCATATGTGGTCCACAAATTGTTCCTTTATTCCCTTAAATATGGGTGGTTCTCATATGATCCCTCCCCTATATATATATGTGTGTGTGTGTGTTTGTGTGTGTGTATAGACTTGGGATCACGTGAGACCAACCTGTTTCCGTGAGATCCATGAGACCACTTTTTTACACTTGAAATTTCATTGCAAAACATTGTGAAGGTAACCTATACAGTGTTTTTGATGTGAAGGTTCAGATATTTTTACCTTCACGGTGTTTTGCTATGAAGTTTCAGGTGAAAAAATGTGGTTTCACATAGGGTAGCAATTCTCGACACGACAAGAATCCCGACACGAAAATAAACGGGTTTAGGTTGAACTTTCTAATCCGCCAACCCGTTTATTAAACGGGTCGCATTCGGGTAGACACATATGAGTCGCGGGTTGACCCGCTTACCCGCCAAAAATAATTTTTATTCTAAGTTTTCTAAAATAATATTTGTATTAGTATTGGTTGTAGTACTAGTATTTGAATTTGGACATTTGAACTTGGTTGTAATACTATGTGACCTGCCAACCCGTTTATGACCACCCAATTGACCCACCAACTGACCCGTCAACCCGCCAATCCGAGCGTGTATGGTTTAGGGTTGAACATTTCGACACCATTAGTTAAACGGGTCATGCCCGAGTTGAGCCTTCCTGACTCGCCAACCCGAATACGACACGATTGTCACCGCTAGTCTCACGGATCTAACGAATACATGTTGGTCTCACGTGAACCCAACCCTATATATATATATATATATAATTATAGAGAGAGAGAGAGAGAGAGAAAGAGAGAGGCGTTCAAATACACACTACTAAAATGAGAGGGTTTCACCTACAGACATTTCTCTGGGAAACCATCGCTGAAGGGTGATCCGTCACAAAACCACCACAAAAGTTGGTGTCTAAATTGTTGGTGGGTAAATCAAATCCCCAGGAAATTCCTGGGTAATCCGTTGTTATTTTCTTGAAAACGTAGGATTTCGTCAAAACCATTAGTATTTCCTGGGTGATCTGTGGTAATGACCCACGGAAATTTCCCTAGGTATATTTTTGTGGGTGAAAGCCATTTTTTTGGTAGTGAAAATCCCTCTAAATTATACAACTGATGCAACTCACTCATCCACCATCCATTTTGTTTTTTAATTATGTTTAATTAAGGTAGTTATAACCGATTAAATGATAACCGTTGATCATCAAATGGATGCTCCTGATTTGGTTGTAAAAGTTGTAAGAATGCAAAAGGTTGCATAATAACGGTCCTCTCTCTCTCTCTGTCTCTCTCTCTCTCTCTCTCTCTATATATATATATATATATATGTAGGGGCAGGTTCATACGAGAACGTAACTTTTTACGAGAACGCGAGGAGCTTTTTTCATTTACAAAATCATATATGATTCATGTAGTGATTTTGATGTTAGTACAAAATCACATGTGATTTTTTGATGCTGGTACAAAATCACATGTGATTTTATACATGAAAAATGCTTCTCGCGTTCTCGTAAAAAGATACCGTCCTCGCATGAACCTCGCTCTATATATATATATATATTAATCTTAAACCATCAGGAGAAGCAAATACAACAGGTACGCTAATCAATAAGATTGATGAAGTAGCAATTAATGCAAAAACAACCAAAAAAAGTGAAAATTAATAAATTATATTTGAAATTATAAATAATTTTATAATATATACAAATATTAAATTTATATAATAATCTGTAAATAGAATTATATTTTATAAATTAAAAATAAGGAAAGTAAGGTTTTTAAAACAACATTTGTTATAGAGTTTTATGAAGATTGTTACTTTGTTGAAATGACAATAATGTGATAGGATAAAATATCAGAATTGAATATTGAATTTTTTTGCAAGTTCCGCTACAGTGAATGTGATGCTTTTAAATATTTTTTTTTGGTTTTTAATAATGAATTTGAAATAGAGATCTAGAGCAGGTGGGTATATTTTTTAAAC
Source organism: Silybum marianum (assembly GCA_036898165.1). Lineage (NCBI taxonomy): Eukaryota > Viridiplantae > Streptophyta > Magnoliopsida > Asterales > Asteraceae > Silybum > Silybum marianum. The sequence continues at coordinate 35,664,798 of CM072529.1, forward strand.
TAGGTTTGTATAGTTTAAAATTTAAATGGTGAGTATTTTTAGCAAAAGGTATTGCTTGTTTTGGAATGCACGACCAGATACTTATATAGTTATATCCATTTATACAAAACCCTAAATATTTAATGCAATGAGAAAAGGAAAACACTTTGGTCTTTCTACATCACACAGTATCTGTGTGTTGTGTGTGTTTTTAGTCTTTCTTATTTATGCTCACAGATCCCCATGGGATGCAGGGGTGCCACCCAGCATTTCTTGCTCTCCTACTGCTTATCATTCTCTTTGTTTAGTTCCAAGCGACCACTTCTTTACTTTTCTCACCTCACTCTTAACTCGGATTCACACAGACACACATATCTAGAAAGAGAAAATGAAGTAAGAGAGAAAAAGAGAGAGAGAGAAAAAGAAAAGATGAAGTCAATGACTGATGGTGCTAGTGATAATAATGCAAGTATAAACAACTGGTTGGGTGTTTCTCTGTCACCTCCATTGAAAATGGAGGTTTCTGCCTCTTCAACAATGGCACCAAACAGTAGCTTCTATCATTCTCCTTATTCTTGTTATGGTGTTGCTGAAAATGGCACTACATTTTTCTCTCCCCTGACTGTTATGCCCCTCAAATCTGATGGCTCTCTTTGCATCTTGGAAGCTCTTTCTTCTTCACATCCACAAGGTTAGTAAAGTAATTATTCTCTTCTAACAAAAAGTTTGGCCTTTGAAAAGATTTTTATTTCTTTTTGTTTTTCTTTTGAAAATGTTTAAAAGGGGTGATGCCAAATTCTTCTTCACCTAAACTTGAAGACTTTCTAGGGGTTGCTCATGACTATGGAAGCCATGAGAGAGAAACCATGGCTCTAAGCTTAGACAGCTTGTACCCTGAATCCAGATGGTTGTACCCTGATGGAATAATACCTTCTAACATTTATCAATTCCATGAAGAAGAATCAAGTGTTGCCAAACACAACTGGGTTGTTTCTCCACCACCACAGTACCCATCTTACAACAATTCACTTGGCAGCCATCTTAATCAATTCAGCACCACCCACATGATAGATGGTGGTGGTGGTGGTGGTGGTAGTAGTGATGTTCAGTCACTGAGCTTATCCATGAGCCCAGGTTCTCAGTCAAGCTGTATAACTGGAAGAACAGCTGATCAGTGTTTAACCGTGGAAACAAAGAAGAGAGACTCTAGTAGAGTAGCTCAAAAGCAGCCTGTGCACAGAAAATCGCTAGACACTTTTGGTCAAAGAACCTCTCAGTTTAGAGGTGTCACCAGGTAATTTATTTATTCATTTTATTATTTTTATTTTTATTTTTATTTTTATATCATTTACCATGATATTTCCAAGATTTATATAGAAAATAATGAATGAGCATTAAAGTATATCAGAATGAATGGTTTTAGTTTTAGGTAATATTTGGCAACCATATGTTAAAATCTAGTTTAAACTAGTTTGTTCAAAAAACTATTTCACATGGACATTGACGTTTCAATAAGTTATAAGGTTTTTTACTTTTTTTTTCAATTATATCCTCCTATTTTATTTATTTATATTTTTAACATTTATTTTTAGTTTATTTTAGATTCCAGCTTATCATCTACTTTTTATTGGAATATGTTTCTTTGTTATTAGTCAACAAGGAACTCTTCAACTATATGCTAGTTTATTAGCACCGATTTGGAGCATACGAAAACAGGCTATTTTTATGAGAACCGTTGTTATATCATTTTTTTACACTTCAGATTTTATAAGAAAAAACTATGAAGATAACTTTTATAGTGCTTTTACGGTAAAAGTTCAATTTTTTTTACTTTCATGGTGTTTTACCGTAAAGTGTCAAATGTAAAAATATTGTCTCTCGAAAACAGGTTGGTCTTAAACCCAAACTATTAGCTCTTTTGCAACATTAAAAAACATTGTTAATTTTGCTATTGTTAGGCATAGGTGGACAGGAAGATATGAAGCACATTTATGGGATAATAGTTGCAAGAAAGAAGGGCAAACCAGAAAAGGAAGACAAGGTTAACCTTCAAATTTTTACCTTCATTATGTTTTTTTAATCTTATATATTTTAAAGAAATATACGTGGTTTTATTCCAGTAATTGTTACTAATTAAATATTTTTTGTCATGCTTGACTCTTGCTTCATTTCTCAGTGTATCTGGGTAAGTTTTTCTTTCTAAAACTTTTGCAATTAATTGAACTTCAAAAGTTTACATTAGGGTTTATATTTTAGAATGATGATTTAATTTCAGGAGGTTATGATATGGAAGAAAAGGCAGCTCGAGCTTACGACTTAGCCGCACTCAAGTACTGGGGTTCGTCGACTCATATCAACTTCCCAGTAAGAAAAGTTATACAATAAAACTGATATTTGACCATAAACCTTTTGTGATGATAAATGGACTTTTTGGGATGACAAAAGTCGTCACTAAAACCCTTTTTTTCTTTTGGTTTAGCAATGATAACCTATTCAGATAGTTGAACATTTAAAAAGAATGTTTGCATGATTTTAAGCGACTTGTGGTTGTTTTTGTAGCTCGAAAACTACCATCAGGAGCTTGACGAGATGAAGTCTATGAGTCGCCAAGAATTTGTAGCTCACTTACGAAGGTAGAAATACAAATGCTTGATCGATCATCGAAAACTACATGCCTGTTTTTTTCTCATCGCAATATTTTATTTGTTTTCACTTTGATGATTTTTGTTCATGAATTCTGTAATGTTGACAATATTCAGGAAGAGCAGTGGATTTTCTAGAGGTGCTTCGATTTATCGAGGTGTTACAAGGTTCGACATATTTTTTTTTTAATTTATGATTATAGTCATGTTTATATAGCTACCATAAACGAACTTATTTTGGATTTCTTTAACAAACTCCATCCCTAAGCCATAAACTAGCTTAGTCTACCATTTTGAAAAGCTATTTCAAATAAGCCTAATTGGCTTTTTTCACAATAGCGTTTTACATTAGTATGTTATCAGCTACCTAACTTTTTATACCAAACATGACTATCAGCGGTTCAATAACAATTTGCTTATCAGTTAACAACTTGCTTATCATTTACTTTATCAATTATAATCATAATTTGTCCTTTATTTTGAACTTAAACAATACACTACAATAAAATTGGGTTTCTATAGGATGCCACCAATAAATAAGTTTTTTAATAGATCATTTTATAAGACATAATTTATAGGAACAAAAAATAGAATATTCTATCCAAATGCGTTGTAACAATTGTATAAAACACTTCCACGCATCGTCACAAGTTTGATAGGACACTTTAAAAAAAACGATATATTAGCTATTTTATGGAACACTATTTGAAAAGGTGTTCTATAAATACAGGTGTTCTATATTACACTTTCTCAAATGTGTAATATTTCGAAATGTGTAATATGAAATAGGTAATCCGACGCTTTGTATTAAAAGTATCCTAAAAAACTTGTTAGGACGTCCAAAAACGTCTTATAAACTTACCACAAGTTTGATAGCACGCTTTATTTTCTAGTTCCAATAAATTAAGTTTTATAAAACAGTCTATTATATCACATATTTATTGTTGACCACTACTAAAAGAAAGGCTTTTGCCTACGGACCTTTCCCTGGGAAATCTGTTGCTAAAGCGTGATTCCTCACAAAACCATCACAAAATTTGGTTGTTAAATTGCTGGTGGGTAATTCAAATTAGTGACAGATTACCAAGGGAATCTCTTGGTGATCCGTTGGTATTTTCTCGAAAAACATCGGATTTTACCGAACCACTAGTTTTTTCTAGGTGATTCGTGGGTAATCACCAACGGAAATTTCCCTGGGTAATTTTTGTAGGTGAAAGTCATTTGTTTTGCAGTGGAAGTCCTATAAACCCAATTTGATTGTAGCTATAACTACGACACACAACCGTATCATTCTTCACTCGGTACATCTTATGTATTAATGCGACCCACGAAATCAAACAGGCATCATCAACATGGAAGATGGCAAGCCCGAATTGGCCGTGTAGCCGGAAACAAGGATCTTTATCTCGGTACCTTCAGTATGTGCTTCAAATTTAGACCTTCAATTCCACATAATAAATTACCATGAAATTGTGTTCTAATCAAGTGGTCAGGTTCAGGGGAAAACGATAAAAAAAGAAAAGTGGATAAAATAGCTTGGGAGTACTGGATACTGGTAATTTGTAACGTGCATTTGTGCATATGCACGAATGCATATATATGCATTGGTGCATAGAAAAAAACAGCTTCAATCACTTGTATGCGTTTGTGCATCTAGTCCGGATGAAGGCCTCCCAGGATGTTTTTCAGTTTTCTCTTTTTTTACTGTTTTCCCGTGAAACTCCCTCCTAATCAAGTTACAAAAAACTTCAGGCACTCAAGAGGAGGCCGCCGAGGCTTATGATGTTGCAGCGATCAAGTTTCGAGGTGTGAATGCCGTCACAAACTTTGATGTTTCTCGATATGATGTCGAGAGAATCATCGCTAGCACCACTTTACTTGCCGGAGAACTAGCAAGGCGAAACAAAAGCACCGCCATCACAACATCAACAACAACAACAACAACAACAACAACGATGGAGGCTGATTATGGTCAGCTAGAGAACATTGATCATCAACAAAGAACAACTTTGGAATTGGAAGAGCTTAATGAGAAATTAAAGAATCCCAACAATCAACATGATCAGCAGCTGATTAACAAAATGGGTGGCCAGTATACGAATCCTTCTTCATTGATAACTAGCTTAAGCTGCTCCAGAGAGGAAAGCCCAGATGGAATAAGTGGTTCCATGGCTGCTACTGAAAATGTTAATTCATGGGTGTCTTCGGGACACTTCCCAGTCTTTGCTGCATGGAGTGATGCTTGAATCAGAAACATTAATTTGTGTAAAATCTGGTTGGCATGAACCGGAAAGAATCAAGAACTTGTAGTGGTTAGGTTAATTGATTAATTAATTTTTGTGGTGATTAATCAAGATAACTATGGTGGTAATGTAATGGAAGACAAAGGTGGGGGTTCGTTATCTACAAAAAAACAGCTTTTATTTTTCTCTCTAAAACTAAAACCGACTTTTTGGCTAAATTTATGTTTTTGATTACTTTTTAAAAGGGTGACAATGATTATATTCTTGATGAATGATTACGCCAAAATACTTGTGAGCGAGCCATCAATCTTTCACAACAAATTAATTCAAACGATTTAATCAACGATTCAACACCCACCTTTTTATTTTCTGAAGTCTTTAAACCTTGTTAAAAACATTAAAAATGACGGATCACTTGGATGCTAAAAAAACCCAATTCCAACCATACTACATAAAAGATCACTAAAAATACTTTTTATAATAAAACAATAAATTTTTATTAATGTATTAACCTATTAATATGGAGAGAGAGGGGGGTTCAAAGAAAATTATTAAAAAAAGAAAAAACTAAAGATCACCCTAGGACTTTTCCATCTGCGCAGTATGCAGCAATGCATACTTGTTCATATACACCAATTCTTCTATCATTACATATGCATTGATGCATATCACAAATGCATGTTACAAATTCGAGGTATGCATTAGTGCATACCGTCAGATGGAAGGCTCCCAAAGTGTTCTTTAGATTTTTTTTTTTTTTTTGTGTTTTGCCTTGAACATGACCCTATATATATATATATAGGGAGGTTCAGGAAAAAACGCTAAAAAAGAGAAAACTGAAGAACACCCTGACAGTCCGCCATTTAGAAGATATTTTTTTTCTATGCATCAATGCATAAATATGCATTAGTGCATATGCACAAATGCATATAAGCGATTGGAGCTCCTTTTTTCTGTGCATCAATGCATAAATATGCATTAGTGCATATGCATGTTACCAGATGACGGCCTCCCAGGGTGTTCTTTAGTTTTCTCTTTTTTTAGCGTTTTCTCCTGAACCTCCCTATATATATATATATATATAGGGTTGGGTTCAAATGTGAACCTATCTTTGATTGTGAACATGAGGACGAAGCACAACCATCCATTTTAAATAAGATCAAAATACAAGGGATAAAATTCGCGGTGGCATTTTTGTAAATAAGTGGAAAACTCAGGTCATGGCTTAAACCATAAATATAACCTAACGATTTAAATAAGAACCATACATCATCTTATTCGCCAAATTTCTTCATCATCTTACTCAAATTTCTTCATCATCTTCACCAAACTTCTTCATCATCCTCCCCAAATTTCTTCATCATCTTCCCCAAAAGAAATTTCAGTTCCGCCCCCAAATTTCTTCATCATATTCCCCAAAATAAATTTTCGCACAAGTTTGTTTTTGCTTTGTGTTCTTCCTTTGAATCACAAGTCTTTTCAGATCCAGATTATTTTTCTTGACAAAGTGTAAGAAGATTATTCAAATGTTTTTTTTCTTTTAATATGATTGTTCATCATTTTATCACAGGAAGCTTCTGTGAAACACATTTGCATGAATTCTTGCTTTTCAAAACCTTTGGTTCCATTGTAGCTTATATTCAGTCTGAATATAAGCTACAATTATGGGTTTGTATACTTGTAGCTTATATTCAGACAGAATATAAGCTACAATTATGGATTTGTATAATTGTAGCTTATATTCAGTCTGAATATAACCTAAAATTATGTGTTTATATAATTGTAGCTTATATTCAGTCTGAATATAAGCATAAAATGTTATGCTTATATTCAGACTGAATATAAGCATAAAATGTTATGCTTATATTCAGACTGAATATAAGCATAAAATGTTATGCTTATATTCAGACTGAATATAAGCTAAAATTATGTGTTTGAACAATTTTAGCTTATATTCAGTCTGAATATAAGCTAAAATATGTGTTTGTGTAATTGTAACTTATATTCAGTCTGAATATAAGAATAAAATGTTATGCTTATATTCAGACCGAATATAAGCTACAATTATGGGTTTGTATAATTGTAGCTTATATTCAGTCTGAATATAAGCATAAAATGTCATGTTTATATTCAGTCTGAATATAAGCTACAATTATGGGTTTGTATAATTGTAGCTTATATTCAGTCCGAATATAAGCTAAAATTATGTGTTTGTATAATTGTAGCTTATATTTAGTCTGAATATAATCATAACATTTTAATATCACAATTTCATGTTAATATTCAGTCTGAATATAAACCAAAATTATGTATTTGCATAATTGTAGCTTATATTCAGTCTGAATATAAGCCAAAATTATGTATTTGCATAATTGTAGCTTATATTCAGTCTGAATATAAGCATAACATTTTAGTATCACAATGTCATGTTTATATTCAGTCTGAATATAAACTACAATTATGGGATTTTATAATTTTAGCTTATATTCAGTCTGAATATAAGCTAAAATTTTATCTTTGTATAATTGTAGTTTATATTCAGTCTGAATATAAGCATAACATTGTAGTATATATTCGGTCTAAAGAGCAAGTCACACATAGCCTAAATTAGAGCCAAAATTCTCGGTATGTATTCTCGAAATCTATAACAACATCGCAATGAGAGATGAATTTTCAACTGGATCACACTCAATCGAATTTCCTGATGAAGAAGCAGACTCCATTGAAAAAACAGAATTAACAATTTAGTTTCAGAAATCGAAAATCCGATTACTAAAGTTCTTCACAACAATGAATACGATTAGCATAGAAGAAGTCGATTTCTAGAGAGAGTTCGATTTCCAGAGAGAGTTTGATTTACAGAGAAAATTTCGATTAACAAAGGATCAGAGAAATTAGCGGGAGTGATAAACTTGCCTAATTTACCCCTCAAGCCATATTTAAAGAACGACTTCAGTTTGGCTCAGATCAAGGGCTGAGATCTGTCCTTAGGTTCACAACCAAAGATAGGTTCACATCTGAACTTTCCTCTATATATATATATATATATATATATATGGACAGGTTTAAATGAGAACTTAAACTTGGTTGTAACGTGAATACAAATGAGAGCACGACACGTGTCATATAACACCCGGGAATTTTGTATTCAAGTTAATGAATTTCGCATCCTAATATCATTACAGTTGACTATTTGGAGTGTTTCAAGTGAGTAATGTTGGGTTGTATTGGGTTTGAGGAAAGGAAACGAAACCATAAGTGAAATTGTGTTCGGTACACTCCCGGCGATTATGACAGGCGATTATGCCATGTCAATATCGCCAGGGCATAATCGCAGAAGAGGGAAATCAGGCAAAAAAATTGGAAACTCACGGTACATGTTGGACGATTATGCCATGTCATAATCGCGGAAGGCATAATCGCGGAGGAGGCAAAACCGATCGAGAGCTAGCGGTACAAAGTGGGTGATTATGACATTGGCGATAATGCCATGTCATAATCGCGAAGGCATAATCGCCCGAATGCTCTAGAAGGCCTTTAAGGTCGTTTTCAGCTACTGATTTCTCATTCGTGAACCACACTCGTTTTCTCTCCAACATTTCTCTCAAGGGTGATTCTTAGAGCATTTACAACTTCATCTACCTCGTTCCAAACATTTATTACTCCCTAAAGGTTGAAGATTCAAGGTCAAGGCATCAAGTAGTTGTGTTCTTCATCTTCCTCACCAAGTTTCACCATCTTCACCATTTTGGGGATTTTCTAGGGTTTCCTCAAACTCTAGTATTGTGAGTTCATTCTTACCTCTTTAAAACTTTGTACATGCCAAAAAGATGTATTTTACCTCTTATAAAGTGTTTATGCAAGTATTTCTATACTTTGTGGATTTTGGACAAACTAGGTCAAAATGGGTAATCTAGGGTTTCTCGTTGAAATGAGTAAAAGGAACATTTTAGAACATTTGTGTGAGTTTTATTCCAAGAAATATGATGTTGGAAACTAGATGTTATTTTGACCTAATTTTGGAAAGGGGATTTTGGAGCAAGGAACTATTCAAACAAAGAATTGTGTTGAGAAATGGGTAATACTTTTGGAAATGATGTATTATGAGGTAAGGCTAGTGTAATGGATCCATAAGCACAAGAGTCGGTTTTATTTGGGGATGGGTCAAGTAATAGATCCTGGTACGGGGTTGAACTTGTTCAGTTAGGTGTCAAGTAATAAATCCCAGTTTGGGATTGAACTTAGCATCGGAAAGCCGAAGGTTGCTATCTGGTCGTGCTTACTCACTCGCTGACTAAAGATCCTGGTTTGGGGTTGATGTTAGTATAATAACGGGCCTCCCCCGTATTTCCCTCAAATGGTGTATCATTCTAGAGTAAATCGCGTGTAAAAGAAAAGAATAAATGGGAAAGCTTTATGGTCAATTGTTTATTTACCGCTTTCAAAAGATTTAATGGTTTCTCTTATTTAAACTGTTTGTTCTCACTAGCCTTTAAGCCTAACACTTTTTCTTAAAATGACATGTATATCAGGTGATCGTCCTAGTGGGGTTTCGAAGAGTTGAGTGGAGCTAGGTGCCGGTAGAGGCATCCTTTTGGGATTACATCTTCGCGTGTGCGATGGAGTTACATAGAAACAATTATTTTAAGGATTTTAGTGATACCCGAACTTAATCTATATTTTAGAATTGTATAGATTGGTAAGTTGTTATCTAGTATCCATTTGATGTTGTAAACTCTTTTACTTTTCCCCATATTTATGGGTGATGTTGTATATTGGTCTCTTTCCACGTTTATAAGTGTTGGTCCCAAAGGGGTCTACAAGAGTTCAAAGATATAGAACAGTTTGTAGAAGGGGGGTTGAATACAAACACACGTCTTTATTTAATTTTTAAATGAGTTTATATTAAATAAACAAATTTACAGTTACAAGCGGAATAAGAATAAGTTACTAACCTATTCTATTGTAACTTAAGAAAACACTAAGTTGATGCACAAGGAAAGAAAGAAGATAGTAGTAGAGGTTTTGAGAAATAAAGTAGCATCGTGTAGATGGAAAAAGGTTTTCCGTCTATTCATACCCGTTTACATTTAATGCAAAGCAAAAGGTATATGCTACGTGTCATACATGTAAGGAATGCTTGTCCTTTGGTTAATAGGATGACCATGCTTTTAGCCACCTATGAAGAGTACCAAATCAGATCTGATGGAGACATAAGAGACAATCCATACGTCCTTTTCTGACAAGATATTGAGGTTTTGACTTTTGTGCATCGAGGATAAGATCATCAATAATCTTGCTGAAGGCTTCACTTGATCGTTGAACTAGTGACTTCAAGGATGAGGTTACTAAGGTATCGCTGAGTCCTTGCAAGAGTTCACATTTCTAATTTAGATGAGCTTTGCTATCACTGAACCGTTTCAGATCACTAGCTGTTCATCTCTATCTTCAGCTTGGTCTTCGACTGTTAATGAATGGACTTATGGTGTGAGTGTTGTTCTTCAGATCTTCAGAGATGAAGTCAATGTTCCTGATCTTTAGCGATCGCTGAGTTACTATCAGCGTATGCTATCGCTGAATATGAAAAGTGACTTATCCATGGAATTTTCACTAACTATAATATGGAATCATATTCAAATCACTGTAAGGATTTTGGATCAACAATCTACCCCTATTTGATTATGATTAAGCAATATAGGAAAATTGCTTGAAGGGATTAGTAAGGACTTCGAAAAATTTAAGATAAAGAAATCTGAGTCTGTGAGATCTTTTTCAGCTAGTCTACTGTCTGAATTGAGTTTCATTTATAAGAATATGAAATCACAATTTTACAAGTATAAAAGCTATAAAGTACATTCACTAATTTAATTACAGAGTGTAATGTCAGTGAGTATAGTTTGTCTTAAAGAAAATAGAACTCTTATGTTCATTGTCCCTATTACTCTTTTCAGGGATCTTTTCAATACACAAATGGAGTAGAGTACTTCATTGAATTTCATTAAAGGATAATCTGAAGAATTACATGAAAATGAAATTACAATAGTAGAGTAAAGTATAATACACTGAAAAATGTTACAAAGGAAAAAAAAACTAAAGACTAGTTAAAGAGTTTGTCTTTTCTTCTTCGTAGCTCATTCTCATAGATCTTCTTTTGAATTTGTACAAAGGTCATTAGTATACCAGTAGCTGTAGTACATGATCTTGATAAGTTTTGATGAAGTCTTTCTGACCTCTTTGTTTCTGAGAAACCTTAATAACCCTTGGTTATCAAGAAAGACCATACCTGCTTCAGGGAGCGTAATGATTTCATGCTCTATGAATCTTCTGGCTTCAGGAAGAGAGGTGTTGAGCATTGAGACATCAGAGATCTCAAGATGACCAAGGATGCTTTCATAGTTGAATTTGGTTCATGTTCGTTTCTTGACGATGGGCCTTCTTCAACATCTGATTTTGACTTTCTTCTTTTGGTCTGATCAGGGAGAGGAGGAACTTCAACGTGTTGTGACATCCTTTGCAATAGCTGATCAAGAAATCTTTCTACAACACTCTTGAATTTAGACTTTGATTTCTGAATGGCATCTCTGATTTCCAGCCATTCAGAGTATCCGTAGAACATTAGAAACTGGGGTTCTCCTCGTTCACTCCTTGAGTGCCTGTACATCGTTACAGATATCTTCAGACCCTTCTTTTTGGATGTGTGTCCTTCAATAGTAGCATGAGTAATAGTTGCATCAGAAACCTGGTGTTTGAACCTTTTGGTACACCATTCTAGTTCAGAGTTCCATGATTCTTGATTTTCTTTATTCAGAGCATCTAGAATATTTTCTTGAGCTACGATCGGATTTACCTCCAGATTGTCCCTTGTAAGTTCCTTTTGTGCTAGAGCCTCAGTTTACGTGCGATCCTTAGGTCTTCTTCAGTTTGCTTCATTTTTTCATCTCTTCGTCTCTGAGCGTATCCTCTCTGGTACCGTGATTGGTACCAGGGATTGTAGCTCAGAAGTACGAGGAATTTTTATTCCGGTTGCTTCTATATCTCTGATGAAGTTTATTCGTCTTGCTTCTTCTTCTTCTTCTTCTTCTTCAGACTCCCTTATTATTTGTTTATTTACACGCCTTTGGACAAGGCCTTCTTCTTCTTCAGATTCAATATCAGATATATATATATATAGGAACTGATCTTCAGAAAAAGGTTCATTCAGGATTGGAGAACCCTTTGGGGAACAGGGATCATTGAGAGGAGAAAAGGAGAGAGGTTTATTAGCAACAAAATTTTATGGAGGAGTTTGAGCTTAAAGAGGGAGGATATAAGAGACGAGAGGAAGGCATATCTCAGTGATGAGCTCCCCCTCTGAATTTAAAGGAGAAGAATCAAGATCTACTACTTTATTTTTCTCTGAGGGGCCAGGTAGATCCTTTTCAGGATTTTCCCTGTCCCCAAAGGGCTTCTAAAAGCGACTCCCCCTGATGGTGTCATTCCTGGTCTATGAATAGCCCAGAAGTCGTCATCATCATCATCATCATCATCATCATCATCATCATTATCCTTGAGGGAATAATGAGCAACGTTATCAAGTTCATCGTCGTCGTTTTCTCCTTCATCTTCTTCATCTTCTTCATCATCATTATCACTTGCTTCAGCTTCAGGGATGGGTGGTTGTTGATGAAGTTGTGGTTGTTGATGAGGTTGCGGAGGTGGTTGGTTCTCCATGAGCTGATCAGCGAGCTCTTGGGTAAATTTCTCCCCCACTTTGTTATTAACAGGTAAAGTGTGCACCAAGAAAGTGTGCACATTCAAGTCGAGAGAGGAGAGGGTTGTAGTCTGAGAAGTTTTAGTTTGAGTAATCAAACCCAATTGAGATCTGTCTTCATTAGAGAATGAGGGGGATCTTGCTGAGAGATCTTGAGCAAGGCGCAAAATTTCAGCTTGATTCTTCTACATTTTAGCAATGACCTTGTCTTTACTTTCAGCCCTTTCAGCAAGAGCTTTTATGAGTCCCTCAATGGCAGCGTTGTCATCTCTCACTATTGCCAGAACAGTGGAGATATTGTTGATAGTAGCTTTCATGCCAGGAACCCCTACTACCTGCTTGAAGATCTTCTCTGAGGCGAACCACAGAGAGTCTACCCGGCGCCTTGTGAGTGCAGAGAGATCTGTGGCACATCCATAGGCATTGAAGGAAAGTTGGGAAGAGCTTTCTCCTTCTTTATTGGGATCAGCAGCTTTGTGTACCTTAGAAGAAGTGGGTGTGCTGATCCGAGTGGTGGTGGAGGTGACGACGGTTGCTGAAGTAAAAAGAGGTGTAGTTACACCTGTAGATAACAAAGAAAGACGAGCCAAAAAGAGCTCAGGGTTAGCAGAAAGAAGTGGGTACGTAAAGTGTTTACACATGGGTGCCTTGAGAGTATCTAAAGGATTACTCTCAGGGATGTTACAAGCTACGGTAGTGTTCTGAGGATCACTGACCTGTTTCTGAGAATGCTTAAGAGAAGCATTTTCAGGTCTTGTGCACGTTGCTTTCCAGAGATCAGATTGTCGAAACGGAACTGATGTCTGAATAGCACGTTACTCAATCTCATCAGGGATGGGAATAACCATACCTGAATCATAGATTGATGTGAGGACCAAAGAAGAGGAGATAGAAGAGGATAAGAAGGTAGTGCAAGTGATACCTGATATAGCCTCAGCATGGCTGACTATTACTTTTTCAGGTACCGAGGTCTCTGAAAAAAAAGAGGTAGAGCTGATGAAACGGCAACAGAGCCAGAAGCTGTTGTCGTAGCTGTAGGGATGGCTGAAGTTGTATAAGAGGTAGGGAAGATGCCAAAGTCAGATAGAGTGTTGGTTTGAGTGGCACTCTTCTTGAATTTCTTGGGGGCCATCTTATGGGCGATGGAATTTTTATGTCCATCAGATGGTTGCTTTTGTTTGCTTGGGGAGGAGGTGCCTTGGTTAGTCACTAATGGGATTTTTCAGTGGCGTGGGCACTATTGGTGATTGGTGCAAAAACACATAAATAAACATACATATAAACGCAGTGGAAAACAATCACTAAAAGGAATCAATGTATTGCCAATATGATTAAACGAATAATATAAATAACGGTATACCTTTGTAGCGTGATTTGTAGACAAAATGGATTCTCTTGTGCGGCCTTTTGAAACAAAGTATTCAATGGAGAATACCTCTAGAGAAGTCCACACTACACGTCCTTGATCACCACCGGATGCTAGTCCTCCTTAGTAACGGATCTTGAAGCCTCGATTAATCAAGAATCGAGCTTGAAGATGAAAACGAGAAAACCCTAGAAAGGTCTAGGGTGGGGGCCGATTTTAGGAGAGGAGAGGCTAGAATTAGGGTTCACCTCATTAGGTTAATTAATATCTATATATAATTAAACCCTAGAGCTCCTTGGGCCTTTAAATGAATTCTCTACTAAATCTTTATGGGCCTAGGATTTAATTAAGTATAATGGGCTAGCTATTAACTTTAATATAAATTCATTAAGTCAAACTTAATTACCCATTTAATTACCCCGTGTTACTTAGGTTAATTATTTAATGTAAATACAATAATTACATTAAAATGGTATCTCAGTGTATATGTGTGTGACCCTATAGGCTCACGTGTGTCTAGCCATATAATTATTTATTATGACACGAGCATATTCCAACAGGCACAACATCTACCTGAGAGGTAGGGGTTGAAGATTCAGCAGTTGCATTTTGATTTATCTGCATCATGTAGGGAGTGTAAGGAGCATCTCCCTCTTTCTCATCTATTTCGAGGGCTTTCTTCCCAATATGAGGGAAAGATTGATTTCCCTAAGTGGGGTATCCATCATAGATGTTCTCCAACAGAATAGCAACAAATCTAGGGAAAGCAATAGCTTTGTCCTTCTTCTAGGCCTTAACCACGTTGTATAGTTCGCTGAATATATATTCAACGAAGTTAAGCTTTCGGCCAGTACAGAGAGCAACCGCTATCTCCTGAGAAGGCTTGCTTGCCTGATTCTGCGAGCCGAACTTGGAGCTTAAGCACTGAATAACGTGCGTCCATATGTATTGCCATCTCCCTGGCATTCGCTTCTTCTCCACCTTAGTGATGGACTTGGTGATTTGCTTCGTCTCCTTATCAACTGGCCATACATAGCAGTGGCATCCAGGAATGCCTGAATTTCTTCAGTGGTTGGAGGAGCATCCCATAGCTCATTTTTCTTCTTAGCTAGAAGTCGGAGAGCATTCCTCAACATGCCAGAAGTGATGGCCACAGTTCCAAGAGCAGTGGTGAACTGAATGGCATTGATCTTCCTACCCTTATCAGTGGTGAGAGTAATGCAGTGGATGGTATGCCAGAATTGCTGAAGATGCGCAGTGATCCCAGCAGGGACGTGGATGAAAGCATACTTCAGTGGGCATTTCTTTATAAAAAGAGCACCATCCCTTAAGTAGACGCGTTCAGCAGGACTGTCAGTCAGAGCATAGTTGCTTGGTTTGACCAAAGCTTATTTAGGAGGAAAGTTGGCTTCGGGTGCAACGATGAAAGTTGTGACCGGGATGACTTCAGTTTCAGAGAGAGAAAGAGACATTGCTTGGAGTTGCCATTTATGTTTCAAAAATGGGCACACCAATTAGAAAAATCATGGCTTAATACAAAAATGTATAAACCAGGGCTGATTTGGTACAAAGGATACCAAATGAAGAATGTAAAGTAAACAAGTGTTTTGATGAACAAAATCAAAATGCTTGTTATTTGGCTGAATTTCGTTTTAAATTTAAAAAAAAAAAGTAAACTAGCAGAAAAAATATTTCGTGATTTTGGTAAAGAAAAATATACCAAAAACAAGTATTAGGAGTTTTTAGAAGAAAATTTTGGATTAAACTGGTCAAAAAGGTCTTCTGTTCTAAGAAGAAAAATACTTAGAACAGGTATTAGTTTTGGGTTTTAATCCAGAATTAAGAGTGAAATCTTTATAACATGATGTTATAGAAGATTTTAGGATGTAGTAAACAACATGCTAGTTGTTTTTAGAAAAGAAAAAAAGGGTTAGATCAAACCTTGAGAGTGAGGGATTCGAGAAAACCGCTCAAGTCCGTGTTCTTGGTGTTCTTGAGAACCTTTGAAGACTCGAGAGCTTTTCTTGCTTTAAAAAAATTTTGAGCGCGTAAAAAGTAAAATGAAATAGATTTCACTTTCTATAGGAAGAGATGAGATAGAAGAGAGAAAGACGAAACGACCGTTTTAGCTTTTTGAGAAAAAGGTAATAATGACCTACGACACGTTCCTAGGGTTTGATTGGATAGGAGACATTGAGGCCGTCGTGTGTCAGAAAAAGTTCCTATGTGTCCTTTTTGAAAAATAAAACAATTATCGTTGGAATAATGTTAATCATTATCTTTAAATTCCTTCTATCATTAAGAACAAATGTATTCTCAGTGATGGGTTTTCTTTTTAAGATTCCTTCCCTGAATAAGAAGACATTCAGAGAGTGTAAGAGATTAGAGGTCATACCTGGGTGACATTCTTTCTTAGAGTTCAGCGAATGAACTAGAGAGATTGAAATTTATTTTACTAACCACTGAAAGTGTAAAACCGAGGAAGTTATTCTTCCATGTTTAACATTCCTAATTCGCTGATTAACATATTAAATCTTGATTCTTTAAGAGGTTTTGTAAAAAGATCAGCGAGCTGGAATTTAGTGGGGATAAAATGAGTTTAACTTCACCATTCTATAACGTGATCTCTGATAAAATTAAATTTGATTTCGATATGTTTGGTCTTAGAGTGAAGTACAGGGTTGTTTGCAATTACAATAGCACTAGTGTTGTCACAATATAAAGGAATCTTTGATAGCTGAATATCATAATCAGCGAACTAATTTCTCATCCAAAGAATTTGGGCACGGCAACTTCCTGTTGCAACATATTCAGCTTCAGCAGTTGATGTAGACACTGAATTTTGCTTTCTACTAGTCCAACTGACCAACTTTCCACCAATGAGCTGACACCCACCAGTGGTGCTTTTCCTATCAATTTTGCATCCTGCAATATCACTATCTGAATAACCCGTTAGATCGAACCCTGAGGACCTAGGATACCAGAGACCAAGATTAGGAGTCCCTTTTAGATACATGAAGATTCGCTTTACAGCGATGAGATGGGATTCTTTGGGTTCGGATTGATATCTAGCACATAAGCAGGTGGCATACATGATATCAAGCCTACTAGCATTTAGATAAAGTAAGGATCCTATCATTCCTCTATATGTAGTGACATTAACAGGTTTACCATCAGGGTCCTTATTTAAAGGCAGAGGAGGGGCCATAGGAGTTTTCATTGAAGAATTTTGAGTCAAATCAAATTTCTTCAGAATAGGAGTTTGGCAAAATGAGTGCAAAGTTTAGGATTCGTGGAACCAAAGATAATTGCATCTACATATATCTGAGCAAGAATAATATGTCCCTTATGTTTTCTAAGAAAAAGGGTTTGATCAATCTTACCACGAACAAACTTTTCATCGAGAAGATATTTAGAGAGAGTGTCATACCATGCACGCGGAGCTTTTTCAACCTGTAGAGTGCCTTATCTAGTTTATAGACAAATCTTGGATGTCTTGCATCAGCGAAGCCAGGAGGTTGTTCAACATAGACTTCTTCCTTCAACTTGTTGTTCAGGAAGGCACTCTTGACGTCCATCAGATAGACTATTTGTGGGTTGTGAAAGCTAGGAACAATCTGATTTCTTCTAACCTTGCTACAAGGGAAAAAGTTTCATCATAGTCTATCCCTTCCTCTTGTTTGTATCCCTGAGCTACAAGTCGAGCCTTGTTGCGGGTTACACTGCAGTTTTCGTTTAACTTGTTACGAAACACCCATATTGTGCCTATAACGGTTTTATCAGAGGGTCTAGGAACAAGTTTCCAAACTTTGTTTCTTTTAAATTCAGAGAGTTCTTCTTGCATGGCAATGATCCAATCTTGATCAAGGATAGCTTCCTCGATCTTCTTGGGTTCTATAATAGAAATACAGTTTACATAGAGACATATGTTCCGAACGGGACTCATTTTATCTTCTTGGATGAAGACTATCGGCTGACGACAGAGAAAGACTGGGCATTCAGGAGAGCCGAGCTTATGAGCGAAGGGTACGAGAGTTGTTCGAAAGTATTGGAGCGAAGGTTTGATTCCTGAGGGAGTGATCAGAATTAAGCCGCGTGGCGATACCCGAAAAAAACAAAGGATACTTCTTCTTGTGTGAACAACTACACAGGGATCACTAATTATTTGATCGATGGGATGATTTTGAGTCCATCTTTGAGCTGGTAGCTGAGGATTTGGATCAAATGAAGATTCAACGGCCTATTCAGGAGTTAATGAGAACAGTTCAGCGTGTCGTTCTTCATTTTCTCTAATAGTTTCAGGAGGTGGTCCTGAAGGAATTTCATTTTCCATGGAGGAAGATACTTGGTTATTCACTGAAGAATTACCAATAGAAGGATTGGATGGAGGAATCTGATTTAATGGAGTAACGTTCATCCCTGATGATGAGTTGTTACTATCAGCGATGTGGGGATATGAACAGGACCATCATCATCATTATTTTCAGTGATAGGAGGTGTACTTAAATACGATTCAGGTTCCCCATAATGAGATTTCATCCAGTTATTCAGTTCTTCATCTTCTTCAAGGATGGGAGCAAAACTAGAAGGATGAGATTCATGAAACTTGACACTGAATGTTTCTTCTACATGTAATCTTCGTTTATTGAAGACTCTTAATGCCTTGGATATAGAGGATTACCCAAGAAATATGCCATCATCAACTTTGGGATTGAATTTTCCTAAATGATCTCTGTCATTCAAGATGTAACAATTACATCCGAAGATATGCGAATGTTTTATTGAGGGGGTTTTCTCATGATATAATTCATAAGCAGTTTTCTTGAATCTCTTTATAATCAGAGATCGATTCTGAGTGTAACAGGCAGTATTAACTACTTCAGCCCAAAATTGAGTTGGAAGATGAGATTCGCTGAGCATTGAGCGACTGGCTTCAATAATAGTTCGGTTTCTTCTCTCAGCAACACCATTTTGCTGAGGGGTCCTTACTGAGGAAAAATTATGAGTGATGCCTTTTTCTTCAAAGAAATTAACCAGGGTACTGTTCTTGAATTCAATACCATGATCACTTCTTATGGAACGAACTGGAACATTGTTCAGCAACTCAATCTTCTTAATGAAGGAGATTATTTCATCAGGGGTATCACTCTTAGATCGTAGGAAGAATACCCATGTATATCTGGAATATTCATCTACAATTACAAGAGTATACTTCTTTCCTGATATGAATTGAACATTGACAAGTCCAAAGAGATCCATATGGAGTAGATGAAGAGGAGTGGTTATTGAGGATACTTGCTTAGATCTGAAAGTGGCCCTTGTCAGCTTACCTTTTTCACACGTTGAGCAAAGATATTCCTTTGCAAAGCCAAGTTAAGGTAGACCACTGAAAAGTTCCTTTCTTGATAACTCATTTATCATTTTGAAGTTAAGGTGAGAGAGTCTATTATGCCAAAGCCAGTTGATATCAGAGGAGGCTCTTGATAGAAAGCACACATTGTCAGAGTGCGTGTTGTCCATATTAATGATATATACGTTTTCTGATCTTTTGCCTTTTAAAGCAAGCATGTCATTTTTGTCAGTAACCGCACACTTGGTTTTTGTGAACAAAACTTTAAAGTCTTTATCACAAAGTTGACTAACGCTCAATAAATTGTACTTTAGTCCTTCAACATATGCAACTCGAGGGAAGGTAGTTGCTCCATTGGATAGAATGCCATAACCTCTGGTGTAACCTTTGCCATTTCCACTAAAAGTCACTGATGGACCATTTCCTCTTTATACTCAGTGAGCAGAGATTTTCTTCCTGTCATGTGCCTTAAGCATCTGCTATCTAGATACCAGATATCTTTAGTACTCTGCAAAATATAAGAGGATCAGTTTTTCATAGCTACCCATATCACTATGAGTCCTGCATTGTTAGTAGAAATAACAGGAGAACTAGAGGAGGTGCTAGCTGAAACTTTATCCTTTGTGGTTTGTTCTAACTTAGTTGTTTTACCAACTTTGACAGTTTTACCCTTCGCTGATTTCGCAGCTTGGCCAATTTTCTTTCCATGGGATAATATTTCAGCATTATTAGCATTCGAACATTTTCTAGCAATGTCGGTAGTCTCACCACAGTGATAGCACTTTCTATATTTAAAAATAGGTTTTGAAATGGAAGCATGCTGAGTGGAAGTCATATTTTTAGGATAGGGTCTAAGAATTCCTTTTTCCATAGACTTGGGAGGAACCACTGGTTTCTCAGGCTTAGATGGAGTCAAGTCAATATTAATCCGAGGAGTTGGTCTCTGAGATAAATCAGTGATCTTCTTCTTGGATTTAGATGGTTGACTTGCTGAAGGGAAGAAAGAGTTTTTCTTCAGCGAAAGGAATTTCTTGTGCTTGGAAACTTGATTAATGCACTTATCTTTAGTCACTTTCCCTGAGTCTTTATGAATGGGTTCAAAAGCTCTTGTCTCTGAGGTTGAGTCACTCTGAGATGAGGGGTCAGGGATAGAAGAAACAAACATTCCAAATTTCAGCATGGAACAGTCAGTGTCAGTTTCTTCTTGGTCATAAGAGTATCCAAGATCACTCTTGACCTTGGCAGGGATCTGAGCGTTTATGATCTTATTTACCTTATCAGAAGATTTACACCATTCTTCAATGGCGGCTTTCTCAGCTTTAAGATCAGCGATGGTCTTTTCGCGCTCAGTGATAGCTTGTTGTCTTTCAATACTACTGTTCTGATTTACAAAGATTTGGTCCTTAAGATCTTCTTCGATCTTAGTAAGTTCTTTGATTTTCAGATGGATATTCTTTAGTTGTTCATATAAATCAATGTTAATTTGTTCAACTTTGATCTTTCCATTAAGAGCATTGTAAAATTCAACAGTCATAGAGTCGAGAGCCGACAAGCTATCATTTTCAGGTATAGAGGAGTTAGAGGGAATGAATACCTGTATTGATGGAGATTGTGAATAAGATGTGCTAGATGCCTCTTCAGCTTTTTCAATTCTGGCCATGAGACATATGAGAGCTACGTCTTCTTCATCTGATTCAGATTCATTAGTGGAATTTACCCAATCGTCTTCCTGATCCCAATTTGCCTCTTCGCGACAAGGCCTTTTTCTTTTCGATGGCTATTTCTCATATTCTGATATTTCTCTTTTAACTTAGAATATTTTTCCTTTTTAGATTTATCAGAGATTTGAGAGGTTGTTGTTGCAGCAACTTTCTTGGATCTACATTCACTTGCAAAGTGATATTTGTGTTGACAATTATAACAAATTGCTGAGACTTTTTCAACAGGAAGAGTCTTTGACGTATCAGAGTCACTGATAGCCTTTGTTTTTCTAAAATTACTTTTTCTAGCAAATCTCCTAAAGTTATTAGTGAGAAAGGTCAGAGAGTCATCAAACTTAGAGATGTCAGCATCAGTGAGTTCTTTTGAGTGAACATGATCTAACTCAGTGATAAAGGAGATAGTAGAAGAAATATGTTTTGAAGGTTATACCTTTGTAGTCACGAGTGCCAAAGAAGTACTTTTGGCACCTTTGATATCCTTTAAGAGGTTTCTTTTTAAGGCTTGAGATTGCTCTTATTTGAGCCGCATCCCATATAAAGCACTTAAGGTCAGAGTTTCAAGATTCTTTGACAATTTAAGACATGTAACTGCCCATTGTTCAGGTAGTGCCTCCATGACTTTTGTCAGAATTTCAGCATTAGAGTACTCTTTGTTAACAGTTTTCATGTCAATCAAGAGACAGTTGAATCTTTGGTGAATTTGAGAAAGTGTTTCATTTTTCAGAAACATAAAGTTTTCATATTGTCATACCAAATTAATACCACGAGTTATTTGAACTTCATCAGTTCCTTCAGATTGAATACAAAGAGTATCCCACATGGTTTTTGATGTTCTCATTTTCATCACAGAGTGATAAACTTCATCCGGAAGAGTAATGACAATTATAGATCTAGCTTTTGCATCAACAACTAGTTCTCCTTTGTTTTCATCACTCCATTGATTTGGAGTTTTGACAATTTGTCTCTCAAGAATAGTTGGAGAGGTAGCAGTGGCAGGTTCTTCAGGAGCCAGAACTGTAGGAACAAATGGTTCATTCTCTAGATAATAAGGGATCTTAGGATCTTACCCTTCTAGGAATAAAGTCATTCTTTCTTTCCATAGAAGGAAATTATCACGGCTAAATCTTGGAGGTTTAGCTAAAGATCCTTTATCTATGTAGTTGGTATTTGTATTAGCCATTTTAAACTAACTTGATAAAAAGTTGTTTTAAAGATTAGTAAGAAAAAAAAACACTGTTCTGATACCACTTGTTGGTCCCGAAGGGGTCTACAAGATTTGAAAGATATAGAACAGTTTGTAGTAGGGGGTTGAATACAAACACACGTCTTTTTTTAATTTATAAGTGAGTTTATATTAAATAAACAAATTTATAGTTATAAGTGGAATAAGAATAAGTTACTAACTTATTCTATTGTAACTTAAGAAAACACTAAATTGATGTACAAGAAAAGAAAGAAATAGTAGTAGAGGTTTTGAGAAAGAAAGTAGCATCGTGTGGATGGAAAAAGGTTTTCAATCTATATATATTTATTTGTATTTAATGCAAAACAAAAGGTATATGGTATGTGTCAAACATGTGAGGAATGTTTGTCCTTTGGTTAATAGGATGGCCATGCTTTTAGCCACCTATGAACAGTACCAAATCAGATCTGATAGAGACATAAGAGACAATCTGTACGTCCTTTTCTAACAAGGTATTGAGGTTTTGACTTTTGTGCATCGAGGATAAGATCAACAATAATCTGGCTGAAAGCTTCTCTTGATCGCTGAACCAGTGACTTCAAGGATGAGGTTACTAAGGTATCGCAGTCCTTGCAAGATTTCACACTTCTAATTAGATAAGCTTTGCTATCACTGAACCGCTTCAGATCACTAGCTGTTCATCTCTATCTTCAGCTTGATCCTCGACTGTTACTGAATGGACTTGTGGTGTGAGTGTTGTTCTTCAGATCTGCAGAGATGAAGTCAATGTTCCTGATCTTCAGCGATGGCTGAGTTACTATGTATGCTATCGCTGAATATGAACAATGATTTATCCATGGATATTTCACTAAGTATAATACCGAATCATATTCAAATCACTGTAAGGATTTTGGATCAACAATAAGGTAGCTTATAAGTCACCTTATAAACTACCTTATTTTCAAAGTACATATTTGGCAAACTAGTTTATTCATTATAAGTTAGCTTATTGAAAAAACTAGGTGGGTGTGAGTTATTGAATTTTTTTTATCATTTTCTTTCGATTATACTCCTGATTAATATTATGTTAAATTTTATTAATTAATTTTAATTTTAATTGTAATTATGAATTAATATTAGTTTTAATTAATTAATTCGTTAATTATTAATCTTTAGTCTTTCATTAATATTAATTATTAATTTATTTTAATTTTAAATTATTCACTAATATTAATTAATTATTATTTAGAATTATTACTTATACTTTTTGAAAAATTATTAATTAATCAAAATGTTGTTGATTAGTTATTCATATCTTATATGTAATGGTCACTTAAAAAAGGAAATTAATGTAATTTTTTTCAAAACTTTATTTTAACAAAACCAAAATTTATAATATATATATGATAATTAATTTAATTTTTTAAATAAACATATTATATTATTTATTTTTTACTATTATGTATGAACTAATATATTATTTTATTAAATACTTAGTTTAATTATAATATAAGTGACTAACAATTTGAGATGTCTTTTTTGGTCATTTTACATGTTTATCAGTTAATTTTTGACAAATATGACTTGTTCATCAGTTAGCTTATCAGTCATCAGTTACTTTATAAGTCATCAACTACCTTATCCGTTATAAGTTACTTTATCAGTCATAAATTACATATCAACTAGATTACCAAACATAAGTACATGTTTGACAAAATATAAGTTAAGCTAACTTATTGAAGAGCTATTTGGGAGAGACTTATGGAACTTTTTATCATTTTGTTCCAATTATACCCCTGATTAATATTAAGTATTATTATTTTGAATTTTATTAATTAATTTTAGTTGTAATAATGAATTAATATTATTTTTGTTTTATTTTATTAATTAATCTTAATTATTAATTTATTATTAAACATTAATTACTAATCATTAATCATTAATTAATATTAAATATTAATTCATTTTAGTTTTAAATTATTAACTAATATTAACTAATTATTATTTAGAATTATTATTATAGGTTTTGAAAAATTAGTAATTAACTAGAATGTGGTTAATTAGTTATTCATATATTATATGTAATGGTTACTTAAAACCATAAACTAATATAATTTTTTTTTCAAACTTTATTCTAATAAATCCAAATTTTATAATATATATGATAATCAATATTTTCTATAGAGTTACAATAATTTATCTAAATTTAGGAGCTAGCATCTTCAACATTTTCTCTATAGTTTCTATAAAATAGAGAACTAAAAATTAAAATATCTAAAAAAGTTTATACTCAACTGCAACATATTCTATATTTTATAGAATTTAACATAAATTATATTATTAAAATATTTTTTAATTTATCATCCTAATACTTTTAAAAAGAAACTTTATATAAATTAATAATAAAAAATATCATTGATGAAATAAAATAAAGTAATCATTTCTCTCTTTCAACATTAAGTTTTAGATAATTCTCTAAATTTGGAGCTTTTTCATATTTTCTCTATTTTGAATAACATTGTAGAGAAACTGTTAGAACATTATAGAGAATAAAAAGTGAATTTTCTTTATTTTTGAAAAGTTGTTGAAGATGCTCCCGATCTCTGATCTCTTTTTCTATTTTAGCATAAAAAATAATATAATTGATAAAGTAACAAAAATACTAAAATCCCATTTTTTTTATTTTAACATGGCTATTGGAGATGCTATAGAGTTTATCGTTTTAAAATAAATATCATAATAGATCTTTATTTTAATATCTTTAAAATAAATATTAAAATGGATGCATGCACTGCTACTACTTGTTAAAAGTCGTGAGGTACGCTTAGTTTTGCGAAGGTTCTTATAGAAATTTGGGCGGTTCGGGAGCTTAAACGTGAAATTGAGGTAGTAGTCCCAAACGTGGGCGAAGGAAGAAGTGGTCAAAGTGATTGTGGAATATATATATATGGGAGCCGATCCAATGTACTCACTGTAAGTGTTTGGGCATAAAGTGAATTTGTGTGCAAAAGCTTTTGTGAACCATGTTCAAGTAAAGGATGGTAAAGCCAAGACAGATGTTGATGGCTTTATTACTATGGAACGGAGCCAATGGAGGAGAAAAGCCACGGTGGTAGATTCTGAGCAACAAAAACTATCGGACTTGAAGGTGATAGACAAAGGTAAAACTGTGTATAGTGCCACTCCCGGTATGGAGAAGAATAATATGGAGTCGATTGAGGGCACTTCATCTAAAGCAACTACTAGTGAACCAAAGTCAACAAATACATCAAGTGGAGAGCAGAAACGGATTGGAAAGGAGACATGATTGACGACGAAGGCTACTTTGGATGGTAAACAAAAGGAAAACCATGGTAAAGAAGGGTCCATGTCTTTGACGGAATCGGTGGCTCGCTCTTTTAAGCCAAGAAGAGGACCTATGCTTCAAACGGTTACATGCTCTAATCGTTTTTCGCCACTTTCGAATTATCTTTAAATCTCGGAAAAAGAGGATATCAAGGAGGTTTATTCTGATCAGATTAGGGAAGCTCAAGAGGTGGAACATGTAAGTCTCCCCACAAACTTATCATGTTAAAAATCGCTTGTTGGAATATTCAAGGCTTAAATGCTTCAATAAAGCAATCTGAACTAAGGAATTTTATTCATCGTCATGGTATCTCTATGTGTGTGATTGTTGAAACGCACTTGAATAAGGATAATATTAATGGTGTATGTAGCAAAATGTTTGGTAGATGGGAATGGATTTCAGATAATGTATGTTGTAGCCAAGGAATACGAATTGCTTGTGCATGTGACCCAAAAATTCTAAGTGTTATGATTCTAATTTATGAACATTGAAATTCGAAAAAAGGGGAGCTCGATCCAATGTTTATTTCGATGGTCTATGGTGCAAATAATAGGGTGATACGGAGAGAGCTTTGGTATGGACAAGTTTTATATGTGTGTAGAAGATATCAAGATCTTTGACATCTTTAATACGGGTTGTCAATATACTTGGACCAAAAACCGAGTAGTGAGGGTGGCATAATGAGAAAGTTGGACTGCATTCTAGCCAATACGGACTTTACTCACCATTTCCAAGATGGTGCAGTCTCGTTTCTTCCTCGTGGTACTTCGAATTACTCATTGGGGATACTTAGTTTCAAACGTGGCACTCGCAAGTATGGGGATTCAAATTTGATAACACTGTGTCCACTCACCCCCTCTTCCTGTAGGTTGTTAATGAGGTTTGGAGCAAACCGGTGCATGGATCTTATATATTGAAAGTTACAAGACGCTTAAGGGACCATAAATCTCCTTTAAGGAGACTTCGGCATTCCTTTGGTAATCTTGATAAGAAGACTCTAGCCTTGAAGGAAGAATCAGTAACCACTCAAAAGGCTTGTGATGAGGGTCCTTCCAATCAACTGGTGAGGAAAGACTTAGCTCACCTTCTTTTAGCGTATCAACATTCGAGAATGGAAAAGGACATGGCAGCATGGCAACGTGTGAAGGTTAAATGGATAAATGAAGGAGATGGCAATACAAAATTCTTTCACCATTATATTCGTGAAAAATGAAGTTTTGACCGAATCCATTCGGTTTGTGATCATTTGGGCAATTTTACATATGATAATGATGTGCCTACGACTTTTATTGATTATTTCACGTCAATCCTTGGTATAAAGGATTTGAATGTGGATTCCTCTATGGATGATGGCTTGTTTGAAAAAAGGCTCAATCTTTCGGAAGCTTTAGATATGATTTGACCTATTCTGATAAGGAAATCCAGGTTGCCTAGTTTCATATTGGGAATGATAAAAGTGCCTGGCTCGGATGTTTTTTCTTCCAAGTTCTTCAAATCTGTTTGGAGTATTATTAGCAAAGATATAGAGATTTTTGTCTATAACATTCGGGGAAGCTTGAAAAGGAAGTGAACCATACCTTATTTTTTCTCATTCCCAAGTCTCCAAATGCGTCTAGAGTTACAGATTTTCGCCAATAGTTTGATGTACAGTTATGTACAAATGTATCAACAAGATTATTTCTATCAAAACAAAAGATTCGTTGGATTATCTTGTGAGCTCCTCACAATCAGCCTTTATCCCAGGTAGATATATCTCTGATAATATATATTTTGATGGCTCATGAGTTGGTTGCAGGTTATCAATTAGAATCGGGTTTGCCGAGGTGTGCTTCTAGAATTGATATTCAGAAATCTTATGATACTGTAATCCGGCAATATGTAATTCACATGTTGAACGGTTTTGGATTCCACCCAGTTTTGATTAATTGGATTTCAGAAATGATCTCTTCCCCGTCTTAGTCAATTTCTTTAAAGGGAGAATCTGAAGGTTTTTTTCAAAGGGGAGAGGGGCATTCGTGAAGGGGATCCCTTATTTGCCTACCTTTTCACCATTGTCATGCAGGGGTTCTCTATGATTTTACGGTAATGTATCTTGAAAGTGGATAATTTTGGTTACCACAGAGGGTGTGATGGGTCTCAACTTACTCACCTATGCTTTGAGGATGACTTCTTTGTCTTTACAAGGGGAGATGTTGCTTCATTGGAGGTTCTGAAGAAAACTTTACACACTTTTCAATCCAAATCTGGGTTGGCGCTGAGTCTTGAGAAAAGTGAAGTTTTTTCCGGTAATGTGGCTGATGATGAAAAACATGTTATTCTAAAATCGTCTAGCTTTTTGTGCGGGTGTCTTTCCTATCAGATATCTGGGTGTTCCGCTCTCTCCTGTCAGATTGAAGATGACTGATTTTAATAGGCTAGTCATTTAAGGTGTAAAACAGAATCCAGAACTTGAAGAATAAATTTCTTTTCTATGGAGGTCGAAGGAAGCTCATTAAATATGTTCTCTAGTCTCTTCAGTTTTATTGGATGTGAATCTTCTCCATTCCTTCGGGGATTATTCATGAGCTTGAAATGCTTTTCGCAATTTTCTTTGGGCTAAGGGTGAGAGTGCAGAAGGGAAGTGTAGGATTGCTTGGAGTGAGGTATGCAAACCGGCTAAAAGTGGCGACCTTGGTCTAAAAAAGTTGGCGATTTGGAACTGATGCTTGATGACTAAACACATATGAGATATCCTCCAAAAATGTAAATCCTTATCGGTAAGTGGATTCATGCAAACTATATTCTAAATTCTAACTTTTGGACGGTTCCTAAAAAGGATGTTGGTCTTGGATTTTTCAAAACATCTTAGACATGAGACCTCATGTGAGGCAATTCTTTCTTGTGAAAATCGAAGATGGCCTTACTACAAATGCATGGGAAGATACTTGGGTAGCAATAGATCCTATTTCACCATTGCTTTTCCTACCATTCATTCATGCTCATGGTTTTACGGTGAATACGATGGTCCGGGAGGTGTTTGATTTATTTACTAATGGTTGGCCAAATGATTGCATCCGAAGAGTCCCAACTCTTTTAAATCACCCCTTCCGAATATCTCTAATTAGAATGATAAGGTGCGATGGAGAGATAGGCAAAATGAGCTCATTGACTTCATAGTCAAGCATGCATGATTTACTATGGACATCTCTTATAATGTGGTCTTATGGCATAAATTTGCGTGGAATAAATCTTACATCCGAAGCATGCACTTTGT
This sequence comes from Silybum marianum, assembly GCA_036898165.1. Classification (NCBI taxonomy): domain Eukaryota; kingdom Viridiplantae; phylum Streptophyta; class Magnoliopsida; order Asterales; family Asteraceae; genus Silybum; species Silybum marianum. The sequence continues at coordinate 35,693,631 of CM072529.1, forward strand.
GCATGGCTTCATTGCTGTCTTCCTACTCAAGACCTTATAGAGATTTGGAAGCGTGACCCCCGGATATGAAATGCTTGGCATATTTCATAATCATATTTTTCCAGTGCCTGTATTCTAGAGAGGTTTAAAGAAGTGTGAATAGGGAAATTGGCATGGATGGTTTCCCGGAGGAGTGGGATGCAATCCTGGCATCTTTTGTGGATGGTAGATGCATGGCTTGGAATTTTATGCAAAAACTTTCATTATCGGCGACCGTCTACTAACATATGGCAAGAGAGAAACAAAAGACTTTTCGAAAAAAGTAATCGCAATGTGGATAAGTTGTTCAACGAAATCAGAAGTGTTGTCATGAACAAATTGCCGTGGAAGAAAGGAGCAAAAGTGGCTTGTTTCATCATGGAAGCTAGTATGTATGGTTTTGGGCTCATTTTTTGGTGGTTGAGTTGGTGGTCGTTCTCATTTATTCTTGTATTGTGTTATGGCTTTTGTGTTTATGCCTTTTCTGGTTGTTACTTGGTTGGTATATTTACGCCAAGCTTGGTAGTTTTGTTGGTGGTTGTTTTGAGCTGTAACAGTTATCCTTGATTTTCTTTATTTATAAAAGTGCTTGGAGTTTATCCTCCTTTCAAAAAAAAAACTTTTTCCTGGAAAATATGTCGCTAAAAGGCGATTCTTCACAAAACCATCACAAAAAGTTGGTGGGTAATTCAAATCAGTGATAGATTATCCAAAGATGGTCTTGATGATCCATTGGTATTTTCACACAAAACATTGGATTCTACCAAAACATTTATATTTTGACACAAAACATCCGAACCATTGGTGGGTAAAAGTTATTTGTTTTGTAATGTGGGTCTCGCTGAGACTTTTTGTTGTTGGTATTTTTTTTGAAACAGTAACCAACGATCTTATAAAGCCTAGCAAGCCGCTAGGAAAAGAACAACGACATTACAAAGTTCTGATATAGTAAGTAGGATAGCATCTCCACAGAACGGGGTTTTTGACACTCCCCACACACCTAGCCAAAACCCAACAAAACGACTTCTCGAAAATAAGATCAAGAATAGAGTCCTTAGGAGGGGGAACGAAACTAGCGAATACACACCTATTTCGGAAGCACCACAAGGTATATATGACAACTGATAAAAAACAAACACTGGTTCCATCAATTTCCTCACCAGACTATTGTTGGACACGACTTTGATGCCGTTAATCATCCATTTCAATGATATGTTCCCGGGAACGGTAAAGGACCACCATCTTTCTATAAATCTCAAAACCTTCAAAGCAGTAGAGCACTCAAACATCAAATATTACATTGTTTCGATAACCGATGCACATATATATCAGGCAAAGAGATGAATCAAGGTCCACCTTTAGCTTAGTTAAATTGTTGCGGATAGGGAATCTATAGAGCATAACCCACCAAACAAAGAGCAGAATCGAGGTCCACCTTCAGCTTAGTTAAATTGTCGCAGGTTGGGAGTCTATTAGTTGCGTTGTATTATGGTTTCCCTTGTATTTTTAACAAAGGTTGGGCTTTAAGAAAAAACTAACTTATAAATAAAATATCAAACTCGAACATTTTATTTATCCACTACATTTCTTTTATCACCAATACATGTCTAGTGTCATTTTTTGCAATTTTCCAACGTTTTTATTCAAATACAAAGATTGGGAACACATTCTCACCCTAGCCCTTATCATGAGTTATGACTGACCCAAGATGAGGTAACAAATTTCACTTTATATAAACGAGTCGTAGCCTACAATTCGAATTAAATTTTCTTTTTGTATACACTTAAAAATAAAGGAAAGGTTAATGGCATCCATGGATGTTGCTAAATGATATCATTATAAATGAATTCCTCCTTAAACATGTATATATCAAAACCCCTACTAAGTACAAAAATATTGGTACACACCTTTACTAAAAAGGTGCAATTAACACTCCACAAAATAAAATACCAAATATAAAAATTCAAAAGTTGCGATGCTTCTCCTTTTTCTTTATTCCAATCCGACATTAAAGACATTCCTTCTTGCCCTATAATGGTTAGGGTGACATTGCCATAATTAGCTGCAAATTTGTCACTCCTTTTGATATAAATAATATCTTTTGCTTTTCCCTTTTCTTTAAACTCCACTTTGTTTTAATGTTTGACCAACCTAGAAAGCATTTGCATGTCTTTGTATGATGTTATTACTATAATCACTATCTGTATTTCACTCACACGTGTATAATTATTCACACTAATAAATTGAAGTTTTTATTTACGAGTTTTTCCTTGTAAAATCTGTCGATGATTTATCATAAAATCGTCATAAAAATTGGTTGGTAAAATTAACGGCAAATCTAGAGATTTACGAGAATGGGGGCCTTAATAGTATAAAAAACTCGAAACTGAATAATTCACCTGAATCAAGATGGTTCGGTTAACCTAATTAGGTAAACATCATTTTTGATTTTTTTAAAATGCACATAAGTCCGTCACTCGGTAAAATGATGGTGGGTAATTTAAATCAATGACATATTAACAAGATATTATATGGGTGGTCTGTTTGTATTTTATCAAAAACGTTGGATTCAACCGAACAATTGGTACTTTACAGGTGATATGTCGGTAACCACCGACTAAAATTTTTCTGGATTATTTTTATGGGTAGAAACAATTTGTTTTATAGTATCAAGTTTCCTAAAGAATGTATCCTTTAAAGAAACTCTATAATTTCACCAATCAATTTATAAGTTATTAGGTGAATTTTAATGTAGACGTTTCATCAAGTGGGACTAGTTTTATTAGACTTATTGAACGAGTTTAAGATTAAATTCTTAATATGATAGAGCATTCACTTGATTAAATACACTTGATTAAAATATGGAATCAAGGGTTGATATATATTTTGATACATGCACTGATTGAATTATTACATGTCTTCTTCCTATAAATTCAAACTCTTGCAAATAATTGAACTAAGTTATAGTGATACATGTGTAAACTTTATTGTTAATTATGATGGAATTTAAATGTGGAGGAGACAACGAGGAAAAGATGGCTCAAAAGGTGGAATATATAATATATATATATAGAGAGAGAGAGAGAGATTTGCATGCAGTTGGCTTCCATCAATAATTTCTTTTGTTATTTAGTGCATAATCCATTTTCCATATGCACTAATCATTAATTTTCTAGAGTTGAATGACTTGCAGCTGTATACATTTATCCCAAAAATCCATTCAAAAGATGAATGAACTTGAATTAAGTGGCTGTTTACCGACTAATATTTTTTTTTTTGAACGGCAGCGGAATTTTATTAAAAAACAAAACGAACACTAGTGAGGGGCTAGGAGATAAACAACAAAAACAATCAAGGAAAAGAACAGGACAAACAACACCAATCTAGCCAGCTAACCGAAACTTTAAGCCTTTTCCTCGATATGATCCAAAAATAAGAGGTGCCTTGGATAAGAAAAAACAGCCTGGGAATAGAGTCTTTAGTCGAGGAGTGCACAAACTCATTCCTAGCCTTCCAAATAAACCAAAGATAAGTGAGAATAACCGCTTTGAACACATGAAGTTTGGTACCGGAGAAGTTGTTTGACTCACCCCAGAAAAAAAGAGAATCGACCGAATTCCCCGAGGGGGAGGGGATCCTCCACCAATTCGCAATTTCATACAGAACGCTTTTTGCAAGGACACATTCCGAGAAGAGGTGGTCTTCAGTCTCTGGAACCGTCTCACAGAAAGGGCAAGATTTGAGCTCGGGTAAGATTCCCCGCTTGTGAAGGTTGTCGTAAGTGGCAAGCCTTTTATGGAGGAATTTCCAGGCAAGGATGTTCAGTTTCCCAGGGATTAATTTACTCCAATACGTATGCACTCCGCTGTCATTGTGGAGAAATTTTTCGTCCAGGTGATGTCTCAAGGATGACACTGAAAAAAGCCCACTCGGATCCAAGCTCCAATTCCAAGAGATATTATCAGAAGATCGGAAAAGAGAGTGAAGGTCAACGCCTAATTCCCGTGTCTGATTATTAATCGAAATGATCGAGCCCCAAGTCCCACCTTTCTTTGAGAGAAGGGGATTTCTTGGAGTGCGACGGAAAAAGCCATGAAGAGATCGAACGACGGCTGCCCAAAGGGTATTATTATCCGTCTTAATTTTCCACCACCACTCTGCCAGGAGCGAGATGTTTAACGCTTTAAGGCCGCCAATGCCGATGCCACCCAGTTCCTTGGGAGCGATAGTGGTATTCCAAGCAATCCACGTGATTTTCTTCGAGTTGGTACCACCGCCAAGGAAGAAATTACGTCTTAAAGATTCAAGCTTTTTTATAACCACAACCGGAGCTTTATAAAGGGAGAAAAGATAGTTACCCAACGAGCCAAGGACCGTCTTACATAATAAAATACGTCCGGCTGCAGAGAGGGAGGAAGCTCTCCAGTTCGAGAGCCTTTTTTGAAGTTTGTTGATGAGCGGTTGCCACGAAGTGGCTTTATTCATAGAGGAGCCGATTGGCATGCCCAGAAAATTGGTAGGCAGGCTCCCGGCGCTACATCTGGCATGAGATGCCAACCAATCGACCTCGTTTGGATGAACCCCCACACCCAACAATTTTGTCTTAGATAAGTTTAGCTTGAGGCCGGAAGCTAAGTAGAAGCAACGAAGAATTCGCAGCAAATTATCAAGGTTGGAGGTAGACCAATTCCCAACGAAGAGAGCGTCGTCGGCATATAATAAATGTGAGATGAGAGGTCCATTATTTGTAAGAGTGACTCCATCAAAGACGCCCATTGAACAAGCTTTTTTCATGGCTACATTTAGCGCTTCCATGGCCATAATAAAAAGGAACGGGGCAAGAGGATCACCTTGCCTAACACCTCTTTTCAAAGAAAATTCCTCCGTGGGTGAGCCGTTTTGAAGAACAGACACCCTTGCAGAGGTAAGACCAGCCTGAATCCAAGCACGCCATTTGGGGCCGAAGTTTAACTGAGCCATCACATCATCCAGAAAAGACCAACTAAGAGAATCAAAGGCTTTTTCAAGATCAACCTTTAGAAGGAATACCTGTCGTTTTGAGGATTTCGCCCACGATATTAATTCATTTAGGATCAACGGGCCTTCAAGAATGCTTCTCCCTTTAATAAAAGCCGTTTGCTCGCTTCCAATTATTGAGCTTATGACGACTTGTAACCGAAGCGACAGGATCTTAGCGATGATTTTAAAGAAGGCTCCAATCAGACAAATGGGCCTATAATCTGATAAATAAATGGGATCATTCACCTTTGCAATCAAAGAAATAAAAGAGGAATTGGCACCTTGTGGGAGATCAGCAGTATGGTGAAATTCCATGACTGCCTCAAAAAAATCAGGTCCGATGATGTCCCAATATCTTTTTATGAAAGCAAAAGAAAGCCCATCTGGGCCTTGAGCTTTGTTTCCATCGCAGGCCCAAACAGCTCTTTTTATTTCATCAGTGGTGAAGGGTGTTTCAAGACTATCTCTTTGATCCGCAGTAAGAGTTTGGAATAAGTTACTTGAGAATTTGGGACGAGAATTATATTGTTCTTTGAACTTATTTTCGAAGAAAGCCTTAGACGCCGACTTCAAAGAAGGGGGGTCCGTGACCCAACTGCCATTTATGGAGAGGCCATGAATGTGGTTCCTTCGGTGATTTGCTTTGAGGGATTTGTGAAAGAAGCTAGAGTTCTCATCTCCCAACTGAGCCCATTTTATTCTTGCTTTTTGTTTGGCATCGAGAAGTAACCGTTTTTCCTCTTTATACATACTTTCTTTTAACTCCATTCTTCTAGCTTGGTCCGAAGAGGTTAGGATCTCCTCTTCCGCTTTGAGATCCAAATCAAATAACTCGCGAGATAAACTGTCAAAATCTCGATTATTATTAGCTCTTTGCGATTTCCAAGATTTAATACATTTTTTCAAATGAATCAGTTTGGACACAAGACGATGGCAGCGCGAGTGGCCACGAGAGTTCGCCCTACAATTAATCCAGCTATTCCGAACCACTGCTTCAAGGGAACCATCCTCCATCCAGGAGTTAAAGAAACGAAACGGAGGAGGGCCAAAATCCAAGGAGGAGGATTTGAGCAGAATGGGGCAGTGATCCGAGTAGTTTCTCGGAAGAATTTCCACAGAAGGATTAGGGCAAATGTCAAAGAAGTTATGAGATACCAAAATACGGTCCAGCTTACTAAGTTTTAACCCGTCCGAGCTGATGCGAGTGTATCTACGACCACCGCTTTTTACTTCGATTAGTCCTGCGTTTGCAATGAAGCTATTAAAAGCAACAGCCCCTGAATTACAAAAACGCGTAACTTTTCGTTCAGATTCTTCCCTTACTTCAATAAAGTCACCGAAAACGATCCAGAAAATCTAAGGATTCTCCAGAATTAAGTTTTGGATTGCCGTCCAGAGATGGAGTTTAAGGTGCGGCTATTGTGGAGCATAAACATTCAGGATTCCGAGAGATTTGGAGTTGGCCTTCCATGTTCCAGTTACCGCCGTATAACCGTCACCCTCAACAAAGGCTTGTTTTTGGAATAATTTTGGGTCCCAGATTGTAACTAGACCACCCGATCTAACCCTTGAGCTTTGATAGCAAAAATCAAAGTTGTTATTCCCCCAAAAGGATTTAAGTTGGAACTCAGAGATATTGATCGCCATTGTTTCCTGTAAACCTAGGAAACTGACTTTATAAAAATTGCAGGTCTCTCTAGTTCTTTTTTGTTTAACCTCACTTTCCACCCCCCCTAATGTTATTTGACAGTAGAATCAAATTCATTTTGGAATATTTAAGCCCCTTTCATTGGCAAGAGCCAAACGTACCTCATTGTCTCGGTCATTCATGTTGAAGCCAACAAGATTACCCACCATGATTGTATTCTGAACTTCAAGGGAAGTGCTGCCGAGCGAAATCGAATCCGAGCTCGATCTTTCTAGTCGATTTCTCCTAGCCTAGTTTCTTATCGAGCTTCTGGGGGTGATAAGAGAGTGTTGAGCAAAAGAGATGGGGGCCGATAAGGGCTTGTTTAGGTCTATCGACCCGTTAGACCGAGAATCCAAGATGGGGGGATTTTGGGCCGTGGGAAAAGGAGGCCCAGAAATAGACCCAGGAACCGTAGGCCCAACTGAGGAGATTGGAATATCTATGTTGACATCAGCCCCACCAGTGGTCCCCATGCGTTGACGATCATCATTAGTAGGGTACACATGAGTATCATTTTCCAAGGCAGCTTCTGACCTAGGTCCCAAAACTTTGGATTCCCCAGAAGACTCTTCGGCTTCTTGACCCTCAGGATCGATTTCGGGAGATAGGTGGTTTTCCGGCACCGGCGATGGATAGGATCGCCCCGTAGTTTCGATTTCCGGGATAAACTCTCCCTCTTCTTCATTCGAAAAAGCCACTCCGCCCGAGTTAATTGAGTCGTGAGAAGTGTCGACGGAATCCTCAGAATCGAAAAAATCAGAAAGCTTGGAATCAGGGAACGCCGGTAAGATCTTCCAAGACTCCAAGTAGTCCTCAAAGATGCGGATCGTCGAGCAAGATCCATCAACATTTACAGTCAATGAATCGTTAATCAAATCTGCCCTTTTAGTGAGAATAACCACTCTTCCAAAGGCAAGATTTGTGGAATCCATCACCTTTTGCTCCGGGTGACAACCTTTCCATAGGGCTCGGTGATCCGAGAAAAAGCCTCGGGGCACCAGGCCTGAGGGGGAAGTCCAGCAATGACCAGAGAAGCAAGGCGTTCTTCAGAGGGAGTGGAATGAGACCAAAAATCCAACTCCGAAAACCAGTTGTGCCAGGAGGATTTGCCATGATTAAGAAAAACAGTCGCACTGTCCAAAGAATCAAAGACAATGAGCACCATAAGGCCACCCAAGTAACGAATTTTAACGTCGCCACAGCCGTCTGCTTCCATGAGGATGGCCAACCTTAGGAGAACGTCGTAATTAACCACCTTTCCCAATAGATTTTTCCTTAGCCACGCAGTAGAACCAGGAGATGAGGGGAGGAGGATCTCTTTGGAAAGGGGAGCGCCTTTAACAATGTCAGCAAAGGAATTACCAGGGGTTACCAATCCACCCTTAGGTCTACCTCCAATTCCACCATGCGCCGCCGTATTAATGGAACGATGAGCATCAACTTTCTTCATCGTGGGCTGAGGAGCATTTCTTGAGAAGTCTTTCTGATACCTTGCTATGTTTACTCGCACCTTCAGATTGCCCAAGGGGGTTCCGTCTAGGAGCTTCTCGAAAGCAATAGGGTTTCGAATTCCAACGAACCTGAGGAAGCCGAACCGTTTCCCCGCCTTTGAAACCTTCTTCGCCACATAAATGTCTGACAGATTTCCAAAAGCTCCGAATTCTCCTTTGAGTTTTGCCGCGCTCCAGTCTTCCGGGAAGTTTGTGAAGAAAAAGTTGATGATCTTAGGCTGAGAGTCGCTGCAGCTGCCTTTCTTCCGACGACCCACTTCCGTCTATTCCGCCTTGGCCGCTGCCATACACACACAGAGAGAGAGAGAGAGAGAGAGAGAGAGAAAAGTTATTCCTATGTATCCCCGACTAATATTTATTACCTACGGTTTAGAGCATCTAACAGATGTTTCATAATTTCTTTAAACCGGAGAAATAAAAGTCAAAATCTATAAAAAAAAATAGGAAGTTAAATACAAATTTAGTCACTGTAATTCACAAATATTAACAGATAAGGTTCTTCAAAAATTTATTTTAACAATCAACGTCCCTGTGGTTTCTATTTTATAACAGTTAGGATCCCCCATCCAACCTTTCCATTAAATATAAACCTTTTAACATATTTTCTTTATTTTTCATAATTTTTCAAACCACATGGATCAAATCTGTAATTTACTCTAAAGTATATAATTATATTTGCCTTTTATTAATTATATAATTTTTATATTTTATAAATTATATTACATATTTATATGCACCTAATAGTTTTATTTAAATATTATTTATATATTTATCTTTTATAAAATCAATTTTGTATTTATATTTATACATAAAATATAAAATATAAATCTATACTATCTATACTATATTACAAAGCATTTGGTCAAAAACTCTTAAAAACAACCTTTTAAGCTTTACTTATTGCTATTTAATATTAATTACTTAATTTTCAAGATTACAAGTAAATCGTGCGTAAGTACAACCTACTAAAGTTTCATCTCTAAATTCGTGTAACTAACTACAGATAACTATGATCAACTACAGGATAAACATCGAATTTTAAATATAAAAAATCTAAAATATGATTAAGATAATCATTGACTTTTAACAAATAAAATAATTATATTATTAAACCAAAAATAAAATTTTTAAATTAAATTATTATAAAAAATTGAATTAAAAAAATTAAATAAAAAAAGAGAACTTTTAATTGAAATACTCAAATCTTTTTTCTCAAAATCACATAAAACCATTAAAATATCGATATAAACATAAATTAAAACGAAACTTAAAATCGAGATATATCTCGCTGCATTGCGCGAGTACCTTTCTAGTATTATTTAACATTTGGCCATAAACTCTTAAAAACAACTTTTTAAGCCTTAGGTACTGCTATTTAATGCTAATTAGTTAATTTTCAAGATTACAAATAAATTATGCGTAAGTACAACTTATTAAAACTTCATTTCTGAATCCGTGTAACTAACTACAGATAAATATGATAAAATACAAGATAAACATCTAATTTTAAATATAAAAAATCTAAAATATAATTAAGATAATCATTGAGTTCTAACAGAATACTTAATTATCATCTATTTAAAAAGTTATATTCGTTATTAAACCTAAATTTAATTATGATAAAATTTTTGAATTAGAGAAATTACATAAAAAAAAAACTTTTAAATGAAACATTAAAATCGTTTTCTTAAAACCAGATAAAACCATTAGAACATCGATAGAGACAAAAATTAAAATGAAACTTAAAACTGAGATGTATCTCGCTGCATTGCGCAAGTACCCTTCTAGTAATTTTATAAAATATATGGAAGGTTAAGTTTATATTACAACAGTAAATCAGATCATTATACAAATTGCGTAGATGAAAACTTCAAAATTCAAATAGATACAATATATAAAAATATAAAATATAAAATATAAAATATAAAATATAAAATATAAATACAAAATAAATTTTATAAAATATAAATATAATATAATCTTAAATCTGCTAAGAATTAATAATTTGTAGACATACATATATAAAGTGAATAGAGATGGTGATGAATGTGAGACGATAGATTTTTAGGATAATCACTTTGATGACAACGATGTTGTACGTATTTGAATTTAACTTTAATATTTATATTTACCATATATACTTATACCTACAGATTATTAATTTTTTGTATATTTAAGATTATATTATATTTATATGTATAAAATTTATTTTGTATTTGTATTTGTATTTATATTTTGTATTTTTATATATTTTATGTATTTGAACCTTCCATGTAACACCCAAAAATAGGAGTAAATTTAAACTGAAATAACTCGAGGAAAGCATACTAAATAAAATAAGGATCACCCAATCAAAGATGAAAGGTTATAGATGTTGTCATCAATAATTGATATTAATACAACAACCTATTAATCTCTAAAAATCTGAAACGTGGATTATGTTCGGGTGTTGCTAATATACTCAAAATAATAAAGCTAGTAACTCTAAATATATAGACACTAGAAAGTGTATCCCAAAAGATGCCTCGATCGGCACAACGCTCCACTTAACTCTGCTATACATGCCATTTAAGAAAAAGTGTTAGGCTTAACGCCTAGTGAGAACAAACAGTTAAATAGATAAACCATTAAATATTTAAAACGTAATAAGAGAGACTTTATCCAAAAGAACCTTTCTCGAGAGCTCACTCTTGGTGAGAAAGGTTCTTTTCAAAGATAACGGGGGAGACCCATTGTTACCATCTATATTGACAGGTACTCGAGTAAGTCACATTCATATGTGTTGATCCAAAATCCTTACAGTGATTTGAATATGATTCCATATTATACTTAGTGAAAATTCCATGGATAAGTCACTGTTCATACTCAACGATAACATACGTTGATAGTAACTCAACGATCACTGAAGATCAGGAACATTGACTTCATCTCTAAAGATCTGAAGAACAACACTCACACCACAAGTCCATTCAGTAACAGTCGAAGACCAAACTGAAGATAGAGATGAACAGCTAGTGATCTGAAGTTGTTTAGTGATAGCAAAGCTCATCTAAATTAGAAGTGTGAAATCTTGTAAGGACTCAGCGATATCTGAGTAACCTCATCCTTGAAGTCACTAGTTCAACGATCAAGTGAAGCCTTCAGCAAGATTATTGTTGATCTTATCCTCGATGCACGAAAGTCAAAACCTCAATATCTTGTCTGAAAAGGACGTACAAGTTGTCTCTTATCTCCCCATCAGATCTGATTTGGTACTCTTCATAGGTGGCTAAAAGCATGGCCATCCTATTAACCAAAGGACAAACATTCCTCACGTGTTTGACACATAGCATATACCTTTTGTTTTGCATTAAATGCAAACGGGTATAAATAGATGAAAAACCTTTTTCCATCTACACGATGCTACTTTCTTTCTCAAAACCTCTACTATTATTTCTTTCTTTCCTTGTGCATCAACTTAGTGTTTTCTTAAGTTACAATAAAATAGGTTAGTAACTTATTCTTAGTCCGCTTGTAACTGTAAGTTTGTTTATTTAATATAAACTCATGTAAATAAGTGGAGTGATGTCAGAGCAGTGTCTTTTGCTTAGTAATATTTAAAACAACTTTTCATCAAGTTATTTTAAAATGGCTAACACAAACACCAACTACATAGATAATGGATCTTGAGCTAAACCTTCAATATTTAGCCGTGATAATTTCCCTCTATGGAAATAAAGAATGACTCTATTCCTAGAAGGGTCAGATCCTAAGATCCCCTATTATCTAGGGAATTGACCATTTGTTCCTACAGTTTTGGCTCCTGCAGTACCTGCCACTGCTACCTCTCCAGCTAATCCTGAGAGATAATTTTTTCAAAACTCCAAATCGATGGAGTGATGAAGACAAAAGAGAACTAGTTGTTGACGCAAAAGCTAGATCTATAATTGCCAGGTCTCTTCCAGATGAAGTTTATTACTCTGTGATGAAAATGAGAACATCAAAAACCATGTGGGATACTCTTTGTATTCAATATGAAGGAACTGATGAAGTTCAAATAACTCGTAGTATTAATTTGGTAAGACAATATGAAAGCTTTATGTTTCTGAAAAATGAAACACTTTCTCAAATTCACCAAAGATTCAACTGTCTCTTGATTGACATGAAAACTGTTAACATAGAGTACTCTAATGCTGAAATTTTGACAAAATTTATGGACGCACTAGCTGAACAATGGGCAGTGTATACTACATGTCTTAAATTGTCAAAGAATCTTGAAACTCTGACCTTAAGTGCTTTATATGGGATGCTGCTCAATGAAGAGTAATCTCAAGGTTTAAAAAAAAACCTCTTAAAGGACATCAAAGGTGCCAAAAGTACATCTTTGGCACTCGTGTCTTCAGAGGTAGAACCTTCAAAACATATTTCTTCTACTATCTCCTCTATCACTTGGTTAGATCATGCTGACTCAGAAGAATTCACTGATGCTGACATCTTTGAGTTTGATGACTCTCTGGCCCTTCTCAGTAATAACTTTAGGAGATTTGCTAGAAAAAGTAATTTTAGAAAAACAAAGGCTATCACTGACTCTGATAAGTCAAAGACCCTTTCTGTTGAAAAAGCCTCAGCAAGCTGTTATAATTGTCAACTCAAAGGTCACTTTGCAAGTGAGTGTAGATCCAAGAAAGTTGTTGCACCAACAACCTCTCAAATCTCTGATAAATCTAAAAAGGAAAAATATTCTAAATTAAAAGAGAAATATCAGAATCCGAGAAATAACCAGCGAAAAGAAAAAGGCCTTGTTTTGCAGAAGAGGCAGATTGGGATCAGGAAGACGATTGGGCAAATTCCACTGATGAATCTAAATTAGATGAAGAAGACGTAGCTTTCATATGTCTCATGGCCAGAATTGAAGAAGCTGAAGAGGCATCTGACACATCTTCTTCAGAATCTCCATCAACACAAGTATTCATTCCCTCTAATTCCTCTATACCTAAAAATGATAGCTTGTCGGCTCTTGACTCTATGACTGTTGAATTTTACAATGCTCTGTATGGCAAGATCAAAGTTGAACAAATTAACATTGATTTATCTGAACAACTAAAGAATTGTCATCTGAAAATCAAAGAACTTACTAAGATCGAAGAAGATCTTAAGGACCAAATCTTTGTAAACCAGATCATTAGTATTGAAAGACAACAAGCTATCACTGAGCGCGAAAAGACCATCACTGATCTTAAAGTTGAGAAAGCCACCATTGAAGGATGGTCTAAATCTTCTAATAAGATAAATGAGATCATAAATGCTCAGATCCCTGCCAAGGTCAAGAGTGGTCTTGGATACTATTATGACCAAGAAGAAACTGACACTGACCGTTCCATGCTGAAATTTGGAATGCTTGTTTCTTCTATCCCTGACCCTTCGTCTCAGAGTGACCAACCTCAGAGACAAGACCTTTTAAACCCATTCATGAAGATTCAGGGAAGGTGACTAAAGATAAGTTCATTAATCAAGTTCCCAAGAACAAGAAACTCCTTTCGCTGAAGAAAAACTCTTTCTTCCCTTCAGCAAGTCAACCATCTAAATCCAAGAAGAAGATTGCTAATTTCTCTCAGAGACCAACTCCTAGGATTAAGATTTACTTGACTCCATCTAAGCCTAAGAAATGAGTGGTTCCTCCCAGGTCTAAGGAAAAAGGAATTTTTGGACCCTATCCTGAAAATATGACTTCCACTCAACATGCTTCCATTTCAAAACCTATTTTTAAATATAGGAAATGCTATCACTGTGGTGAGATTACCCACATTGCAAGCAAATGTCCGAATGCAACTAATGCTGAAAAATTATCCCATGGAAAGAAAATAGCCCAAGCTGCGAAATCAGCGAAGGGTAAAACTGTCAAAGTTGGTAAAACAACTAAGTCAGAACAAACCACAAAGGATAAAGTTTCAGCTAGCACCTCCTCCAGTTCTCCTGTTATTTCTACTAACAATGCAGGACCCACAGTGAAATTGGTACCTATGAAAAATTGATCCTCTTATTTTTGTAGAGTGCTAAAGGTATCTGGTATCTAGATAGCGGATACTCAAGGCACATAACAGGCAGAAAATCTCTCCTTACTGAATATAATAAGGAAAATGGTCCATCAGTGACTTTTAGTGGAAATGGCAAAGGTTACACCAGAGGTTATGGCATTCTATCCAATGGAGCAACTTCCTTCTCTCGAGTTGCATATGTTGAAGGACTGAAGCACAATTTATTGAGCGTTAGTCAACTTTGTGATAAAGTCTTTAAAGTTTTGTTCACAAAGACCAAGTGTGCGGTCACTGACAAAACTGACATGCTTGCTTTAAAAGGCAAAAGAAAATCAGAAAACGTGTATGTCATTAATATGGATAGCACGCACTCTTACAATATGAGCTTTCTATCAAGAGCCTCCTCTGATGTCAACTGGCTTTGGCATAAGAGACTCTCTCATCTTAACTTCAAAATGATAAATGACTGATCAAGAAAGCAACTTGTTAGAGGACTACCTAAACATGGCTTTGCAAAAGAATCTCTTTGCTCAGCATGTGAAAAAGGTAAGTCGACAAGTGTCATTTTCAGATCTAAGCAAGTATCCTCAATAACCACTCCTCTGCATCTACTCTATATGGATCACTTTGGACCTGTCAATGTCCAATCCACATCAGGAAAGAAGTGTACTCTTGTAATTGTAGGTGAATGTTCCAGATATACATGGTTATTCTTTCTATGATCTAACAGTGATACCCCTGATGAAATAATCTCCTTCGTCAAGAAGATTGAGTTGCTGAACAATGTTCCAGTACGTTCTATAAGAAGTGATCATGGTACTAAGTTCAAGAACAGTACCCTGGTTAATTTCTTTGAAGAAAAAGGCATCACTCATAATTTTTCCTCAGTAAGGACCCCTCAGCAAAATGGTGTTGCTGAGAGAAGAAACCGAACTATTATCCAAGTCGATCACTCAATGCTCAACGAATCTCATGTTCCAAGTCAATTCTGGGCTGAAGCAGTTAATACTGCCTATTACACTCCGAATCGATCTCTGATTGTAAAAAGATTCAAGAAAACTTCTTATGAATTGTATCATGAGAAAACCCCATTAGTAAAACATTTGCATATCTTCGGATGTAATTGTTACATCCTGAATGACATAGACCATTTAGGAAAATTCGATACCAAAGCTGATGATGGTATATTTCTTGGGTACTCTTGTGTATCCAAGGCATTTAGAGTGTTCAATAAACGAATACAACCTGTTGAAGAAACATTCAATGTCAACTTTGATGAATTTCGTCCTTCAAGTTCTGCTCCCATCCCTGAAGAAGACGAAGAACTGAATAATTGGATGAAATTTCATTATGGGGAACCTGAGTCATATTTCAGTACACCTCCTGTCACTAAAAATAATGATGATAATGGTCCCGTTCTTATCCCCACATCACTGAATAGTAACAACTCATCATCAGGGATGAATGTTACTCCATTAAATCAAATTCCTCCATCCAGCCCTTCTGTTGGTAATTCTTCAGTGAATAACCAAGCATCTTCCTCCATGGAAAATGAAATTCCTTCAGGACCAACTCCTGAAACTATTAGATAAAATGAAGAACGACACATTAACTTCTGAACAGGCTGCTGAATCTTCATTTGATCCAAATCCTCATCTACCAGCTCAAAGATGGACTCAAAATCATCCCATCGATCAAATAATTGAGGATCCCTATGTAGGTGATCAGACAATAAGAAGTATGGCTAACATATGTCTTTGTGTAAACTTTATTTCTATTATAGAACCCAAGAAGACCGATGAAGCTATCGTTGATCAAGATTGGATCATTGCCAAGCAAGAAGATCTCTTTGAATTTAAAAGAAACAACGTTTGGAAGCTTGTTCCCAGACCCTCTGACAAAACCGTTATAGGCACAAAATGGGTGTTTCGTAACAAGTTAGACGAAAACGGCACTGTAACCCACAACAAAACTCGACTTGTTACTCAAGGATACAGACAAGAGGAAGGGATAGACTATGATGAAACTTTTGCCCATGTAGCAAGGTTAGAAGCAATTAGATTGTTCCTACTTTTCGCTGCCCACAAAAATTTCAAAGTCTATTAGATGGACGTCAAGATTGCCTTCCTAAACGGCAAGTTGAAGGAAGAAGTCTATGTTGAACAACCTCCTGGCTTCGCTGATGCAAGACATCCAAGATACGTCTATAAACTAGATAAGGCACTCTACGGGTTGAAACAAGCTCCCCGTGCATGGTATGACACTCTCTCTAAATATCTTCTCTCTGAAAAGTTTGTTCGTGGTAAGGTTGATCAAACCCTTTTTCTTAGAAAACGGAAGGGACATATTATTCTTGCTCAGATATATGTAGATGCCATTATCTTTGGTTCCATGAATCCTAAACTTTGCACTCGTTTTGCCAAACGTATGAAAAAGGAACATAAAATGAGCATGATGGGTGAATTAACATATTTTCTTGGTCTTCAACTAAAACAATCTAAAAAAGACATCTTTATTTGTCAAAGCAAATATGTTAAAGATATGCTGAAGAAATTTGATATGACTCAAAGTTCTTTAATGAAAACTCCTATGGCCCCTCCTCTACTTTTAAATAAGGACCCTGATGGTAAACCTGTTAATGTCACTGCATATAGAGGAATGATAGGATCCTTACTTTATCTAACTGCTAATAGGCCTGATATCATGTATTCCACCTGCTTATGTGCTAGATATCAATCTAAACCTAAAGAATCCTATCTTATCGTTGTAAACAGAATCTTCAGGTATCTGAAAGGGACTCCTAACCTTGGTCTCTAGTATCCCAGAGACTCAGGGTGCAATCTAACGGTTTATTCAGATAGTGAATTTTCAGGATGCAAAATTGATATGAAAAGCACCACTGGTGGGTGTCAGTTCATTGGTGGAAAGTTGGTCAGTTGGACTAGCAAAAAGCAAAATTCAGTGTCCACATCAACTGCTGAAGTTGAATATGTTGCAGCAGGAAGTTTTCGTGCCCAAATTCTTTGGATGAGAAATTAGCTCGTTGATTATGATATTCAACTATCAAAGATTCCTATATGTTGTGACAGCACAAGTGCGATTGGAATTGCAAACAACCCTGTAGTTCAGTCAAAGACCAAACATATCGAAATCAAATGTCATTTTATCAGAGATCACGTTATGAATGGTGAAATTGAACATCATTTTATCCCCACTGAATTCCAGCTCGCTGATCTTTTTACAAAACCTCTTGAAGAATCAATATTTAATATGTTAATCAGCGAATTAGGAATGTTAAACATGGAAGAATAACTTCCTCAAATTTACACTTTCAGTGATCAGTAAAATAAATTTCAATCTCTCTAGTCATTCGCTGAACTCTAAAAAAGGATATCACCCAGGTATGACCTCTAATATCTTACACTCTCTTAATGTCTTCCTATTCAGGGAATGAATCTTAAAAGAAAACCCATCACTGAGAATACGTTTGTTCTTAATGATAGAAGGAATTTAAAGATAATGATTAACATTATTTTAATGATAATCGTTTTATTTTTCAAAAAGGACACGTCAAAAATTTTTCTAACACAGGATGGGCTCAACGTCTCCTATCCAATCAAACCCTAGGAACGTATCATAGGTCATTATTACCTTTTTCTCAAAAAGCTAAAATGTCGTTTCGTCTTTCTCTCTTCTGTCTCATATCTTCCTATATAAAGTGAAATCTATTTCATTTTACTTTTTACGCGCTCAAAATTTTTTCAAAGCAGGAAAAACTCTCGAGTCTTCAAAGGTTCTCTAGAACACCAAGAACACGGACTTGTGCGTTTTTCTCGAATCCCTCACTCTCAGGGTTTGATCTAACCCTTTTTTTCTTTTCTGAAAATAACTAGCATATTGTTTACTACATCCTAAAATCTTCTATAACATCATGTTATAAAGATTTCACTCTTAATTCTGGATTAAAACCTAAAAGTAATACCTGTTCTAATTTGACCAGTTTAATCCAAAATTTTCTTCTAAAAACTCCTAATACTTGTTTTTGGTATATTTTTCTTTACCAAAATCACGAAATATTTGGTCTGCTAGTTTACTTTTTTTTTTTTTAAATTCAAAACGAAATTCAGCCAAATAAACAAGTATTTTGATTTTGTTCATCAAAACACTTGCTTACTTTACATTCTTCATTTGGTATCCTTTGTACCAAAATAAGTCTAGTTTATACATTTTTGTCTTAAGCCATGATTTTTCTATTTGGTGTGCCCATTTTTCAAACAGAAATGGCAACTCCATGCAATGTCTCTCTCTCTGAAATTGAAGTCATCCCGGTCACAACTTTCATCACCGCACCGGAAGCCAGCTTTCCTCCTGAACAAGCTCTGGTCAAACAAAGCAACTATGTTGCTCTGACTGACATTTCTACTGAATGCGCCTACTTAAGGGATGGTGCTCTTTTTACCAAGAAATGCCCACTGAAGTATGCTTTCATCCAAGTCCCAGTTGGAATCACTGTGCATCTTCAACAATTTTGGCATACCGTCTACTGCACTACTCTCACCACTGATAAGGGTAGGAAGCTCAATGCCATTCAGTTCACCACTGCTCTTGGAACTATGGCCATCACTTCTGGCATGTTGAGGAATGCTCTCCGACTTCCAGCTAAGAAGAAAAATGAGCAATGGGATGCTCCTCCAACCACTGAGGAAATTCAGGCATTCTTAGATGTCACTGGCTACGCATGGCCAGTTGATAAGGAGACGAAGCAAATCACCAAGTCCATCACACAGGTGGAAAAGAAGCAAATGCCAGCGAGGTGACAATACATATGGACTCAAGTTATTCAGTGCTTGAGCTCCAAATTCGGCTCATGGGATCAAGCAAGCAAGCCTTCTCAGGAGATGGCGGTCGCTCTCTGTAGTGGCCGAAAGGTTAATTTCGCTAAAATATATATTCAGCGAACTATACAACAGGGTTAAGGCTTAGATGAGGGACAAAGCTGTTGGAGAACATCTATGATGGATACCCCACTGAGGGAAATCAATCTTTCTCTCATATTGGGAAGAAAGCCCTCGAAATATATGAGAAAGAGGGACATGCTCCTTACACTCCCTAAATGATGCAAATATTTCAAAATGTTGTTGCTGAATCTTCAACCCCTACCTCTCAGGCAGAGGCTGTGCCCACGTCACTAAAAATCCCATCAGTGACTAACCAAGGCACCTCCTCCCCAAGTAAACGAAAGCAACCATCTGATGGACATAAAAAGTCCATCACCCATAAGACGACCCCAATAAATTCAAGAAGAGTGCCACCCAGACCAACACTCTATCTGACTTTGGCATATTCCCTACCTCTTATACAACTTCAGCCATCCCTACAGCTATGACAACAACTTCTGGTTCCATTGTCGCTTCATCAACTCTACCTCCCTTTTTAGGGACCTCGGTCCCTAAAACTGTAATAGTCAGCCATGCTGAGGCTGTATCAGGTATCACTTGCACTGCCTTCTTATCCTCTTTTATCTCTTCTTCTTTGGTCCTCACATCAATCTATGATTCAGGTATGGTTGTCCCCATCCCTGATGAGATTGAGCAACGTGTTATTCAGACATCAATCTTGTTCCGACAGTCTGATCTCTGGAAAGCAACGTGCATAGGACCTGAGAATGATTTTTTTTAGCATTCTCAGAAGCAGGTAAGTGATCCTCAAGAGACTACTGTAGCATGTAACATCCCTGAGAGTAATCCTTTAGATACTCTCAAGGCACTCATGTGTAAACACTTTACCTACCCACTTTTTCTGCTAAGTCTGAGCTTCTTCTTTCTTTTATCACTTAGGAGCCGTGTGAGATGAAAGTCTCATGCACGGTTTTGAATGAGAGAAAGAAGTGAGCAATCCTCTTTTCGAATCTAACTCTCCTTGTATAAAAAATTACTCGAAATAAGAAAATTTTGATTCTAGCAGAACTCATTTGGTTCCTCCTATCAACTTGGCTCATCCGAAATAAGTATTTTCCAAATTTGAGAATCCCAAAAGTTTTTGGCTCGTCTTTCTTTGCTATCTACAGGTGTAACTACACCTCTCTTTACTTTAGCAACCGCCACCACCATTCGGATCCGCACACCCACTTCTTTTAAGGTACACAAAGTTGTTGATCCCAAGGAGATAAAGAAGGAGAAAGATCTCCCAACTTTCCTTCAATGCCTATGGATGTGCTACAGATCTCTCTGCCTCCTCCCTCATTCCCAGCGATTGATTACCTGGTGAATGAATGTGCACTTACAAGGCACCGGGTAGACTCTCTGTGGTTCATGTCGAAGAAGATCTTCAAGCAGGTAGTAGGGGTCCCTAGCATGAAAGATACTATCAGCAATATCTCCACTGATCTGGTAACAGTGAGAGATGACAACGCTACCATTGAGAGACTCATAAAATCTCTCGCTGAAAGGGCTGAAAGTCAAGACAAGGTCATTGCTGAAGAGCAGAAGAATCAAGCTGAAACTCTGCGCATTGTTCAAGATCTCTCAGCAAGGGCCCCGTCATTCTCTAATGCGGACAGATCTCAATTGGGTTTGATTACTCAAACTCAAACTTCTCAGACTACAACCCTCTCCTCTCTCGACTCGAATGTGCACACTCTCTTGGTGCACACTTTACCTGTCAATAACAAAGAGAGGGAGAAATTTTCCCAAGAGCTCGCTGATCAGCTCATGGGGAACCAACCACCTCCACAACCTCGTCAACGACCACAACTTCTTCAACAACCACCCGTCCCTGAAGCTGAAGCAGGTGATAATGATGATGAAGAAGATGAAGAAGAAAACGACAACGATGAACCTGATAACGTTGCTCATTATTCCATCAAGGATGATGATGATGATGACTTCTGGACTATCCATAGACCAGGAATGACACCATCAGGGGGAGTCGCTTTTAGAAACCCTTTGGGGGACAGGAAAAAAATCCTGAAAAGGATCAACCTGACCCCTTAGAGAAAAATAAAGAAGTAGTTGATCTTGATTCTACTCCTTAAAATTCAGAGGGGGAGCTCATCACTGAGGTATGCCTTCCTCATTTCTCTTAGATCCTCCCTCCTAAAGCTCAAACTCCTCCATAAAATTATGTTGCTGATGAACCTCTCTCCTCTTCTCCTCTTAGTGATCCTGTTCCGCAAAGGGTTCTCCAATCCTGAATGAACCTTTTTTTAAAGATCAGTTCCTGCATATATCTGGTACTGAACCTGAAGAAGAAGAAGACCTTGTCCAAAGGCGTGTAAGTAAACAAATAATAAGGGAGCCTGAAGAAGAAGAAAGACGAATAAACTTCATCGGAGATATAGAAGCAACCAGAATAAAAATTCCTCGTACCTCTGAGCTTGAAGTCCCAGTACCAATCCCGATGGTTGATGAATTCTCTTTTCTCTCCAAAGAAGAAAGAGCAGAGGCCCTTTGAGCTCAGAGAAAAAGAGATGAAAAGATGAAGCAAACTAAGGAAGACCTAAGGATCGCACGTCAGATGATCAGAGAAGATAATCTAAGAGACAAAGCGACCAAGCAGCAAAATGAACAAAGTCTAAAGGTTGCTGAGGCTCTAGCACAAAAGGAACTTACAAGGGACAATCTGAAGGTAAATCCGATCGCAGCTCAAGAAAAAATTCTAGATGCTCTGAATAAAGAAAATCAAGAATCATGGAACGCTGAACTAGAATGGTGTACCAAAAGGTTCAAACACCGGGTTTCTGATGCAACTATTACTCGTGATACTATCGAAGGACACACTTCCAAAAAGAAGGGTCTGAAGATATATGTAACGATGTACCGGCACTCAAGGAGTGAACGATTTCTTGATCAAGTTCTACGGATAGTCTGAATGGCTGGAAATCAGAGATGCCATTCAGAAATCAAAATCTAAATTCAAGAGTATCGTAGAAAGATTTCCTGATCAGCTATTGCAAAGGATGTCACAATACGTTGAAGTTCCTCCTCTCCCTGATCAGACCAAAAGAAGAAAGTCGAAATTAGAAGCTGAAGAAGGCCCATCGTCAAGAAACGAACATGAGACCAAATTCAACTACGAAAGCATCCTTGGTCATCTTGAGATCCCTGACATCTCAATGCTCAACACCTCTCTTCCTGAACCCAGAATATTCATAGAGCATGAAATGATTACGCTTCCTGAAGCAGGTATGGTCTTTCTTGATAAACAAAGGTTATTAAGGGTTCTCAGAAACAAAAAGATCAGAAAGGCTCCATCAAAACATATCAAGATCATGTACTACAGATGCTGGTCTACTAATGACCCAATACAAATTTAGAAGAAGATCTATGAGAATAAGCTACGAAGAAGAAAAGAGAAACTCTCTAACTAGTTTTTAGTTTCTTTTCCTTTGTAACATTTTTCAGTGTATTGTATCAACTATTGTAATTTCATTTTCATGTAATTCCTCAGATTATCCTTTAATGAAATTCAATGAAGTATTCTACTCCATCTGTGTACTGAATAGATCCCTGAAAACCGTAATAGGGACAATGAACATAAGAGTTCTATTTTCTCTAAAACAAACTTTACTTAATGACATTACACTCTGTAATTAAATCAGTGAATGTACTTTATAGCTTTTTACTTGTAAAATTGTAATTTCATATCCTTATAAATGAAACTCAATTAAGATAGTCGACTAGCTGAAAAAGATCTCACAGATTAGTACTTAGATTCCTCTATCTTAAAATTTTCTAGGTCCTTACTAGTCCTTTCAAGCAATTTTCCTATATTGCTTAATCATAATCAAATAGGGGGAGATTGTTGATCCAGAATCCTTACAGTGATTTGAATATGGTTCCATATTTTACTTAGTGAAAATTTCATGGATAAGTCACTATTGAAGACCAAGCTGAAGATAGAGATGAACATCTAGCGATCTGAAGCGGTTCAACGATAACAAAGCTCATCTAAGTTAGAAGTGTGAAATCTTGCAAGGACTCAACGATACCTTAGTAACCTCATCCTTGAAGTCACTGGTTCAACGACCAAGTGAAGCCTTCAGCAAGATTATTGTTGATCTTATCCTTGATCCACAAAAGTCAAAACCTCAATACCTTGTCAAAAAAGGACATACGGATTGTCTCTTATGTCCCCATCAGATCTGATTTAGTACTCTTCATAGGTGGCTAAAAGCATGGCCATCCTATTAACCAAAGGACAAAGATTCCTCACATGTTTGACACGTACCATATACCTTTTGTTTTGCATTAAATGCAAACGAGTATAAATAGATGGAAAACCTTTTTCCATCCACACGATGCTACTTTCTTTCTCAAAACCTCTACTGCTATTTCTTTCTTTCCTTGTGCATCAACTTAGTGTTTTCTTAAGTTACAATAGAACAGGTTAGTAACTTATTCTTATTCCGCTTGTAACTGTAAATTTGTTTATTTAATAGAAACTCATTTAAAAATCGAAAAAAACATGTGTTTGTATTCAGCCCCCCTTTCTACAAACTGTTCTATATCTTTGAACTCTAGTACACCATTTTGGGACCAACAAATTCATATGTTAAGAGTTCGTCACATTATATGTTAAGAGTTCGTCCTAGGACCAAGAGATGTTGGCACTAACCAATCATACAACCGAGTATGAACTCCGAAGGTCCTATCGGAACTTCACGTAGGGTCAATGACTTAATGGCACCTACCAATCATACAACCGAGTACGGCCTGAGTTGACCTCATACGTGAACCAAAAAGGGACGACAATCCCGATTTAGAACCGACTTAAATGCCTATGGATCCATAAAATTCTAGTCTATAAATCAAAAACATCAACCAAGACATATTGATAATTTTTTTCCATGTACGAATTCTTTAAACATATGCTATTCTTCCATATTAGAACATTACCAAATCAAGTCAAAATAGTTGGAGTTCTAAGATTAAAGATTTTTTTAAGATGAATCAATACCAAGCAAATAGAACCACTTGTCATGCTCATTATTAAATAAAAGTCAAAATCCCTAAATGTCTCATTTTAACCTAGGTCATCCAAAATCAACCAAACACATAAATGTTTGAAATATAAACCTTGAGGAAGTAAAATGTAATAACCGGTTGGTTATTAATTTGGAAGTTGGAGGGTATATTTGGATTTTGGTATGAAGTTGAGGGGGTTGTTTTGGAACTTGACTTAAATATTTCTTTTCTCTCCACCGCCTGTTACTAGAGTGTATATATATAGTATATATATTTCTTTTTGGAAATATAAAAGAGATTAGGAAGAGAAAAAGAAATTAAGTGAGGTTTTGTGTGTGTTTGTGTGGGAGTTCGGCAGGAAGAAAGAAAGAGAGAGAAAGGAGGCAAGGTGAGTCTTTTATTTCTATGTATATTTATATATATGTGTGTATAGATATGTATGTATACATGTCTATATATATGTATATATATGTGCGTATATATATATGGTTTATATATATACGTATTTATATTTATATATGTATATATGTATATATATTCTATATATATGTATGTATATATATGCTATGATTGGGAAAAAGAGTGGGTTATATATTTGGATTGTGATCCATAAATATTATATGGTTCAGATTACGTGTTCCATAATCGAGTTTGATACCCGCTTTGAAGTTTACCTGTCTATTTGGGACCGAGGTGACTTTTTATAAATGAGTTTTATAAACTGAAATGCATATGTTATTGTGAAAGATTTTCATTTCGATAATATGCCAAATTGATATAATTGGATTATTATCGTTATATGAGTTACGGAGTTTGATTTTGGGTTGTTGGAAAAAATAACACATATAGATTTTATTTGCGAAAGGGTTATTAAGTAATCTCCACGTAAAAGAACGTGTTATTTGATAAGGTATGGGTGTTTTACAAAGTTTTTGTAAAATACGTGTTTTTACGTCACACATGATATATTTTATATAAATGAGGTTATGTGACGTTAATTGTTAGTATTTTATGAAACTAACAAGTTGAGAGGTTGATCGAGACTATTTGGGTCAGGAGAATTATGGCGGTGTATCCGCGATGAGTGAACGAGAAAAATGTATAAATATTTATGGGTTGTGGATTATTGGTTCTGTATGAAGTACTGGACTAAAACATGTTTTTATGAAAATATTCATAGTTGTCGGATTCAAGGTTATCAGATCTGTATGATTCGACAACTGAGGTTATCGACCCATATGATCCGACCAACCAAGTGATTGTATTAGTATGATTCGACAACTGAAGTTATCGAATCTATATGATTCGACAACTGAGGTTATTGACCCATATGACTCGACAAGCCAATTGTTAGAGGTATCTTTATAGAAAGTATGAACCAGAATAGCTAAGTATCTGGCCTCAGAAGAAGACTCAAAAGCTTATCTTCTGATGCATCAGTCATCAGAAGCATCCAGAGACTTGAAGAACCTCTGGATCTCAAATGTCGTCCCATACGCGCTTTAGGTGACGTGGCATGTCACACTTCCCGTGCATAACTAATTCTGTTGGAAGTACGAGTGACGTGTCATCCTACAATTGGCTAGGTCATTGACTTTTCTATTTGTAATAGTATAAATAGAAGTAGTTATCTTTCTAAAGCGAGTCGATGAACCTGAGAAGAATCAATACTATTCACTCCTACGGATTGTAATCTAATTCAAGGTTATTTATACGATTTCTCATTTGATCTTCATACTGTTCTTATTGTTCTTACTACTTTACTGATTGAGTATTAATCATAGATCTGTATTGCTTCCGCTCATACTCTGTTATTACGATCTAATAAAATATTGTTAAGAAAGGGATCTGGGTTCCAACAATTGGTATCAGAGCAAGATAATCAATCTATTGATTATTCGATCTCGTTCAATTTGGAGAAATCCCTTTTCTGCAAACAGTAAATTTTAGTTTTAAACTATTGTTCATCATTCTACCCTATTTTACGAGATTTTGTCATTTCATACAAATTTTCTCTTAGTCAATGGTAATTCAGGTTTATTTATAAAATCATTAAGAACACTGTCTCGATTCGATCAATTTGAAGTTTAATTGTTCTAAATTTTCATAAGCTTTTTCTGCTTTTTTGAAAACTCTGCTTTAAAAATATGGAAATCAAAATATGAATGCTATATACACTTCTGATTTTTTGACCAAACCTCCCACTCTAGTCCGAGATGAATATCCACAGTGGAAAATTCGTATGATAAATTTCTATGAAGGACTAGATGTTGAACTATATCCTACTGTACTAAATGGTCTATTCATACCCATGACCGTCATTCCAAGGGTTCCTTGTACTACTACAACTGAAGAAATCGTGCAAGGAATGTTCCTAAGGAAAGGAAAGACTGGGATGATGAGGAGCGTGCTAAAGTTGAAACTGCTAAAAAGGCCAAAAGTCTTCTGATAATGGCAATACCAAATGAGATTTTCCAATCTCTGGATTCATGCGAAAACGCAAAGAAATTGTGGGATCAGCTTGAAAATCTTTTAGAAGGAGGCTTAAAGATGAAGAAAAACAGAAGAGCTCAAGCTCTGAATGAGTATAACAAATTTCAAGCTATTTTAGAAGAGACTCTGGAGTAGACCTATCACAAATTTAACGTCTTGATAAATCTGTTCAAGAGGTGTGATATTGTCAGATCAAAGGAAGACAACAATGTCTTATGTCTCTTTAGGAAAACCAAGACTTAGAACTGTGGTCTTTGCATGATGTTTTTGGCACTCTTCAAGCACATGAAAAGGAAGTTGTTCAAAAGAAGACTTCAGTTGGTGGACCTCTAGACCTAATCTCTGAATCCAGAGGGTCTGGAAGACAGAGTAAAGAGATTGAGAAGAAAGGAAAAAGTAAGGCATTCATTTCAGAAGCAAGTCCAGAAGATGCTTATGATTCTGAAGATGATGATATCAAGTCTTTTGCTGAATCGTTAGCACTTATTACCAAAAAATTTACCAAAAAGTCTGGTAATAGATCTTATCAAGGGAACAAAAGATTTGATCGCCGCACTCAAACTTATGCTCCAAGGCAAGAAGTCCAGAAAGGTGAAAAATCAGAAGCAAAGAAGTAAGTGGAAGAGCTGAAAAAGAAGAAATATGTGTGTTACAGATGTGGCAAACAAGGCCATTACTCCAAAGTGTTCAAAAGTACTCTTGTTAAAGACAATCAATATTACAAGAATAAGTACAAGTACAATGTTGCTGAAAGAGCACATTATGCTGAGAAGGAGAATTGGCTAGATGATCAATCAAGTGGAGATGAATCTATGTTCTGTGGAATGGCTAAGATAGATGAATCAAAAGATCAGGATTCTGAAACTCCGGTTTGTTCCACCTCTGAAACTTCTGAACTTGAAAACACCATCTTAAATTTAACTGCTGATTTTGAAAATATGAAACAAAAGCTTTTTTTAGAAAAGAAACTGAGAAAGAATCTTGAGCAAACCTTTTCTACAATACAAAAGGAGAGAGATATTTACAAACGAGAAATGGATATCTTAACTGAAGAAAAACTTGAAATATCAGTTGAGAAGGAAAGATTTCAAACTTTTAAAAACAACAGAAGTTAAACTTAAGGAAGAAAAACAGAATTTGAGTAAACTTCTGGATGTGAAAGATAAAAAGATTAAAGCTAAGGAAAGTGACAGATTGAATTTTGTAGCACTTAAAAACTATTTTCAAAAGGAAAGAGAATATCTACACGTTGAACTACAAATAAAGAGCTCTTGATTAAAGGTTATCTTGATGCTCAGAAAGTGCATGATAAAATTAATACGCAAGTAGGGAAAACCGGGCTTGGTTTTGAGGATCTGGATCCCTACATGTGTAAAGGAAGTCTACTGTTGACTCTGTGTTTTGTATAGGAAAAGAACAAAAACCTGTCTTTCCTTTATTATATGAACAACCAGTCTTCAAAAAATTAAAATATGAACATGGTCATCGTGTGAGGAAATTAAAATACAAAAATATCAAATACTCTTCTGAAAAGATAACTCATGTTACTTTAAAGAAGGGTGAATTTTCAATTTCGGCTCTTTCACTCACATATCTTTAGATCCAGAAGCTGATGTGTTCATACCCGCGCAGGCAGAAGAAGAGATAAGACTCAATTTTGAAAATGACTTGTTAACAACCTTGGATGCTTGTTTCAAATCTGAACAAACAATCTTATCTAACAAAAGTTCAAAAGATCATCCAAATATTATCCCCTGTTCTTTTGTAGATTTAAACCCCGAAGTCAGAGACAGCGATGAGTTTGTTACATATCCCTAGGAAACTGATAATCAAGATGGTGATAATTTCTTTGTTAACTCAGAGAAATATATTTCTAATTTTGAAGATCAGCTACCGCCTAATTATACAAAGGTTCCAGTGGTAGTAAAAGACAGCGACGCTCCTTTTCAATACACCATTGAACCTTTGGAAATTAGAGTTGCTGGACAAAAAGTTGCAAAAGTGTCGAGTGGTATACCTTTGATATCTGTTCCTCCTAAAGAACAGAGAAAACCGGTTCCCATTCATCCAGATTTTATTGGGATGTGTCTTCATGCTAAGACTTGTCTCGAACTCTTAAATGAAGCAAACATCAAAAAGCAAGATATTTTTTAGCAACATTATCTGAAATCTCAATCTCAGAAGCATACTTATGCTCAAAAGGGAAAATGGAAATCTAATTCTTTTACTTCTTTTTCAGTAAAACATAGAGTACCTGAAAAGTCTCCTCAGAGGAAGCCTCCACAGAAGAACATGTTTAGTTCTAAAAATAAGCCTAGCCTAGATAAGAGGTTCGAGAGAACTTCTGATACTAGAATAGACAGGAATAAGAAAAATTGTAATTATCATTCAAAATGAAAATTCCATGAAGTCTTTTATGTCTCAGAATTCTGAATGTTTC
Organism: Silybum marianum; assembly: GCA_036898165.1. Classification (NCBI taxonomy): domain Eukaryota; kingdom Viridiplantae; phylum Streptophyta; class Magnoliopsida; order Asterales; family Asteraceae; genus Silybum; species Silybum marianum. Next base: position 35,722,781 of record CM072529.1, read on the forward strand.
TCTCTGTTCTTAAAAAACTCCAAACAATTTTTCTCAAGGCCCTCTGATTTTTCCTCTAACAATCAACAATACTTCAACTTCAAAAGTCATACCAAAAGGAACAATTCAAACAAAAAGGGCAAACCAGTAATCTCTGAAAAACCCATTCAATCTTCTTCAAAAAAGGAAACGGTAAAACAAAAAGATCGAAAATCTAAATCTAACATCAAAGGACCCATTATGAAATGGGTACCTAAATCTCTCTGATTTTGACCGCAGAAGCAGCATGTGTATATCCGATATCTTGACTCGGGATGTTCGTAGCACATGACTGAAACGAAAAACTTACTCTCCAAATTTAAAGATAAAATCGGAGGAGAAGTAACGTTTTGCGACAGAAAAGAGTCACCCAAAAGTCTCTGGATATCTCTGATTTATGGAAAATGACTCAGAAGCACTCAGAAGTCTCTGAATGCCTCTGTTAAAAAAAACACTTATTTTTATCTTAACACAGGAAAAGACAGCGTACAAATGCAAAATTCAAGGGGGATCTAAGCTTGCTATTTCAAGGGGGAGCTAAACATGCAATATTCAAGGGGGAGCACATAGCTCTGGATCATATAGAAGAAATTGATTTTAAGTCTAACTCTTGTTAGCTATCTTCTGGATATATTTTTTCTTTGATATTTTATTGAATGAGTCTATTCTGAGTTATCTCTTGGCGCCAAGGATAATTTAGAATTTTCACATTTCATCAAATTTCTTATGAAAACATTATTCATTAGAGACAAAACTTTCTTTTGATCTACAAAATGTTTTATCATTGATCAATTGAATGATTTTAATTTGATTTTAAAATAAAAATCTTTTTCTTAAAACTTTTGATTAATTAAATTTTTATTGATTAATTGATCGATTTTATTTTGGGAGGGAACATTCAAAATCTCAAAGGACAGACACTTTCTTATCGAAAACAAACGAGAAACGTTTGAGTGCCCCGTACTAACAAAACACGCGTCATTCATCCTTCCATACACACGCGATAAAACATCCACGTGTCGTGAATCGACGGCTTGCATGAATGCACACTTCTTTTTTGGCATACGTCCCAATCCCAAATTAAACCTTTCTATCCTAACCCCTTTCCCAAACCTCGAATAAACCCTTCATCTTCAAAAATACTCGAGTGCTTTTCTCAAATCTCACTATATAAACTCGAGTAAATCTCCAATTCCACTTTTCACCACCCTCAATCTTACTGTGCTCACGAGTTTTACAATCCTTTCTGCACTTTCGATTCTCACAATCCCAAAAGTTCTCAATGGCAAGTCCAAACCTTACCCTGAATGTTAACGATGAAGAAGATCGCATCTTCGATGCCACGCCAGAAAATGCCCCAATCACTCGATTACTGCAAAAACCCAACAATGTTCAAGTACTCTTGGACCCCAACACCTACTTATCAAAGTATCGAGTGATGATTGAATTTCTACAGCATCATCAGTTAAACCGAGCATTAAATCTCACTAACCCAAATGTTCCTAAAATGTATGTTCAGGAAGTGTGGCAAACGTTGTACATCAAGAATGTTAATGTCCTGGCTAGAAGTTTTGGAAACCCAAATGACGAGGAGCTAGCGATTGAAATTCCAATCACAAAGTCGAAGATTGCTCAGATGTTTCAGTTAACTCCATCAATGATCAAGGACGAAGGTCAGAAAATCCCCAACCCTACTCTTGCTCCGAATCCATCCATAGAGGCTTTACTGGCTTTCATCCGATTCTTGGGTTATAATGAACCTATCATAAAACTCTCCAACTTCAAGAGGAAGAAGCTTCCACCTATGTGGAATATGCTGGTATCAATTCTCAACAAGAGTCTGACATACAAGATAGGGTCAATGGACCAAGCAAGCAAAAACATACTTACTATCATGTATGGTATGTACTTCAATCTACCTCTCGACTATGCGAACCTAATCTTTCAAGAGATGAAAGCTGCTTTGAACGCCAAGGTTTCACAACAAACTTATAGGAAAGCGTTAACTGCTCTCATGTTCCCCAGATTTTTATCTTTATTCATACATCCAGGAATCACGGCTCTAAAGGCACCGTTCATCCAACCATTTTGGAAACTTTCCACGATGAACTCGCACAAGCCAATCATTGATGACAAAGGATACACCATTCATCGCGAACTTTCCAGGTGAATGCTCGATCTCATTCCTTAAACCGCTCCTTATCTTGTCTCTTATAGGAGCTCTCTGGTATTCTCAGAACCGAGAATACCTACCCCAGAGCATTTAGAGCCTAGCATAGATATGAGGGGTCTGGTGAGGCTGAGGCTGAAAACAACATGAGTGAACATCCGAGTGGTTCTACCCATGCCGATATTCTCTTATGGGAGAGTCAAGAAGATATCCTAAGAGACATATATAAGCGATTACAACTGAGTCCATCCAGAGCTCCCACATGTTCTGAGGTAGATGCCTACACATCCACTCTCATTGACACAGGACTGCTCAGTCCAAACCACCACTTATCCAATCGTTCAGAGGACACTTCAAGCTTCTCTGCATCACGCACAACCAGAGAAACCAATACTTCATCATTCTCCCAACAGGGTGACGATTTTAATAAAAGAGTTCTATCGCTCCAGAACTCGCCACTACCTACACAAGTTGATGTCTCCATGACCAACTTAGGAAATAGAAAAGGATGTCCAGATCTTCTGCTGTAGAGGCCAGTGAAATCCCATCAGAGGGGTTAAGGCCAGAAGATGCACCACTTACCGGAGTCTTCAGACTTTTCCATGGTAGGCACACATTGTTTGACTCTCCACCCTCTGATGCTGGAGACAAAGTCAACAATGTCAGAACATCCAAAGAGGTGCCTGCTAATTACAGCCCTCGAAGACTGGATGGAAGTCTGATAAAGTTCATAAGATAGCTTCAAAAGAAGCCCTGGTTCTGAATAGTAGTACTGAAGAAGGTCAGAATAGATAAAGAAAGCACAGAAGTTCAGAAGTACAAAGACAAGATGCTAAAGTGAAGATAAACCTAAGGCATAACTTCTGAAGTGGCTACTTCAGATGTTCTGAAGATTCTAATGCTGATATGAAGAAGTTCTTCAGAACTTCTGAGTTGTGTTCTGAAGAAGTTCAGAAGTAGTTGTGAACTTACTTCTGTATGTCTATCACTAAATATACTGTTACTTTAGCATTTTCATATTGTATATAAATAGAAGGTTAGTTAGTTGGTTAGAACTAGCGTTCATAGATCTTTTGTACTATAAAGACATATATGTGTAACTCTGTTAAGATCAATACTACATCCGACTTCCTTGCTATAATTCTTGTTCCTTATTCTATTTTCTTTTTATTTCTTGATATTTGGGATCTAACAACTACTATCAGAGCCAATTCATCTTTTTGATCATTCTGTTAAAGAACTGTCAGATCTGACAAGTTCTTGAAATTCTTAATCAATCTTTTTAAAATTAATTGAATTTGTTCTAAAGATCAAATTAAGGTGAATTTGCGATCATTCAATTCAAGAAGTCGAAAGAAATCGTCTCCATCGGATCTGAAACTAAACTACCAACTCTGTTCTTGGGTGAATATCATCAATGGCGCATACATATGATTCAATTCTTGGATAACATAGATGAGACATTGATGCAATCGATTATCAATGGTCCTCTTGAAGTATATGTAGAAATCCCAACTGTTCCAAGAACTGAAACAACCCCTGAAATTCCTGCTTCAAGAATCAAGAAAAGTCCATGAATGTATAGTAATGCTGAGAAAGATCAAGCAAAAGATGATAGAAGAGCACTAACTCTACTCACAATGGCAATACCAAATGAGATATTCAACAGGGTTGATAGTCTAAACTCTACTAAGGTTATGTGGGATGAGGTAGAGGCTCAGATGCAGGGAAGCATTAAAGCTCAAGCTCAGAGACTTAACATCTGTGTTGGAACATATGAAAATTTCAGATATAAAGAAGGTGAATCTATCCAGAGACTTATCATAGATTCAACAACATTCTGAATGATTTAAGAAGAAATGGTGTTCAAAAATCCAATTCAGAGATTAACAACAAGTTTCTGAACAATCTGGGAAATGAATGGTGTAGCTTTTCTGACAACATGGTTACAAGAAATCTGTCTAGAAAGACTATCCATGATGTTTATGGGATTTTGTTTCAACAAGAAGACAAAATCAAGTTCAGACAAAATGAACAGAAAAAGACAAATGAAACTGTAACACTAACTCTACTCACAATGGCAATACCAAATTAACTCTACTCACAATGGCAATACCAAATGAGATATTCAACAGGGTTGATAGTCTAACCTCTGCTAAGGTTATGTGGGATGAGGTAGAGGCTCAGATGCAGGGGAACACTAAAGCTCAAGCTCAGAGACTTAACATCTGTGTTCGAACATATGAAAATTTCAGATATAAAGAAGGTGAATCTATCACAGAGACGTATCATAGATTCAACAACATTCTGAATGATTTAAGAAGAAATGGTGTTAAAAAATCAAATTCAGAGATTAACAACAAGTTTCTAAACAATCTGGGAAATGAATGGTCTAGCTTTTCTGACAACATGGTTACAAGAAATCTGTCAAGAAAGACTATCCATGATATTTATGGGATTTTGTTTCAACAAGAAGACAAAATCAAGTTTAGACAAAATGAACAGAAAAAGACAAATGAAACTGTAGCCTTGTTAAGAAAGAAGTTAAACAACTCAATGACCATATCATCAAAGAACAAAATTTGTGAAATTTCAGAACCTGATCTTTGTGATGGAGATGAATCGGATGATGAATTGAAAAGAGTTTATGATAATATTACTTTCATGACAAGACAATTCAATCAAAGATATAATCAGAAATACAAAAATAAATCCAAATCTAAAGATGGAATAAAGAAAATCTTAAGTCAAGATGCTGTTCAACAAGAGGCAATAGAACCAGCCAGATGCTTTAACTGTGGAAAACCTGGTCATTTTGCAAGACAGTGCAAAATGCCTAAGGTAAAGAATGCTGGTTATTATGAAAAGAAGCATCTACTAGGAAAGAAGAAGGAAATTAATCCGGCTCTAATCAAAAAATATGAAGAAGATTGGTTGAACTGGAGTGATGGAGAATATGATGAAGAAGTTGCTCATTATGCTTCAAACTGCTACATGTGCCAGATGGATCCAGAAGATACTCATGCACATGACTCTGAGGTACAAACTTCTTCTTCTGAATTAAATTCTGATAATTCTGAAAACAACATGCAAAATCAAATTCTTAACACGAATTCTGAATTTGAAAATATCAGAAACAGAATAAAAGGTGAAAGAATATTGGTCAATAAGTTTAGAGCCGAAAGTCAAATCTATAAACAAAATTGCCTAAATACTGAAGAAATACTTGAAAAGGTTTCTAAAGAAAAATCTTTGTTAAAAGAAAAAATGGATAGTATGCAAAAAGATATTTTAAATGAAAAATCTGAAAAAGAAGTTCTGAATGTCAAAAAGAATTTTCTGAATCAAGAAAGACTTGATTTGTATAAAAAGATCAAATAACTAGAAGATCTGAATTTCAAAAGAGGTCAAACTGAACAAACTCTGAATATATTAACAAGTCAGGCTAAAAATTCAAAGTTTTATAATATCAAAGCAGGTTTAGGATACAATGAAAGTCAAACTTTAAAAAAGGCACCTGCAAATCTATATGATGTTTCAAAAATGAAATTTTTTAATGAAAATATCAAAGGTACAGTAAATAAACCTGTTGATCATACTTTGCCTGAAAGAATACCATTTTTAAAATCGGAGACTTTGTTTTCAGAAGAAAACCTCTTGATTCTTATAATTCAGAAGAAATACTTTCTTAAAGCACATCTGTTAATTACTTCAGAAAATCTTTCTGAAAGCACTTCTGAATCAAATATTAAATCTGAAGTATCTTCTGAGTTAAAATCTGAAGTTTTTCCAGAAACAACTTCTGAATGTAAATCAGAAATTATTGATGAAACTCAAAATCAAAAAGATTCTAGAGAAACTCTGGAAGAAGAATATGAAGAATTTTCAGAGATTGAATTTTTAAATGATAATGATGAGTTTTTAGAAATATTTTTTGATAATTCTGGTAATGAATCTGAGAAACTTTCAAATTTAAATTTTTTTGCATCAAATATGACTAAAAACATATTTTCAGATTTAATGAATGTTTCAGATACAGATGATGATGATGATACAACTGAGGGAGAGACCTTAAAATCTGAAGAATCAAAATTACCTTCAGAAATGTTTAATGATGGTGTATTTTTGAAAAATGAATATCAGTCTTATAAATCTTCTGAAAATAATTCTTCTACAACATCAAATTCTACTCCTTTCAAAAACAATGTTAAAGACACATTCTTGACATCAGAAAAGTCATCATTATCATCTTCAGACTTTGTTACAAGGGTCAAGGTTTTTGAAAAAGGACAGACTTCTAATACTAAATCTACAAATCAAGATTCAAAATTTAAAAATAATGTTGAAAAAATATCTTCTTTTACTAATCCACATTTCTTATCTTTTACAGAGCTATCCACTCTAGTTTGGAAGAAAAAAGGTGAAAGGCTATCAAAGAAAGACATAATAGATGGTATCTCTTTTGATAAAAACATGATGTAACCACAATCAATACTTTGAATAAAAGAGAGCATTCAATTCTTAAAACTAATGTTGTTCATTCTTGCTTATGTCATGAGATATTAAAAGTTTTTAAGAAGCATCTTCATTGTATGAACTGTGGACATCACAACTTTCAAATAAAACCTAACAATAACAAGAAAGATCTTAAGAAACCTTTGAGAAACTCTCTAGCAAAATTATCAAGATAACTTAACAATAAAAAGGATAAATCTGATAAACAAAGTTCTAAACCAAATTCTGAATTTCATTCTGTGAAATCCAAATTCAGAATTCCAAGTTTTATAACTAATCTGAAAGGACCCATTTTTAAATGGGTACCTAAAATACAATAACTGTTTTTGCAGATGTGTCATGTGTGGGTTGTAGACACTGGTTTTTCAAGACACATGACATATTTCAAAAAACTACTAACTGATTATCATGAAAGATATGGAGGAACAGTTAACTTTGGAAATAATGCAAAATGATATGTAAGAGGATATGAAACTTTTTCAAAGGAAGATGTTATTGTAATGAAAGTTTTCTATGTTGAGGGTCTCAAGCATAATCTGTTTAGCATAAGTCAGTTATGTGACAAATATTGGAAAGTACACTTTGACATAGATTATTGTCATGTGCTCAGTTTTGAAAATCTGAACAAGTTAACAGCCTATAGAGATGGAGATATCTACACTGCCACTGTCACTAAAGATGGTCAATAGGGAATTTGCTACATTTCTACTACCATGAAAAATGAAAGTTGGCTTTGGCACAGAAGGATGTCACATCTGAATTTTTAAGCAATTTCTGAATTTGAAAAATACAAATCTGTAAGAGGTTTACCGAAGATAAAGTTTGAAAGAAATTTATTATGTTCTTGATGTGAGCTAGGAAAGATAAGAAGAAGCTCTCATCCTCTAAAAAAGTTTTCTTCATGTAAAGCTCCACTAGAAATGTTACACATATGGATCTATGTGGACCAATGAAGACTCGAAGCATGGGAGGAAAGAAGTATATCCTTGTCATAGTTGATGAATATTTAAGATATACTTGGGTTGAATTTCTGAGACTTAAATCTGATACTTCTGATAGACTTATTCCTTTTCTTCAGAAAAATACAGGTTCTTCTTCAACTTCCTATCCAAAAGATCAGAAGGGATAATGCTACAAAATTTACAAATTCTACACTTTAGAACTTTTTGGATTCTGTTGGCATATTTCATAACTTTTCCGCTGCAAGAACTCCTCAACAGAATGGAGTAGTTGAAAGAAAGAACATAACCTTAGTAGAGGCTGCAAGAACCATGCTTGCCTATTCAGAATTATCTTTATCTCTTTGGGGATAAGCCATAGCAGCTGCCTGGTTTACTCAGAACATAACCATTCTCAACAGAAAACTTCTTCAAACTCCTTATGGAATTATTAAAAAGAGAAAACCTTCTATTGATTGTTTTAAAATCTTTTGTTGCAGGTGTTTTCTTTTGAATGATACACAACATTTGGATAAATTTGCACCTAAAGGTGTAGCTGGAATTTTTGTTGGTTATTCACAAAGATCCAAGGCATACAGAGTTCTCATCAAAGGCACTCAAAGGATCATTGAAACTTCAAATATAAGACTTAAGGAACCAACAATGACTTCTGAACAAAACAGTTCAGAACTCAAGCTTAATTCAGTATCTGAAATTTTAGATTCAGAAAAGAACATTACAGATCACACTTCTGAATCTAAATCTTTACTAAAGGTAAATTTAGATTCATTATGTCAAGATTTATTTGATATTTCGGTTAATGTTTCTGCAGATTATCATAATCCATCTCTTCTAAGAAGAATACCATAACCAACTTCCACAGAAACAACATTATCAAATCTTTCTGCTCCATCAATCTCAACCTCAAATTCAGAAATTCCTACTTCTGAATCTGTACAAGTCAATACTGACACATTTCCAGTCACTTCTGAACCAACCATACTTGTTTCTGAACCAGTGAACTTTTCTTCTGAACCAGTACAAAATCTTCAATTTGAGGGGGAGTCTTCAGATTTGCGCTCAGTGATAAATCAAACTTCTGAATCACATGCAATCATTGATGACTATGACTCTTTAAATAATGTCTCATCCGTTCAACCTTTACCAAATGTGAATAAATAGACATCCAATCATCCGACTCATCAGATCATAGTACAAACCAGATCAGCCACAACTAATGAATGCTTGTATGTGAATGTTTTTAAGCAGTATTGAACCCAAAAAGGCAAGTGAAGCTCTTCAGGATCCAGATTGGGTATTAGCTACGCAAGATGAGCTAAATCAATTTGAGAGAAACAAAGTGTGGAGACTAATTCCAAAACCTAAGCGGAAATCAATCATTGGTACAAAATGGGTTTTTAGAAATAAGAAAGATGGAACATGGAATTGTTGTGAGAAATAAAGCAAGGCTTGTGGCAAAAGGATATTGTCAACAAGAAGGCATTGATTATGAAGAAACTTTTGCTCTTGTAGCTAGACTAGAAGACATTAGAATCTTTCTAGCCTATGCCGCTCACAAAAACATGAAAGTTTTTCAAATAGATGTAAAATGTGCATTTCTAAATGGAATTCTTCATGAAGAAGTTTATGTTGAGAAACCAGAAGGTTTTGTTAGCAAAGACTTTCCAGACCATATTTACATCTTAGACAAAGCTTTATATGGACTTAAACAAGCACCAAGAGCATGGTATGACAATCTCACAACTTTTCTTTTGAATTCTAAACTCAAAAGAGGTACAGTGGATACAACTTTATTTCTAAAAAGGGAAGGTAATGACATGATTTTAATACAAATATATGTAGATGATATTATATTTGCTACTATTAATCCAAAATTTTGTAAAAGTTTTGAGAAAATCATGCAAACTGAATTTGAAATGAGTATGATGGGAGAGTTAACTTTCTTTCTTGGTCTTCAAGTAAAACAACTTCCCACTGGCATATTCATAAATTAATCTAAGTATGTTTCTGACTTACTTAAGAAGTTTGACATGTCTGACTATTCTAGTATTCAAACTCCAATGGCCACTGCAACTAAACTTGAACTAGATTTATCTAGTAAACCTGTTGATCAAAATAAATACAGAGGCGTTATTGGATCTTTGCCTTACTTAACAGCTAGTAGACCTGATATAATGTTTGCTATATGTATCTGTGCTAGATATCAAGCTAATTCTAAGGAATCTCATTTTCTTGCTGTAAAAAGAATCCTTAGATATCTCAAAGGCTCTCTTCATTGGGGCTTTGGTATCTAAAGGATTCTGGATTTGAACTAACTGCTTTCACGGATGCAGATCATGGTGGTTGTAAATTGGACAGGAAAAGTACATCTGAATCATGTCAATTTCTATGTGATCGGCTTGTGAGTTGGTCTTCAAAGAAGCAAAATTGTGTTTCAACCTCTACTTTAGAAGCTGAATATGTAGCTGCTACAATATGTTGTTCTCAAGTAATCTGGATGCAAATTCAACTCAAATACTATGGCTACACTTCCAAAAAGATTCCTCTGTATTGTGATTCAAAAAATGCCATAGCTATCACTGCTAATCCTGTTCAACATTCAAAAACCAAACATATTGATGTGAGGTATCATTTTATCAATGATCATGTTGAGAAAGGTAATATTGAAATGTTCTTTGTTCAGACTGATTATCAGTTAGCAGACTTGTTTACCAAAGCACTTGATGAAAAACAATTTAACTTTTTGGAAAGCAAATTAGGCATGATGAATCTGTCTACTTAAGTATTTTACATCAACAAAGAAATAAGAATTAAGTTCTGAGCATTATTCATTCAGAATTCTGAATATCTTAACTGCAGAAGTTCTGAAGTTAACTTTTCAGAAGTAGTAATTCTTTCTTTCAAAAGTTGTTGTATCATAATACTTATTTTTCTTTCTCTCTTTTCTCTTTATCTAACTATTTCTATGCTTAGCAATTTTCAAGGGGGAGAAATATAATTATTCATAATTCAAGGGGGAGTGATATTCAAACATTAATACTTGATTCTTCCTTAAATTCTAAAATGGTGGATACTGATTCTCAGAATTACAAATCTTAGAAGTATGGACAAACTTCTGAAGATAAAATATGATTTTTCTATTGTTCAAACTTACTTCTGACATATCAAACTCTTTTGTATATTAAGAAGTACATAGTTTTAAATGATTTTCATGCAGATTAAGTCATCACACTCAAGTTCTGAACGTCATTCAAAAGTTCTGAACTCATTCTGAATCATTTCATATAACTTCTGAACTTGTTCTCAGAAGTTTCGAAGTTCCCGTTGTAAAATCTGATCTCATAAACGCGTGTGCCATGCGTTTTAATTTCATTGGAGCAGCTCTAATCACGTCGCCAAACGGTTCATTAATCCATATAAATGATGATTACTTTTTCTAATCGTCATTACTTTTTTGGCCACATGTCCTTCCACGAACATCCAACTCATATAATCCATGGCTTCGTCATCTTCTTCATTATTTAGCAATTTTTCCCTCTGAAACTTAATTTCTGCTTACCTTGAACTTCATTCAAACTCAGATTCTCACTTTGTGTCTACAATGTGTCGACTTCAAATGTTGATATGCCCATTCAAACTGCAAAATAATGCTTTAGCAATAGTGATTCATCATCAAATGAAGGTTCTTTCAGAATCGTACCTAAGAATATCATGATTGGATCAATGGAAGTTAATCTGGATGCTGATCAAATGCTAGAAGACACTGCTACTAAAGGAATTAATGAAGCTGGGCATTTAAACCTTAACCCTAACCCTCGCAGTGCAAATATTGGGGATACTCAAATTGAACCAATCGAAGTGGCTTCTAAATGTATTGGTGGTGTGGGTGATTCTCAATCGATGGCTTATTCTAATCCAGAAAGAAGTTATGGTCCTGATCTTACAAAGATATATATTCCAGACAACAAGTGTATGCAAATCAAAAGGAATAACTGTGCTCTAAACTTCAGATCAACTGATTTTACTGATGAACAAATGATTCTGCTTGAAATTCTGAAGAAGCATCTTATTCGAGCTTTGTTATCTAGAAAATTTTTAGTTCTTGTATCTTATCTTCAACAATGGTGGTATCATGCTGAAATTGATGAAGAAACAGATGACATTTTTTCATTTGTTCATGGTTATAGGTTATGTGTTACATTTGATGATATTAGGAACATATTTGATTTGCTTAAATCAAATGCAGTTGTACGCAAAAGAACTTTTGATGCAGTTCCATCAAATGCAGTTAGGCTACTCAAAAACTCTCACTATCCTCAACACTTGTCTCTCTAGTAAAAGCTCAAGTTTGAATCAAGCTTCTACAAATGGCAGGATAATTTTTCATGGTGTTGCTCATAACAAGCACTATGATTATGCTTCTCTTATGTTTGAAGAATTGAAGACCACTGTCATGAAGAAGTCTACTTACACTTACATTCCTTTTCAAAGGTTCTTTCAGATCTTCATCAAAGGAGCAATGAAATCCGTTGAAGCTATTCCCACAATGGATCATGAGGTATTTGTTCCACTTTTCTCAATGGATAGTTTAAGACCACCAAGTGATAAATTTTGATTTCCTACTGCATTACCACTACCAGCAGAGCTTCTTGCTTATGTAAGTTCTGACAATAGGTATTTGAATGAGTATTGTGAATCAATGGGACTACCTAAACCTGTAGTCTCTTCCCCTGATACAAACCAAAATGGTGAGCAAAGTGAGGGGTCTAGACTTCCTAGTGAGAGAGGGGAGGAAGTTCATGGTGGGGAACAACCTCAAAGTGCTAAGAGGAAAAATGTATATGAGAGACAGGGTAGAAATGTGAGACAAAGAATCGATGAGGGGAGATCACAGATAAAAGAAAAAGAAATCTGTGCACTAGTTGATACAAGTCGGGCAGCCACACAATCTATTACTTCAGAATCTTTGGTGGGTAATATTGAACTAGCCAGTGAGCTCATGGCACTTCTTGTTAACCCCCCCAGCCATTCACCCATCTCTCAACTGAAGGGTGTTTCAATAACACACATGGGGCAAGCAACACATCTACCTATGGGTCCCCACTTGGAGCAGCCCATTGTTGAAACAGAAGGATATATATGTCCCCCCTTCATACATATGAGCACATAGAGTCTGAGTGTCCACTCAATGTTGAGCCAAATGACCCACAAGACATGGGATTTCTTCACATTAGCACATATCTTTCAGATATCCAGCAGCAAAGTGTGTGTCACATTGCAATAACTTCAATAGATATACCCAATCTAGGATATCAAGGATTTGAAGGAACTACTGGTCGGGTGAACGTCACTAAAGCCCCATTAACTGATTCAGTAATGATTCATGATGTGATGACATCAACAAGCGATCCTACTTCTGTAGGACTGCAAACAGGACCATTTGTTGGTCTTGGTTCTATTTCCCATACTTCTGGACTTTCTGAGTTCAAAGCTTTTCGTACTTCTGAATTTGAAAAGATTCAGAAGGACATAAAGGCACTGACAGAACAATCAACAAAGAAGTTGTAGGATAGGGTGACAAGTCAGGAGAAAAAGTTGAAGGATAGACTAAATGAGTTCAAGTCTATGTCTGTTTCATCAAATGATCTCAAAGCTTTTCAAGTTGTGATTCTCAAGTCATTTTCTGATGCTGTCTCTTCTGTAGCAAGTCTTCAAACTTCTGTACCATCTTCATCTACACAACCAGATTTATCTTTCTTGGCCACTAAAGATGATATCCAACAAGTTCTGACTAAATTGACTCTTGTTCAGAATACTCAAACACTTTTGGATCAAAGAGTTTTCGCTTTGGAGTGCAGACCTCAATCAGCTACTTTGAAGAGAAGTCATGATAATCAGGATCCTGATGATCATGAGGGGGAGAAAAGAAGGAAAGTAACTGAATCTGTAAAAGAAGACACTCTGTTATTAAAACATACTTCTGAATCTACTTCTGAACCTACTTCTGAACCAGTTCAGAAAGAAAGTAATAATGAAAAAGTATCAGAAGCAATTGAAGAAATTTTAACTTCTGAACCTGAAGGTGTTTGTTCTGAAGCTGATCCAGCTGTAAATGTGCAACTCATTTCTGAAGGTGTTAATACAGAACAAGTTGTATCTGATAAAGGTAAGGAAGGATATGATACAAAAATAGTATCATTTAATTCTGAAGACAATGCTGGAACAGATGAAACAAATCCAATGCCTGATTCTAGTGAAGAAATGCTCAATGAGTATTTGGCTTTTGAAGACGTAATTGGAGAACCTGGTGATTTATCAGATGTTATTATATTTGATGAAGAAGAGGAAGTGCATGAGGTCAGAGATATAATAGTCTGGAGACCACTTATTGTTGATAGAAGGGAAGATAAAGAGCTTTTGAATGCAATGTCGTATCAGATGATTATGAAGTTTGTCTTTCTGAATTCACCAAGGAAACTGGAGTGTAAATTCTTAGATGAAAGATTATCTATCTTCAGAGAATTTGTTAATCAACAAGTTCAGTATGCATATGTGGAAGGTGATATAAGTCACATAAGTGAAGTTGGTTTTCCTGAAAAAGTGATAATGGTTTGAAGTTAAATACAGAGAAAGTATTCTAATTCCAAAATTCAGACTACCTCTCCTTGAAGAACCTTTAGTTGATAAAATTTTCACTAAAGAAGCAATCTTTGATGAACTTGAGCATACTATTACTGTATTTCCTGAAGACATATACTGTTATCTGTATAAGCAAAATCTGAAGTTTGCAACTCTGGAAAGCTATATAAATGACAAATGGAATGAAGACTTTGTTTCAGAAGTCAAATCTTTTTAACAGAGACATGGCTTTCAAGATATATTCAATCCCAGTCCTATTAGACACTTCAGAAGTGTTAAGAGACCAATTGAAGAAGATTTAAAGAATGTTTGATTTGGTGCTGAAAGAAGAAATGGGACTCTGTTGGAATTTACTCAGTTTGATTTCTATAATCTGAGATTGCAAATCAAGCTTTCACTTCTGAATTTCCTTGTAAAAAGAGAAGACACAGAGATGGTACAAGAATTAAGGAGAATAATTGGTGTGTACCTGAGGAACTTTATTAAGCATGATTTTCAACTTTCTTTGGAGCATAAATTAGTGAAAGTAAATCTGTTGGAACCAACATCTGTATGCTTTGAAGGAATGTGAAATGTCTTCATCAATCCAGAACTTGGTTTTCACTATGAAGCTGCAGGCTTAAACAAGAGAACTTTTCTTGTTTCTGATATTCCAAAATATTCTTCATCAACTTTGAAGTGGTTGTGTGACTATCTTTCTTTGATTGGTATGTCAAAAGAAATAGAAGATGAGATCAAATACTTGATAAATGAAAGGATAACCTTCAGAGAATTGGTAAGAAAAAGCATGTCTGCTGGTCACCAATAGAAAAATACAAGAATAGATTCAGATTACTTGCTAAGCAACGTATATGATTTTCATATACATGCTAAAGATCAAACAGTTGAATTTGAAGTGTTTAAAGAGAGTCAACCTCAGATTTCTGAACATGTTAGTTTGAGTTGAGAAAAGGATAAAGGAAAAAGTACATAAGTTATTGAAGAACAAGTGCCAGTTATTCAAGTGTCTGAAGCTGAACAATTGCAAATTAACAGAATTGCTGAACATGCACTTACTCTATTTCTTGAATATCTTCATCCTGAGATTTTCATGGAAAATGTGCAACCATTTGCTTGTTGGTTAGAAAAATCATTTGGTTGGAAGCAATGGTACAGTAGAATTGTTCAGAAGTTAAAGCTACCACTCACAGAGTAAAGGAAAGAAAGTCCTATTGTGAAGGTGATCAATGCTGACCAAAAGACAAAGCTGAATTATATATACTCTTACTTCACTATAGAAAGAGAAAATGGTGAAGTATGCACTTTTTCTGAAGCTGACTTTCAGAATGTTTATTTAAGAGACTTGGTCAAGATCTACAGAAATATTAATCCATTCCATGATTATATTACCAGATTCAAAAAAGTATTCCCAGTCATAAAAGGTGGAATTTATAGAAGATTCATCTTGGCAGCTAAGACTGACTTTCAAGTGGCATTTGTACTTGGTAGAGAAAAGGTAAATCTAAGCAGGCCAAACTTTGAGCTTCATGGAATCAATTCAATCAACAAGGGTACTCTGATACTTCATCCTCCTGGGTTTGTGTGCAAGTTCAATAAAGAAACATATTGGGGATACTCAAATTGAACCAATCGAAGTGGCTTCTGAAATGTATTGGTAGTGTGGGTGATTCTCAATCGATGGCTTATTCTAATCCAAAAAAAAGTTATGGTCCTGATCTTACAAAGATATATGTTCCAGACAACAAGTGTATGAAAATCAAAAGGAATAATCGTGCTCTAAGCTTCTACAAATGGCAGGATAATTTTTCATGGTGTTGCTCATAACAAGCACTATGATTATGCTTCTCTTATGTTTGAAGAATTGAAGACCACTGTCATGAAGAAGTCTACTTACACTTACATTCCTCTTCAAAGGTTCTTTCAGATCTTCATCAAAGGAGCAATGAAATCCGTTGAAGCTATTCCCACAATGGATCATGAGGTATTTGTTCCACTTTTCTCTATGGATAGTTTAAGACCACCAAGTGATAAATTTTGATTTCCTACTGCATTACCACTACCAGCAGAGCTTCTTGCTTATGTAAGTTCTGACAATAGGTATTTGAATGAGTATTGTGAATCAATGGGACTACCTAAACCTGTAGTCTCTTCCCCTGATACAAACCAAAATGGTGAGCAAAGTGATGGGTCTAGACTTCCTAGTGAGAGAGGGGAGGAAGTTCATGGTGGGGAACAACCTCAAAGTGCTAAGAGGAAAAATGTATATGAGAGACAGGGTAGAAATGTGAGACAAAGAATTGATGAGGGGAGATCACAGATAAAAGAAAAAGAAATCTGTGCACTAGTTGATACAAGTCGGGCAGCCACACAATCTATTACTTCAGAATCTTTGGTGGGTAATATTGAACTAGCCAGTGAGCTCATGGCACCTCTTGTTAACCCCCCCAGCCATTCACCCATCTCTCAACTGAAGGGTGTTTCAATAGCACACATGGGGCAAGCAACACATCTACCTATGGGTCCCCACTTGGAGCAGCCCATTGTTGAAACAGAAGGATATATGTCCCCCCTTCATATATATGAGCACATAGAGTCTGAGTGTCCACTCAATGTTGAGCCAAATGGCCCACAAGACATGGGATTTCTTCACATTAGCACATATCTTTCAGATATTCAGCAGCAAAGTGTGTGTCACATTGCAATAACTTCAATAGATATACCCAATCTAGGATATCAAGGATTTGAAGGAATTCCTGGTGGGATGAACATCACTAAAGCCCCATTAACTGAATCAGTAATGATTCATGATGTGGTGACATCAACAAGCCAGCCTACTTCTGTAGGACTGCAAACAGGACCATTTGTAGGTCTTGGTTCTATTTCCCATACTTCTGAACTTTCTGAGTTCAAAGCTTTTTGTACTTCTGAATTTGAAAAGATTCTGAAGGACATAAAGGCACTGACAGAACAATCAACAAAGAAGTTGTAGGATAGGGTGGCAAGTTAGGAGAAAAAGTTGAAGGATAGACTAAATGAGTTCAAGTCTATGTCTGTTTCATCAAATGATCTCAAAGCTTTTCAAGTTGTTATTCTCAAGTCATTTTCTGATGCTGTCTCTTCTGTAGCAAGTCTTCAAACTTCTGTACCATCTTCATCTACACAACCAGATTTATCTTCCTTGGCCACTAAAGATGATATCCAACAAGTTCTGACTAAATTGACTCTTGTTCAGAATACTCAAACACTTTTGGATCAAAGAGTTTTCGCTTTGGAGTGCAGACCTCAATCAGCTACTTTGAAGAGAAGTCATGATAATCAGGATCCTGATGATCATGAGGGGGAGAAAAGAAGGAAAGTAACTGAATCTGTAAAAGAAGACACTCTGTTATTAAAACATACTTCTGAACCTACTTCTGAACCTACTTCTGAACCAGTTCAGAAAGAAAGTAATAATGAAAAAGTATCAGAAGCAATTGAAGAAATTTTAACTTCTGAACCTGAAGGTGTTTGTTCTGAAGCTGATCCAGCTGTAAATGTGCAACTCATTTCTGAAGGTGTTAATACAGAACAAGTTGTATCTGATAAAGGTAAGGAAGGATATGATACAAAAATAGTATCATTTAATTCTGAAGACAATGCTGAAAAGATGAAACAAATCCAATACCTTATTCTAATGAAGAAATGCTCAATGAGTATTTGGCTTTTGAAGACGTAATTGGAGAACCTGGTGATTTATCAGATGTTATTATATTTGATGAAGAAGAGGAAGTGAATGAGGTCAGAGATATAATAGTCTGGAGACCACTTATTGTTGATAGAAGAGAAGATAAAGAGCTTTTGAATGCAATGTCGTATCAGATGATTATGAAGTTTGTCTTTCTGAATTCACCAAGGAATCTGGAGTGTAAATTCTTAGATGAAAGATTATCTATCTTCAGAGAATTTGTTAATCAACAAGTTCAGTATGCATATGTGGAAGGTGATATAAGTCACATAAGTGAAGTTGGTTTTCCTGAAAAAGTGATAATGGTTTGAAGTTAAATACAGAGAAAGTATTCTAATTCCAAAATTCAGACTACCTCTCCTTGAAGAACCTTTAGTTGATAAAATTTTCACTAAAGAAGCAATCTTTGATGAACTTGAGCATACTATTACTGTCTTTCCTGAAGACACACACTGTTATCTGTATAAGCAAAGTCTGAAGTTTGCAAATCTGGAAAGCTATATAAATGACAAATGGAATGAAGACTTTGTTTCAGAAGTCAAATATTTTCAACAGAGACATGGCTTTCAAGATATATTCAATCCCAGTCCTATGAGACACTTCAGAAGTGTTAAGAGATCAATTGAAGAAGATTTAAAGAATGTTAGATTTGGTGCTGAAAGAAGAAATGGGACTCTGTTGGAATTTACTCAGTTTGATTTCTATAATCTGAGATTGCAAATCAAGCTTTCACTTCTGAATTTCCTTGTAAAAAGAGAAGACACAGAGATGGTACAAGAATTAAGGAGAATAATTGGTGTGTACTTGAGGAACTTTATTAAGCATGATTTTCAACTTGCTTTGGAGCATAAATTAGTGAAAGTAAATCTGTTGGAACCAACATCTGTATTTGAAGTGTTTCAAGAGAGTCAACCTCAGATTTCTGAACATGTTAGTTTGAGTTGAGAAAAGGATAAAGGAAAAAGTACATAAGTTATTGAAGAACAAGTGTCAGTTATTCAAGTGTCTGAAGCTGAACAATTGCAAATTAACAGAATTGCTGAACATGCACTTACTCTATTTCTTGAATATCTTCATCCTGAGATTTTCATGGAAAATGTGCAACCATTTGCTTGTTGGTTAGAAAAATCGTTTGGTTGGAAGCAATGGTACAGTAGAATTGTTCAGAAGTTAAAGCTACCACTCACAGAGTCAAGGAAAGAAAGTCCTATTGTGAAGGTGATCAATGCTGACCAAAAGACAAAGCTGAATTATATATACTCTTACTTCACTATAGAAAGAGAAAATGGTGAAGTATGCACTTTTTCTGAAGCTGACTTTCAGAATGTTTATTTAAGAGACTTGGTCAAGATCTAGAGAAGTATTAATCCATTCCATGATTATATTACCAGATTCAAAAAAGTATTCCCAGTCATAAAAGGTGGAATTTATAGAAGATTCATCTTGGCAGCTAAGACTGACTTTCAAGTGGCATTTGTACTTGGTAGAGAAAAGGTAAATCTAAGCAGGCCAAACTTTGAGCTTCATGGAATCAATTCAATCAACAAGGGTACTCTGATACTTCATCCTCCTGGGTTTGTGTGCAAGTTCAATAAAGAAACATATTGGGGATACTCAAATTGAACCAATCGAAGTGGCTTCTGAATGTATTGGTAGTGTGGGTGATTCTCAATCGATGGCTTATTCTAATCCAAAAAAAAGTTATGGTCCTGATCTTACAAAGATATATGTTCCAGACAACAAGTGTATGAAAATCAAAAGGAATAATCGTGCTCTAAACTTCAGATCAACTGATTTTACTGATGAACAAATGATTCTGCTTGAAATTCTGAAGAAGCATCTTATTCGAGCTTTGTTATCTAGAAAATTTTTAGTTCTTGTATCTTATCTTCAACAATGGTGGTATCATGCTAAAATTGATGAAGAAACAGATGACATTTCTTCATTTGTTCATGGTTATAGGTTATGTGTTACATTTGATGATATTAGGAACATATTTGATTTGCCTAAATCAAATGCAGTTGTAGGCAAAAGTACTTTTGATGCAGTTCCATCAAATGTAGTTAGGCTACTCAAAAACTCTCACTGCTCTGAGTTCATTTAGAAGGAAGTGCTTACCTCCTATATGGTATTGTCTTTTCACTATCCTCAACACTTGTCTCTCTAGTAAAAGCTCAAGTTTGAATCAAGCTTCTACAAATGGCAGGATAATTTATCATGGTGTTGCTCATAACAAGCACTATGATTATGCTTCTCTTATGTTTGAAGAATTGAAGACCACTGTCATGAAGAAGTCTACTTACACTTACATTCCTTTTCAAAGGTTCTTTCAGATCTTCATCAAAGGAGCAATGAAATCCGTTGAAGCTATTCCCACAATGGATCATGAGGTATTTGTTCCACTTTTCTCAATGGATAGTTTAAGACCACCAAGTG
This sequence comes from Silybum marianum, assembly GCA_036898165.1. Classification (NCBI taxonomy): domain Eukaryota; kingdom Viridiplantae; phylum Streptophyta; class Magnoliopsida; order Asterales; family Asteraceae; genus Silybum; species Silybum marianum. Next base: position 35,743,242 of record CM072529.1, read on the forward strand.
ATAAATTTTGATTTCCTACTGCATTACCACTACCAGCAGAGCTTCTTGCTTATGTAAGTTCTGACAATAGGTATTTGAATGAGTATTGTGAATCAATGGGACTACCTAAACCTGTAGTCTCTTCCCCTGATACAAACCAAAATGGTGAGCAAAGTGAGGGGTCTAGACTTCCTAGTGAGAGAGGGGAGGAAGTTCATGGTGGGGAACAACCTCAAAGTGCTAAGAGGAAAAATGTATATGAGAGACAGGGTAGAAATGTGAGACAAAGAATCGATGAGGGGAGATCACAGATAAAAGAAAAAGAAATCTGTGCACTAGTTGATACAAGTCGGGCAGCCACACAATCTATTACTTCAGAATCTTTGGTGGGTAATATTGAACTAGCCAGTGAGCTCATGGCACTTCTTGTTAACCCCCCCAGCCATTCACCCATCTCTCAACTGAAGGGTGTTTCAATAACACACATGGGGCAAGCAACACATCTACCTATGGGTCCCCACTTGGAGCAGCCCATTGTTGAAACAGAAGGATATATATGTCCCCCCTTCATACATATGAGCACATAGAGTCTGAGTGTCCACTCAATGTTGAGCCAAATGACCCACAAGACATGGGATTTCTTCACATTAGCACATATCTTTCAGATATCCAGCAGCAAAGTGTGTGTCACATTGCAATAACTTCAATAGATATACCCAATCTAGGATATCAAGGATTTGAAGGAATTCCTGGTGGGGTGAACATCACTAAAGCCCCATTAACTGAATCAGTAATGATTCATGATGTGGTGACATCAACAAGCCAGCCTACTTCTGTAGGACAGCAAACAGGACCATTTGTAGGTCTTGGTTCTATTTCCCATACTTCTGAACTTTCTGAGTTCAAAGCTTTTTGTACTTCTGAATTTGAAAAGATTCTGAAGGACATAAAGGCACTGACAGAACAATCAACAAAGAAGTTGTCGGATAGGGTGGCAAGTTAGGAGAAAAAGTTGAAGGATAGACTAAATGAGTTCAAGTCTATGTCTGTTTCATCAAATGATCTCAAAGCTTTTCAAGTTGTTATTCTCAAGTCATTTTCTGATGCTGTCTCTTCTGTAGCAAGTCTTCAAACTTCTGTACCATCTTCATCTACACAACCAGATTTATCTTCCTTGGCCACTAAAGATGATATCCAACAAGTTCTGACTAAATTGACTCTTGTTCAGAATACTCAAACACTTTTGGATCAAAGAGTTTTCGCTTTGGAGTGCAGACCTCAATCAGCTACTTTGAAGAGAAGTCATGATAATCAGGATCCTGATGATCATGAGGGGGAGAAAAGAAGGAAAGTAACTGAATCTGTAAAAGAAGACACTCTGTTATTAAAACATACTTCTGAACCTACTTCTGAACCTAATTCTGAACCAGTTCAGAAAGAAAGTAATAATGAAAAAGTATCAGAAGCAATTGAAGAAATTTTAACTTCTGAACCTGAAGGTGTTTGTTCTGAAGCTGATCCAGCTGTAAATGTGCAACTCATTTCTGAAGGTGTTAATACAGAACAAGTTGTATCTGATAAAGGTGAGGAAGGATATGATACAAAAATAGTATCATTTAATTCTGAAGACAATGTTGGAACAGATGAAACAAATCCAATACCTGATTCTAATGAAGAAATGCTCAATGAGTATTTGGCTTTTGAAGACGTAATTGGAGAACCTGGTGATTTATCAGATGTTATTATATTTGATGAAGAAGAGGAAGTGAATGAGGTCAGAGATATAATAGTCTGGAGACCACTTATTGTTGATAGAAGAGAAGATAAAGAGCTTTTGAATGCAATGTCGTATCAGATGATTATGAAGTTTGTCTTTCTGAATTCACCAAGGAATCTGGAGTGTAAATTCTTAGATGAAAGATTATCTATCTTCAGAGAATTTGTTAATCAACAAGTTCAGTATGCATATGTGGAAGGTGATATAAGTCACATAAGTGAAGTTGGTTTTCCTGAAAAAGTGATAATGGTTTGAAGTTAAATACAGAGAAAGTATTCTAATTCCAAAATTCAGACTACCTCTCCTTGAAGAACCTTTAGTTGATAAAATTTTCACTAAAGAAGCAATCTTTGATGAACTTGAGCATACTATTACTGTCTTTCCTGAAGACACACACTGTTATCTGTATAAGCAAAGTTTGAAGTTTGCAACTCTAGAAAGCTATATAAATGACAAATGGAATGAAGACTTTGTTTCAGAAGTCAAATCTTTTCAACAGAGACATGGATTTCAAGATATATTCAATCCCAGTCCTATCAGACACTTCAGAAGTGTTAAGAGATCAATTGAAGAAGATTTAAAGAATGTTAGATTTGGTGCTGAAAGAAGAAATGGGACTCTGTTGGAATTTACTCAGTTTGATTTCTATAATCTGAGATTGCAAATCAAGCTTTCACTTCTGAATTTCCTTGTAAATAGAGAAGACACAGAGATGGTACAAGATTAAGGAGAATAATTGGTGTGTACCTGAGGAACTTTATTAAGCATGATTTTCAACTTTCTTTGGAGCATAAATTAGTGAAAGTAAATCTGTTGGAACCAACATCTGTATGCTTTGAAGGAATGTCAAATGTCTTCATCAGTCCAGAACTTGGTTTTCAATATAAAGCTGCAGGCTTAAACAAGAGAAATTTTCTTGTTTCTGATATTCCAAAATATTCTTCATCAACTTTGAAGTGGTTGTGTGACTATCTTTCTTTGATTGATATGTCAAAAGAAATAGAAGATGAGATCAAATACTTGATAAATGAAAGGATAACCTTCAGAGAATTGGTAAGAAAAAGCATGTCTGCTGGTCACCAATAGAAAAATACAAGAATAGATTCAGATTACTTGCTAAGCAACGTATATGATTTTCATATACATGCTAAAGATCAAACAGTTGAATTTGAAGTGTTTAAAGAGAGTCAACCTCAGATTTCTGAACATGTTAGTTTGAGTTGAGAAAAGGATAAAGAAAAAAGTACATAAGTTATTGAAGAACAAGTGCCAGTTATTCAAGTGTCTGAAGCTGAACAATTGCAAATTAACAGAAATGCTGAACATGCACTTACTCTATTTCTTGAATATCTTCATCCTGAGATTTTCATGGAAAATGTGCAACCATTTGCTTGTTGGTTAGAAAAATCGTTTGGTTGGAAGCAATGGTACAATAGAATTGTTCAGAAGTTAAAGCTGCCACTCACAGAGTCAAGGAAAGAAAGTCCTATTGTGAAGGTGATCAATGCTGACCAAAAGACAAAGCTGAATTATATATACTCTTACTTCACTATAGAAAGAGAAAATGGTGAAGTATGCACTTTTTCTGAAGCTGACTTTCAGAATGTTTATTTAAGAGACTTGGTCAAGATCTACAGAAGTATTTATCCATTCCAGGATTATATTACCAGGTTCAAAACAGTATTTCTAGTCATAAAAGGTGGAATTTATAGAAGATTCATCTTGGCAGCTAAGACTGACTTTCAAGTGGCATTTGTACTTGGTAGAGAAAAGGTAAATCTAAGCAGGCCAAACTTTGAGCTTCATGGAATCAATTCAATCAACAAGGGTACTCTGATAGTTCATCCTCCTGGGTTTGTGTGCAAGTTCAATAAAGAAAAATTGTTTGTTAGATATGAAGAAATTCACAAGTGCAACAATGGTACTTTACTTGCAATAAGTGAAAGGCTTGTAAAAAGACAGAAGCACAGACCAAGAAATATGAATAACAATGAATATGAGTACTTTTAGCTAGCCAAGAACATGCACAAGAGGATAGAATTGCTACTTGAATACAGAAGGCTGATTCTGGGTGAAGTTAGAGAAATGCTGATCTACTAGGTTATAATTTGAATTTCTGAAGCTAAGGGGGAGATTGATAGAGTTCATAAGATAGCTTCAAAAGAAGCCCTCGTTCTGAATAGTAGTTCTGAAGAAGGTCATAATAGATAAAGAAAGCACAGAAGTTCAGAAGTACAAAGACAGGATGCTAAAGTGAAGATAAGCCTAAGGCATAACTTCTGAAGTGGCTACTTCAGAAGTTCTGAAGAACTTCTGAGTTGTGTTCAGAAGAAGTTCAGAAGTAGTTCTGAACATACTTCTATATGTCTGTCACTAAATGTACTGTTACTTTAGCATTTTCATATTGTATATAAATAGAAGGTTAATTAGTTGGTTAGAACTAACGTTCATAGATCTTTTGTACTGTAAAGACATATTTGTGTAACTCTGTTAAGATCAATACTACATCCGACTTCCTTGCTATAATTCTTGTTCCTTATTCTATTTTCTTTCTATGTCTTGATATTTGGGATATAACAAAGTCCCTCCACGCTCAACGTCAATACAGGCGTGAATGAGGGCCTCTCTGAACACGAGAGACAAGGGGCTCCATGTGTTGTAGATTCATCTGTTACACAACCTGATTTTGTCACGAATGTAGTGTTCTATGCATTCGTTGAACAAATAAAGGAATCTATGGTGGATTTAGAACAAACCATTCAACTATCAGAGTCGAGTATCAAATCAGAGATCAGTGCTCAGAAAGTTCAACTTAGTCAGATTCAAACCAATCAGAGCAATCTCTCCAGCGATCTGGAAGCACTGAAGTCTCTGATCTCTACAACGGCAGACAATCAAACAAAATTTGCCTATGAACACTTCACAAAGATGGATGACGGGATAAAAACCATTAATAAAGCCATCTTTCACCTCCCCGACAACATTCATCTACCAGAGGTCACTATATCCGCTAAAGAATATAGCAATTTTGTTTATGACGTCTACCGGATTGTGAAAGAAGTTGTACCATCTGAAGCCTCTATCTCCACTAACTCTACTCTTGTCAAGCAATCTGACCTGGTGGCATTTCAGAAAGCCTTAATGGATAAATTCAATGCAATTAACGCCAAGTTTGTCTCAAATATCAACAACTCTTTCTCTAGTTCTTTAGCACAGAAGGTATCTACTTTAGATGCTTCTGTCTCAGAGCTAACTCCATTATATTCTACTCTCTCAAAAGAAAAACATCTGAGGATCAAGATCCCGATTCTTCTGCTCCTCAGAAGGGGGAGAAATGCCAGAAGGGAGATCCATCTGCTGCAGATCCTTCTTCAGGACCAGAATCTTCTTCTCATTACTCGACAGAACAACCTTCAAATGAGGCTTCAGGTCAACACCAAAAGGAGAATACAGAGAAACCACCGGTCATGAATCAAAACGCAATACCATCTATGGCTAACCTCATCTTAAGGTTGGAGAGCACCAGATGCCAACCATTTTTGGTCCCCACACCCAGAAGACAAGAAACACCAATACAAGTCCACGTGTCATAAATCCAATCACTGCATCCAACAGTAAACAAGATGCTGACCAAAGGATGAAAAGTCCTATAATAGAAGATTCAGCAGGTTTAAATCTTGTTGAATCATCGTCTCAAGCAAATCATAGAAGAGGTGACGATCTTCTAAATCGAATGGATCTTGATCAACGAGAAAGAATTGCCAGAGAACGTGAAAGACTATATAGAGAAAGGATAGTGACCTCTAGAGAGATTATTAAAGGCATCTATATTCTGAGAGAGATGAAGATGCAAGATTAGTTGTTCCAAATTTTGCTGCAGGATCAAATGCTAGTGTAAAAACCATTGCTAGGTTTGCTCGCTTTAAACAGTCCAGAAACAATATGTTCTCTTCATCACGTATCAGAAGAATTGAAGAGTTGAAAACTCAATTTTTTGAAGACTCAGATATCGTATACACTATGTACCGAGTGGTGAGAGAAGACGAATAGGTAAGCAACTTCATTGATAACAATCTTGTGAATTTAAATCCAACAGACTTAATCTCTCTTGGCAAATTTATGAAGAGAGTTTGAGACAGAAGTGCCAATGATAATTTATCCTATCTAAGAATCTTGTCTTGCATGGAAGCTTTTGTCAATCTTCAAAGACGAGTAGATTTCCATATTGGCTTGGAAAGATTAGTAGATAGACTATCAATCTCTTCCCTAAATGAAGATCTTGAGGCCAACAGGAAAAAGATTCTTCAGAGTCAGAGATGCCTTCAAATATTCATATGATACATTGCAAATGATCAGAGGTTGGATAATTGTGAAGAAAGATAATTCTATCAAAGATACAATGTTAGCATCAAAAGAAATGGAACGTCACTTAGACAATGTTGAAACGTTAAGAAAGATTACTAGACAATTTCATAGTGTTCTTAACGTTGTTTAAAAGGAATGATCTTAATCTTTTGTATTTAATTCTGCATTCTGGATTTCATACTTAGGGGGAGATTGTTAGAGGTATCTTTATAGAAAGTATGAACCAAAATAGCTAAATATCGGGCATCAAAAGAAGACTCAGAAGCTTATCTTCTGATGCATCAGTCATCAGAAGCGTCCAGATACTTGAAGAACCTCTGGATCTCAAATGTCGTCCCATAGCGCTTTAGGTGACATGGCATGTCACACTTCCCGTGCATAACTACTTCTGTTGGAAGTACGAGTGACGTGTCATCCTACAATTGGCTAGGTCATTGACTTTTCTATTTGTAATAGTATAAATAGAAGTACTTATCTTTGTAAAGCGGGTTGATAAACCTGAGAAGAATCAATACTATTCACTCCTACGGATTGTAATCTAATTCAAGGTTATCAATACGATTTCTCATTTGATCTTCATACTATAATTATTGTTCTAACTAATTTACTGTTTAAGTATTAATCATAGATCTATATTGCTTCCGCTCATACTCTGTTATAACGATTTACTGAAATATTGTTAAGAAAGGGATCTGGGTTCCAACAACAGGTGTTGTGAGTATATTCAATTGATGCGATAATCTTGTTATTTAGTATTCTTGATAATCTGTGGGAGGGTCAGGCTTCGTATTATGCCATACGAACCTTGAGCCTTGGGAGGGTCAGGCTTTGTATTATGCCATACGAACCTTGAACTTTGATATAACTGTGGTTGGGTCAGGCTTCGTATTATGCCATACGAACCTTGAACCTTGATATAACTATGGTGGGGTCAGCCTTCATATTATGCCATACAAACCTTGGACCTTTATATAACTGTGGTGGGGTCAGGCTTCGTACTATGCCATATGAACCTTGAACCTTGATATACTATGGGGGGTCAGGTTTTGTATTATCCCATACGAACCTTGAACCTTGATAAAGTAAGTCAGAGTTACTTTAAAAAGGAAGTATTCTCCTTAATGATCTTGTTTTAAAAGAATTGTATAATTGTGAGTTCCTGGTTTAAACGAAGAAAATTACTTATTAGGTTTTGACGGTAAGGAGTCTTTTTACATTGAAATATGTAAGCTGTATGGTTTAAACGAAAGATGAGAATAGTTGATATGTTGGATTTGAGGAAAATATCATTGTAAATGGTATGAGTTGTGAGTTGAGTTTTAAATCTAGTGAAAAAGATTTTAGTCAAAGATGTGCAATCAGGGATTCACTGAGTAGGCCGTATGGTCTAACCCTCATTTCGTTTTAAAAAATATGCATTTTAGGGTATCAGCTGACGCTGTTATTTGCGGGATTAAAGAGATGATTTATGTTGAGCATGCTATGAAGTTGAATTTTAATCTTCATGATTTTGTATCGTTTGTGTGAAGATTATTAGCGGCAATTTTTATTGTCGGTTTTTGGCAAATTGTATAGAAGGAGACCCAATTTGTAGCCCCAAATATGGTGTCTTAATTGTATAATTTGCAGTATTTGTTATATGAGAACACGGGTTGTTACAGTTGGTATCAGAGCCTGAGTTTAAGGGATGTAGGTATCTAGATTGATACCTAGACTTGAACTAGACAATTTTGTTGCATGATAACGCGTCCTTATCTAGAACCCGTGGGATATTAATATAATGGGTTGAAAGAACGGCATGTAAGGTAAAATCAAATTACATCAGGCCAATGTAATCATGAATTTACAGGTACGTGTTAGTACTTGAAAACTTTATTATATTTGGGAATGTGATCAAAGTTTTTACTTTGTGATTTGTTTGGGGCGGGTTAGTCTCATGAGTCGGTGAGAGCGGTTTCCATCAGTTTGGGTAAAGCGAATTTGTTGCCCGAAATTAAAACGGAAAGATGTGGCCATCGGTATTGGTAAACTTTCGGTCGTATGGGATGTTTATTGGGGTATCTTCAGATTTCTGAAATTGAAATGACTGAAAATACAAAATTTTGTGGGCAGTAGTTAAAGTAAAAGAGCTGCCTGATATTTGTGGGATTGCCGACTTGAGTTATCGTTGCCTACCACTATTATTGCTTCTGGTAGCCAAGCTGATTTGTCACTATCTGCTATTATTATTCAGAAAATTCTTTCTGGTAATTTGGATGTGATAAAAGAAATATGATGCATTATAGAGATTAACGTAATATTGATACCAGTAAATGTTTGACTGTGAACTATAAACGAAGTATTCTTATAGTTCGAAATTATTTTGGGATTTATGGTAAAGGCCCAGTTTATAGAATTATCGGGGTGAGTGTGATTGAAATTTAAAGTTTCGTTATATACGTGAAAAGTTTTAAAGCAAAGGGACGAGCATATCAGATGACTACGGTAAAGATTGGAGAGACATCGAATGTGGAGACAGGTACACTTTAGTATATTCAATATGAATTAAAGTGTTATTCGAGTCTGGTACAGACGATTTGTATGTTCTCTCTCACTATTGGTTATTCGCATGTAAAGCCCGAATATTTTGGGTTATGCTTTGATATTGAAAATGATCAGCGATAATCAGATTATGATTACTGAAATACGTGATGACTGACATATTTATATATATGGTTGAGTAACATCGATTCAAATTGCTCGCCAATGCTTTGAATGAATTTGATGTTACTTTGAACGAATTGGTTGGCCACTAGAAATTCATAGTGGCCATAACGCGTCCTAAATTCCGTCTTCGCCACATCCTCTTATCTCACTCTTACTTGGTGATAACTAGATCGAAGGTCGATTTTCGAGAAACAACCCGCCCCTTGAAGTTCATCAAAGAGGTCATCAATTCTTGGGAGTGGATATTTGTTCTTCACGGTTGCTTTATTGAGTTCTCGCTAGTCGATGTACATTCTCATCGTGCCATCCTTTTTTTTTCACGAACAAGACCGAAGCTCCCCACGGTGATGAGCTTGGCCTCACAAAACCCTTTTCTAGAAGATCTTCTAGTTGTGTCATCATCTCTTGCATCTCGGATGGTGCCAATCGGTAGGGTGCCCTAGCAATCGGAGCGTTCCCCGGTACAAGATCTATCCGGAGCTCTACTTGCCGATCGGGTGGCAACCCGGGAAAGTCTTCAGGAAATACATCGGAAAATTCACCAACAACCCGAACGTTTTCAAGCTTTTTCTTTTCTAATTTTGCATCAAAGACATAGGCCAAAAACGAAGGACATCCTTTGGCTAGGCACTTGCGTGCCCTGCTAAGGTTAACAACGCTACCTCTTCTTTCCATCTCTCCCCGTAGACTACCACCATGCCGCCATCAGATAAAGGAATCCGGATCAATTTCTTGGAGCATATAATATCGGCTTGGTTCTCGGCCAGCCAATCCATCCCAGCTACCACATCAAATCCTCCTATTGCCATAGGCATGAGGTTTACCGAAAATTGCATTTCTTCGATCTCTGTCGTTCAATTTCTAAGAACATCCCGAACTAAGACTTGATTACCATCGACTATTTCAACAATAGGCACAAGAGGTCTTGGGTACAAGGTAGTAGACACAAACGAAAAAGTAGCACCAGAAAAAAAATGAACATGAGCGGGTACAGAGTTAACAAGGAATGTACCCGACACCACATCTACTGACTTCCTTGCTTCATCCGTCGTCATCTTGAAGGCCCTCCTCGTAGGTTTAGGAGTGTCTTCCTTCCTCCCTTGACTTCCTCCCGTCCTTAATTTCGGGCATTCCCTATTGAAGTGCCCCGGCTACTTGCATTCGAAACAAACAAGTCCCTTAATAGGACAACCGACTATGGTATGACCAGGCTTCCCACAATTGGGACAACCGATAGAGGTATAGTTGCAATAGCCGTGATGTTTCTTTTGGCAACGGGTACACCACCTAGGTTACCGACATGAATTGCCCCCTCGGTGGTTGTTGAAGGGACCCGACTTCTTGGGTGGCGCCGAGTTTCCTTCCCACTTTCTCTTTTCTCCGGCTGCCATCCTCTCCTCTTTGCCAAGATTGTAAGCGTTCTCCTTGAGCTTGTTCGATTGACTCTCTAAAAGTAGAGACTTTTGAAACTCGAACCATTGCCATCATGTCGAATATCAATCCTTTGATGTACGCTTTCACCTTCTCCTTTTCATTCGGGGACACGTGTCCCACAAGGCTCAACTTCTCCACAAACAAACGGGTGTACTCTCTCACGGTCTTGCTCTCTTTCTTGAAGGCCCGAAACTCATCAACAATCCGGTCGATCGCCCTCTGATTGTAATATTTTTCCATCTCCTTCGTTTTGAACATTTCCTAAGTAAGCATGGACACAATAGGAAGTCCAAGAGTGGCCATGGTGACGTTCCACCATGCTAAGGCATCGCCTCGAAGCATTTGTGAAGCAAACTTCACTCTTTGTTTCTCCCCAAACTCGCTCGAGTTGAAAGCTTGCTCGATTTCCCGCAACCATATTATACAAACTACCGGGTCATCCGAACCTAAGAACTCGGGTGGCTTGGTGCATAAAAAGGTCTTGTTCGAGCAACCTTTTCTCGTCCTTCTTACATTGCCCCTGGGAGTCTCTTCAGTACCATGACTAGTTTCGTTCCCTTCAGAACCCCTATGATGTTCTCAGCAGTAGCTTCATTTCTTCGGTGACTAGCATCCCATTCTTCCTACATCTTCAGAATTACTTCATGTTGTTGGGCCTTAGCGGAATTAACTGCTTGCATCATGCAAAGCCTGAATTCATCTTGAGAGCCCCCCTCGACCATTAAAGGGTCATTCACGGTGAGTTGGACTTCTGGCATGCATTCCACTCTGGGTACAAATCCTCGTGGGATGTTAGGGGCCAAGGGTGGCTGAGTGACATCCGTTGTCTCCCACGGACCCGGAGTCAACATACTGACAACCGCACCTTCTTCTTCGTTTCGTGATCTAGTACGCGTGTTAACCATCTTGGTCTGTCAAGAGCATAGATTAGGAGTAAGACAAGGCTAAACATAAATACGTATATTACATTCATCATTCATCAAAACAATAGTAAGGTAAGCATACTCACATAAAAATATATCCAAAATAGTATTAGCTACATGATATTTTGAATATATCACACATTTCATGATTAGTGCATTTCCGTCGACTCTAAAGCTCTCCCTATCTCAAGAGTGTATACCCACATCTCACAATTTAATATTTAAGTCTCAACTTAAGTCTATGCATCTTAGATTCGTACCTAGTTTGCTTAAACTAGAGCTCTGATACCAACATGTAACACCCTAAAAATAGGAGTAAATTTAAACCGAAATAACTCGCGGAAAGGATACTAAATAAAATAAAGATCACCCAATCAAATGGGAAAGATTATAGTGTTTACATCAATAAATGGATACTAATAAAAAACCTATTAATCTGTATAAATCTGAAACATGGAGAATGAAAAAAAAACTCAGCTAAAACCCGTGCTTAGGGTCCAGTCAACTGAATTTTGGTACTACTGCGACCTGGCGCGCGACCTAAGGTCGCGCCGCAGGCCTCACGCTTGGGGGTGGGTTACAACAGTGACATACGCGGTTTGGTGGAGGACCTGGGCTCGCGGGCCTAGTCGCGTAAACTGAAAAAAACGCCCAGTGGGCCCTGACGTCGAGTAGCAGCTGATGCCAAACAAACCTCCTCATACTAAAACCATTTAAACCCCAAGTTTCTCATTTAGGAACGTATTAGTTACCCGATTCACTCCCAATGCAATTTAATAACTATAATGCTCATAAAAATAAGTATTTAACTTTAAACTACCACTTAGAGTTATTTCTTTATACGCAACATGCCTAATTATATAAAGACTTTTAAAACTAAAATTTGTTTAAATCACCATCTATGGACTAAATATAACAACTTGGAGTTTCTTAAATTTCCGGGTGTTACGTTCCATCTATACATATATTGTATATATGTATATCTACAAATTATTAATTCTTTGTATATTTAAGATTATATTATATTTATATTTTATAGAATTTATTTTGTACTTGTATTTATATTTTTATATATTTTATGTAATTGAATTTTGAATTTTCCATCTATGTAATTTGTATCGTGGTCTGATCTTATAGTTTCTAGCACAAACTGAATTATCCATATATTTTATATATAAATATAAATACACAATACATTTTATAAAAGATAAATATAATATATCATATAAATATAAATATATAAAATATAAATAGTTTTTAAATAAAAATATAAGGTGCATATAAATATGTAATATAATTTACTAGTGGTGTACCCGCACGATGCAGCACGGGTGAGTCACAATTCCGAAACATTTGTTTAATCTTGAATCATGTTTCTTTATCACTTTCGATTTTATTGGTTTTATAGGAAGTCAAAAATATCCAAATGTCCCAATAGATTAATTTATGTGACTTAAGTTTATATAATCCAACACTAAAATTGTCTCAAAAACATCATATAAACTTATTACAATACTTTTAAATAGAACGTGCTATAAACTCAAACTTGATTTGGTGATCTTAAGATGTTGTTTTGATTGTAATTGTAGTTCACATTTTTTAAAGGTCTAATTATATAATATTCCATCATATTAATTAGTAGGATCACGTTTTATCCTGTTTTTTAAATATGTTCGACATTAGTTTTAGGTGTTTGCGTATATCACAGGATTGAAGCTTGTGCTAACATGAATGGAGGGAGATGAAACTATACCAAACTATTCCTTACAGAAGGTGAAATCAATGCGATAAATTCGATTTTCCAATCCAGAGTACAAAATAATGTTACAATGAAACTAGAAACAATCAATGAAGTTGGAACAACAAAGTTTTCGGCGATTTGACCAAAATGAAAAAGACACCAATAAAAATAACATGTTGAAGCACCTAACACTATTACTTTGTTATCCATCTATAGAACTACAAACTAAAAAACCTATTAGCAAACCTTCAAAATAAATAAAGAGAAAACACTATGAAACATACTATATCACCTAAAATTAAACAAATAATCTGTGATAACACATTGTTACCATGAAATTGAAGACTAAGGGGCCGTTTAACAAATCTCACCCGAGTAAGTGCTTATCGGCAAAATTCAACACTATCACTTACTTACCGGGGAAGATTTTAGTCCACGAAAAAGAGCATCATATGCAACAATTTGTCCAGTAAGCGCTGTTAAACCTAAGAAGTTAAGAAGTATGAACCATAAGATGGAAGTATGATATGACGTGGCACACTCTTACCTCATGCGTCTCCGCTTACAACTGAATTCTGTTATACGCTCCTACCTGCCGATGTGTCAGTTTGTAATTGGTTAGCTTGTTGACTTTACATACTTCTGGAGATCATATTGTGCATTTTATTCATGTATCTGTAACCGATCTTCAAGGTTATCAATACAATCTCAGTATGTTCTTCATTTCTTATGACTTACTGTTTGTTTGATAATTACTGTTGTTAATTGATTTGAATTGCTTTCGCTTATACTTTGATTCTCAAATCTCTCAATTAACTATTCAGAAAGGGATCTGGGTTCCAACAATTGGTATCAGAGCCATCTAATCAATCTATTGATTATTTGATCTCTTCCATTTGGAGAAATCTCTCTTCTACAGTAATGTATCTTTCAGTTTTATACTATTGTTCATAACTCTACCCTGTTCTACGAGAATTTGATAATCTCATAACAATTTTCTCCAAAATAGTGGTAATTGTGGTTAAATTGGAAGGATATCGACCTGTTTTTTTATTCAATTGGAATTTAATTGTTCTAAATTTCATATAATCGTCAAAAAAAAATTCTCCCATCTCATTTCTCTGTTCTCTGTCACAAATGGCAAATTCAAATCTAAATGTTGTTTACACCTCTGGTTCTCTGACCAAACCTCCTACTCTCATTCGTGATGAATATCCACAATGGAAAATTCGAATGATAAATTTCTATGAAGGATTGGATACAGAACTCTACCCTACTGTCCAAAATGGTCCCTTCGTACCAATGACTACAATTCCACGAATTCCTGCTACTACCAATACTGATGAAGTCCCATCTCAAAAAGTTCCAAAGCTGAAGGGAAACTGGTTTGATGAGGAAAAAGCCAAAGTTGAACTAGCCAAAAAGGCTAAAACTCTTCTTATCATGGCTATTCCAAATGAGATTTTTCAATCTCTGGATTCCTGTGATACTGCCAAGGAATTATGTGATCAATTAGAAAATCTTCTGGAAGGTGGTGTTAAAATGAAGAAAAACCAAAGAGCTCAAGCTCTGAACGAGTATAACAGCTTCCAAGCCAATCCTGAAGAGTCTCTAGAACAGACCTATCATAGATTTAACTCTTTAATAAATCTATGTAAAAGATGTGATATTATTCGATCCCAAGAAGATAACAACGTCCTATTTCTTAAACGATTGAATTCAGAGTGGTCAAATCTTTCTATGTCCCTTCAAGCAAATCAAGATCTGGAGCTATGGACTCTGCATGATGTTTTTGGCACTTTGCAAGCCCATGAGAAACAGGTTGTTCAGAAGAAAACAGCTATAGGAGGACCTCTGATTTTGATCTCCAAATCTAAGGGAATGACCAGAAGAAGAAGTGAAGAAAAGAGAGGAAAAATCAAGACATTCATATCAGAGGCTATTCCGGAGAATGATTCTGACTCTGATGATGAAATCAAAGTCTTTGCTGATTCTTTGGCTCTTATTACCAAACAATTCACTCAAAGGTTTGGGAATAGATCATTTCAGGGGAAAAGAAGATTTGATCGATCGACTACTTTTCCTCCCAAACAAGAGATTCAGAGAGCTGAGAAATCTGACGCTGAGAAGAAAGAAGATGAGATGAAAAAGAAGGATGTGTGCTACGGATGTGGCAAGCCAGGACATTACTTTAAGGATTGCAGAGGAACTCTTGATAAAGACAAGACGTACTACAAGAACAAATATAAGTACAATGTCACTGAAAGAGCTCATTATGCTGAGAAAGAAAACTGGTTAGGAGATGAGTCTAGCGGTGATGAGGCCATGTTTTGTGGGATGGCAAAGACAAATGAGTCAGAAGATCAACCTTCTGAATCTCCGGTTAGTACTTTCTCTGAATCATCTGAACTTGAAAACACAATTGTGCTTTTATCAAACAATTTTGAAGAACTAAAACAAAAGTTTACAATTGAAAAGAAATTACGAAAAGGAATTGAAAAAACTCTTTCTACAACACAAAGGGAAAGAGATATTTACAAAAGGAAGATGGATATTTTAACAGAAGAGAAATTGGAACTTAGCACTGAAAAAGAAAAGGATTTCCATGACCTAAAAAAATACTGAAGTTATGCTCAAAAAGGAGAACTTAAATTTTAAAAAACTTTTGGTAGAAAAAGACAAGGAGATTCAAGCTAAAGAAAGTGACAGATTAAATTCTGTAGCACTTCAAAATTATTTTCAAAAAGAGAGAGAATTTTTACATGTTGAACTTCAAAACAAGAAGCTTCAGATCAAAACCTATTTGGATGCACAAAAAGTTCACGACAAAATTAATACACAAGTAGGAAGATCTGGTCTTGGCTTTGAGGATTTAGATCCCTACACATGTGAAAAAAGGTCTACCTTAAATTCTATTTTCTGTATGGGACAAGAACAGAAGCCAGTGTTTCCAATTTTATATGAACAATCACTCTTCAAACGATCAAAACTTGAAAATGTTCATCATCAACGAAAACTCAAGTTCAAAAATATTGTATACTCATCTGGAAAACCGAATGTTGATCTGAATAAAATTCAGAAGAAAGATGACATTTTCAAATTTGGCTTGAATGATCATGTAACATTGAATCCAGAAGCTGATGCCTTTATTCCTACACAAGTAGAAGAAGAGTTACGACTTAGTTTTGAAAATGATATTCTCTCAACTCTGGATAAATGTTTTAAACTTGAAAATGAAAATGTTCTGCAAAACCCCTCAGAAAACAATCCAGAGATGTTTCTTTATTTATTAATAGATTTGCATCTTTTTGAATCTCAAGATAATTTGGAAGTAATCACATATCCTTGGGAGACTGATGATCAAGGTGAAGATTTCTTTGATAATTCTGAAAAGTATTTTTCTAAATTAGAAAATCAATCTCCATCCACTCTCACCAAGTCTTCAGAGGTCATTAAAAATAAGGATGCCCCTTTCTTATATACCAATGAACCTCAGGAAATCAGAACCTCTGATAAATATGTTGAAAAGCATCCTAGTGGCATACCGATTCTCTCTGCTTCTGTAATAGGACAGAGAAAATCAATATCTATTCATCCAGACTTCATAGGGATGTGTCTTAAAGCCAAATCTTGTCTTGAACTTGAAAAAGAAGAAAATCTCAAAATATTTTGAAAGATAAACAATCTCTGAAACCCAATCTTCCAAAATTTACTTATGTTCAAAAGGGAAAATGGAAATCTAATCTCTCTGCTCCTATTTCAGTAACTTCGAAAGCTCCTAAGAAGGCAAATCAGAGGAAGCCTCCGCTGAAGAACATTTCAGATTCTAAACATAAGTCTAGTCTAGATAGGAAGTTCTATAGAACTATTGATACTAGAAAAGACAATATTAAGAAAAAATGTAGTTCTCATTATCTTAATGAAAATTCAATGAAATCTTTTCTGTCTCAGAATTCTGAACGTTTTTCTATGTTCTTAAAATTGAAACAATTTTTCTTGAGGACCTCTGATCAGTCAAATGCTAATTTCTCTTACTGCAAAAATAAGCAAAAGAAAAACAATAAGATTAAAATTGCAAAGAAGAATCCTCAAACCTCTGCTAAATCAAATCCAGAGCATACAATTGAAAGACCCAAAACTAACATTAAAGGACCCATAATGCGATGGGTACGTAAAAAACTCTGATTGATTGCAGAAGCAGCATGTGCATATCTGGTATCTCGACTCTGGATGCTCGAGGCACATGACTGGAACAAAAAACTTACTCTCCCAATTCAAAGACAAAAGTGGTGGAGTTGTAATGTTTGGCGATAATGGTAAGTGTCAAATAAAGGGCTACGGTACTTTACAATAAAATAATATTACCTTATCTAAAGTGGCTCATGTTTCTGGATTGAAACATAACTTGCTAAGCGTAATTCAACTCTGTGATTCTAAAATCGTTGTGGTATTTGATGAAAAACATTGTTACTTATTTTCTAAGGCAGGTGAGGAACTCTGGAGAGCTGACAGAACAAGTAATCTATATATGATAAATTTCACATCCAAGGATGGTAAGGAAACTCTCTGTCTTATCTCCAAACAGAGTGAAGTTGCATGGTTATGGCATCATAAAATGTCTCACTTAAACTTTGACTCTCTTGAAATGCTTGTCAAACAAAAGTTAGTCACTGGTCTTCCAGAAGTTCACTTTCAAAAAGATCATCTTTGTCCTGCATGTGAAATGGGCAAAATTAAACGAGCTTCTCATAAAACAAAGAGTGATCATTCTTGTACTCGACCTCTGCAATTGTTACATGTTGATCTCTGTGGTCCCATTGCAATTCAGAGTCTCTCTGGCAAAAAGTATATTCTGGTACTTATTGATGAATTTTCCAGGTATACTTGGCTCGCATTTGTAAGACAAAAGTCAGAGGTGCCTATCGTATTACAGAATATGATGACCAGTATCCCAGTTCTTCTACATCAGAAGATCCAACAGCTCAGAAGCGACAGCGATACTGAATTCAAGAATGCCAAGCTTGAGGCATACTTTGTTGCAAATGGAACCACACAAAATTTCTCTGTTGTACGCACTCCTCAACAGGATGGTGTAGTTGAACGTCGCAATCGAACCCTGGTAGAAGCAGCCAGAACGATGCTTGCAGCTTCTGGTCTTCCCATTCATTTCTGGCAGAAGCCGTAGCCACTGCTTGTTTCACTCAAAATCGCTTCATAATTGTCAAGAGGCATCTCAAAACCTCTTATGAGCTTATCAACAAACGAAAACCCTCTGTCAAATTTTTTCATATTTTTGGTTGCAGGTGTTTTATCTTAAATGACAGAGACAAACTTGGTAAATGTGATCCAAAGTCAGATGAAGCTAAATTCTTAGGATATTTGTTAAACTCTAGAACCTATCAAGTTTTTAACTTACGTACTAAGACTGTTATGGAAAGCATTAACATTGATTTTGATGATTAGACCCAACTACTTTAGAACTTAAACTTAATACAGTGACTTCTGATTATCTTTCAGGACCCAGAGAATCCGAGATCGATGCTATTTTTCAAGATTTTCTAGGCGAAGAAATATTTTCGGAACAAATACCTCGTACCCCATACTTAAGTATTCCTGAAGTTCTTCACACCTCTGGAATAACCGTATCTGGTCCTACTGTCTCTGCAACAAGTTCCCCTATCATCTCTGCTCCAATCTCATCACATGCAAGTCCAGAAGTTACTCCAGTATCTTCATCTGAAGCTACTTCTGTATCTTCATCTGAGGGGGAGATTTCAGGCACTAATGATTCAGATTCAACAATTCCAGATGAGGTTATTCAATCTTCCGAAACAGAAGTTTTGGCTCAACACGTACCACAAACAAGGATGACAAGATGGACTAAATCACACACTCCAGATCTCATCATTGGTAGTCCATCTGAGGGTATTAAAACAAGATCAGCTACTGCTAATGAAGCATTTTATGTCAACTTTCTTAGCATGATCGAACAAAAGCATGTTCATGAAGCCTTGATAGAACCAAGTTGGGTTGAAGCTATGCAAGAAGAATTACTTCAATTTGAACGTAACAAGGTGTGGAACTTAGTACCTTTACCAAAAGGAAAAATTGCTATTGGTACTAAGAAGGATGAAGACGGAATAGTGATCAGAAATAAGGCTCGTCTGGTGGCTAAGGGATATTGTCAAGAAGAAGGCATGACTATGACGAAACATTTTCCCCTGTTGCAAGACTTGAAGCAATAAGACTATTTCTGGCTTTCTCTGCATACAAAAACTTTAAAGTATATCAAATGGATGTTAAATGTGCATTTTTGAATGGTTATCTCAAAGAATAAGTGTACGTTGAACAACCTGCTGGTTTTAAATATGCAAAACATCCAGAATACGTTTTTCTTCTCGACAAAGCTTTATATGGTTTAAAGCAAGCACCTAGAGCCTGGTATGAACGCTTATCCAAATTTCTGATCAGCAAAGGTTATGAGAAAGGTAAGATTGATACCACACTGTTCATCAAAAGAGGCAAAGGTATGTTAAATATTGTTCAAATTTATGTGGATGACATAATATTTGGCTCTACTCATCAAACTGAAGTAGATCTGTTTTCTGCATTGATGGAAAAGGAATTTGAAATGAGTATGATGGGAGAACTAACATTCTTTCTTGGACTCCAGGTTAAACAAAATATCGATGGTATCTTTATTAACCAAGCCAAGTATGTTTCTGACATGCTAAAGAAATTTCACCTTCACAATTCATCACCTATGAAAACACCTATCTCTCCTAGTATGAAACTAGGTCCTGATTCTTCTGGGAAACCAGTAGATTTCATGGGCTACAGAGGTATGATAGGGTCTCTTCTGTATTTAACTGCTAGTAGGCCTGATATTATGTTTGCCACCTGTCTTTGTGCTCGATATCAAGCCAATCCAAAAGAATCCCATTTGGCCGCTGTCAAAAGAATTTTTAGATACTTAAAGGGAACTCCTTGATTGGTCTCTGGTATCCTAAAAATTTTGGGTTTGATTTAATGGCATATACAAATTCTGATCATGCAGGATGTAAGCTGGACAGAAAAAGTACCTCTGGTAGCTGTCAACTTTTGGGAAATAGACTTATCAGGTGGACATCCAAGAAACAAAATTGTGTCTCAACATCTACTGCAGAGGCTGAATATGTTGCTGCTGCTAGTTGTTGTTCACAAGTTATTTGGATGAAGACTCAACTCAGAGACTACGGACTGATATATGATAAGATTCCCATCCTATGTGATTCAGAGAGTGCCATTGCCATTACTGAAAACCCAGTCCAACACTCCAAAACAAATCATATTGATGTCAGGTATCATTTTATCAAAGATCACGTAGAGAAGGGCACAATAGAAATGTATTTTGTCTCTACTGATTACCTACTAGCTGATATTTTTACAAAAGCTCTGGATGAGAAGCGTTTTAATTTTTTAATCAGCAAGTTGGAGATGATAAACATGTAAATCTTATTTTTTATTATTCTCAGAGCTGATCAGAGACCTATGATCGCTTTTGATGGTTTTATCCAGAAGCATTCAGAAGTCTCTGACCATCTCTGTTTCTTGAGCTTTTTATTCCTTTATATCCAAGTGACAACAGAAAGGAAGCATCTCTTGAAAAGCAAAGGGGGAGAATGGTACAAATTCTGAGGGGGAGCTTCGAGTCTGTTTCCAGGGGGAGAAAAACTAAGTCTAACTTTTGTTAGCTGTCCTCTGAACATTTTCTTTCCTTAAGATTGTTTTAAATCTGCTTCTTCTGATTAACTCTTGCCGTCAAGGTTATTCAGAATTTTCAGATTTAACTTAATCTTTTCTTGAAAAATTGTTCTTTTGACATTCTTAGGTCAAATTTTTTTTTACCTATTGTTTATTGACTTATTTTTCTTTTGAAATTTTAACATCAATAAGTCTATTTTTAATTAACTCTTGTCTTCAAGGTTAATTAAAAATTTTCTTATTATTTATTAATTTCTTAGAAAACATCAGTCAATGAATATTAAACTTTCATTTGGATCGAAACTGCTTTATTTCTCCAAATGTCTGACTTTAAATTCATTAAAAGATTTAATCTCAAATATTGGTTTAATCAATTAAAATGTTATTTTTCTTGATTAAATACTAATTTTTCTTATTATTTTCTTTTTAATTTTTTTTTGGGGATAATCAAACGATTTACCTTCGATAAACCTTTCAGTGACTCATCAAACCCGTGCTAAGTCATCATTTACACGATTTATGC
This sequence comes from Silybum marianum, assembly GCA_036898165.1. Classification (NCBI taxonomy): domain Eukaryota; kingdom Viridiplantae; phylum Streptophyta; class Magnoliopsida; order Asterales; family Asteraceae; genus Silybum; species Silybum marianum. The sequence goes on from CM072529.1 coordinate 35,764,433, forward strand.
TTTACACGTGTTTTTCATCGTGTGACTGCATGACTACACGCCTACGTCCTTACATCAGCATAACTAAATCGTTTTTCCTTTTCCCCAAACTCAAAAACCCTTCTCATTCCACATTACTCTCAAACTCTCTCATATAAAAACCCCATACACAGTACTTCATCTTCTTCCTCGCGATTTCTACAGTAATTGCTTCTCTACTTTCAAATTATCCCAAGAATACCTAACCATCCATCAATGGCCTCCCGACTTGCAAACCCAAATCTCAATGATGATGAAGGTCTTCTTGTTGATTCCACTGCTGATAGTGCTCCAATCGTCAAATTGCCTTTGAAAGCAAATAACGTGCAGGTTCTCCTCGATCCCAACACCTATTTGGCCGAATTCAGGGTCCTGGTCGAATTTATTCAACAACATCAACTAAACCGAGCCCTAACCTTGACAAATCCAAATGTTCCTGAGCTTTATGTCCAAGAGGTGTGGCAGTCAATGTACAACGCAGATGAAGATACCCTGCATGGAAATTTCAGTCATCCCAATGCACCTGAAAATGCTGTGGAAATACCCATCAGAAAGAAGAAGATTGCTAGGTATTTTTTTCACTTCCCTTCCTCTACACTTGAAAATAATGGTGAGATTGTGCCAAACCCTGCCCTAGACCAGAATCCATCATCTGAAGCCCTGCTCTCCTTCGTTCAACTCTTGGGTTATAATGAGCATTTATCAAAACTCTCTAAATTCAAACGCAAGAAACTGCCCCCAATGTGGAACACGCTCATCTCCATTCTCAACAAAAGTCTCACATGTAAAATTGGATCCCAAGACCAAGCCAGCAAAAACATCCTTACAATTATGTATGGAATGTACTTTAATCGCCCTCTGGATTATGCAAGCCTCCTCTTTCAAGAGATCAAAGTCGCTGTTCACACAAAAGTATCCCTCCAGAATCAAGGAAAACCATTACCTGCCTTGATGTTTCCCAGGTTCTTGTCTCTGTTCACCTACCCAGCGATTGGTGCTCTTAAAGCTCCTCTGATTCAACCATTTTGCAAGATCGCATCCATGAGCTCCCATAAACCAACTATCGATGTCAATGGTTACTCATCTCCAAGGGAACTCTCCAGGTATATGCTCAACCTTATTCCTTCCTCCTCTCTCTATCTCTTATCTTATAAACACTCTATGGTATTCTCAGAACAGAGAATACCTACCCCAGAGCACTTAGAGCCAAATTTAGGAAGTGAGGGGTCACGTGAGGCTGAGTTTGAAAAGAATCAGAGTGCACAACCGAGTGTTTCTACCCATGTCGACCTCTTAATGCAAGAGGGTACTGAAGATGTCCATCGCGACACATATGAGCGCAACTCTCCTTCTTTCCCAAGGGAAACCACATTTGCTGAGGTAGATGCCAACACATTTACTCTCATTGACCAAGGACCACCCAGTCCAAACCACCCAGAAACCATTCGATCAGAGGATATTTCTCAATCTTCTGCATCAAGCACTACCGAGGAACCAAATCCTCTTCATCATTCTCTCAAAAGAATGATGATGATATTATAAGAGTTCATTCGCCCCAGAACTCGCCACACTCCACACCAAATGTTGCTGTCTTTGTGACCAACAATGTCATAGGGACCTCAGAAGATAAGTCCATATCTTCTGATAGTTTAGAAGCTGAGGAAATCCCATCAGAGGGGTTACAACAATAAGACGCACCACTTACCGGAGTGTTTACACTTCATCAAGGTAAGCACATTGTCTTTAGCATCTCATCCTCTGATGATGAGGACTCTGTTGAGACAATCAGAACAACTGAAGAGGTGGCTGTTAATCATAGCCCTCGAAGACAGGTTGGAAGTCCCTCCACACTCAACGCCAACACAGGTGTGAAAGAGGGCCTCTCTGAACGCGAGAGTAAAGGGGCTCCATGTGTTGGAGATACACCGGTTACACATTCTGAGTTCGTCAGCAATGCAGCGTTTCAGGCATTTGGTAATAAACTTCAGAGATCTGTGGAAGATCTAAAATTATCCCTGGATTCTCACAATGCCATTCTTCTTGCAATTCAAAATGAACAAACTCAGCATACGCGAACTTTGGAGGCACTCAGAGAGCTTATCTCTACAAATGCAGAAGCTCATCGAACACAGGCTTCTGATCATTTTTCTTCTCTGTACAAAGGCATCCAGGCCAACTCTGATGCTATTTTCTTTATTCCTGATGAAATTCCAACTCCAGAGGTCACCATCTCTGTTGATGAATATGGCTCCTTGGTGGCAGATCTTCAGAAGATTATTAAGGCTGTCCAACCCTTGAAGACACTTCTGGATCATCCCTGGTAAAGAAGTCCGACATGGCTGTCTTTTAGAAAGCAATGCTAGAAAGAATTAATACTCTCACTTCCAAGTATGTCTCAAAAACCACTGCCAACACTTCAAATGTGGATCTGAAGCTCACTTCTCTGGAGTCTTCTATTTCTCAATTATCTTTAATGGTAAGCTCTCTCTCTGCTACATTCGCTGCTAAACAGAAGGCTAAGGAAGAGAGGGCATGCAAAAAGTCTGAACTTAAAAGGAAAAGATTTCAGGATCAGGATCCTGATTCTCAGAAGGGGGAGAAAATGCCAGAATCCAAGAAAGCTAAAACTACTATGGGCACTGATACTTCTTCTCAAGATAAAGGAAAAGCTTCTGCCTCATCTCCATCTGCACCTCCATCTTCAAAACAAACACCTCTAACTCCAAGACCTCTGGCCACACATTCCGGCACTCTTCCTAAGGATCCAGAAATGGCTCAATTTCTTTTGGATGTCATTGGCAACAACAGAAGTGTTCCCTACCCTCCAGATGTTGAAGCAGAAATTCTTAAAGCTAAGATTGCCAAGTCTAAAGCTGAAGCTTCAAAAGCTAAAGTTGAAGCCTTAAATAAAAGAAGAGATGAAGAAAGAGTAGAAGTTGAACTCCATGCAAAAGCTGAAGCAGAAAGAGCCTCTGCAGAAGAAGCAAGAGCACAAGCAGAAATATAAAAGGAAAAAGCTGAAAAAGCAACTGCTGAAGGATCATCAAATCGAACAACTGAAAATAGAGAAAAACTGCAGAGACTTGGAAGAATTGATCTTCCAATTCTGGAAGTCACAAAAAGATACATGTATGATCCTATAGATCAGAAGATCTATCTTATGTTGCCTAACTTCTCACATGGATACAATGTCAGTGATGCTGAAAAGGATAAATTCATGAGTCACAGGCAAGCTAGAAAGGATGTCTACACAACAGTGCCAATCAAGAGAATTTCTGCCATTAAGCATACTCCTTTTGAACAGACAGAGATTTGGTACACAATATATGAAGTAATCAGAGAAGACAATAAGACTTATTACTTCCGTGATAATGATTTATTGTCCATCTTTCCTTCTGATCTCATCTTTCTGGAGAATTTCATGAAGATTCAGATGACCAAAAGAAGTGATAACCAAGATCAAATTGCCTACTCCAGGATCATTCAATGCATGAAGTCTCTCATCAGATACAAGAGGCAAGTAGATTTTCAAATTGGAATCAATTACAATATTGACAATCTTGCAATCTCTGCTCCTAATAAAGACTTAGAAGGTATCAATTCTCTAAGAATCGGCAGAGTATTGATTAAACCAGAAGAAGGGGTTATCTTCAAAAGGCCAGATATAAGGAGTTTCTTCAGGATCAAAGAAGCACACATATATTCATCAGAAATTGTATACATTGCAAAATGTTACATCTCTGTTGATATCAACAACTATGATCCTGAAATAGCTGAGAGGATGGTAAAAAGACTTGATGGTCTTTTGAAGATCAGAGGAATCATCGACAAAATCTCAAAGATCATTTCAACAGATGATCCTCTCTAAGACAAAACAAGGATCATATTTCAAAATTCTGGTTTCATACTTAGGGGAGATTGTTAGACCTTAGGAGTATGAACCATAAGATAGAAGTATGATATGACGTGGCACACTCTTACCTCATGCGTCTCCGCTTACAACTAAATTCTGTTATACGCTCCTACCTGCCGACGTGTCAGTTTGTAATTGGTTAGCTTGTTGACTTTACATTCATTGTAATAGTATAAATAGATTAAGTCTTTGAATGTAAAAGTTGTCGATTGGAAAACATATTTTTGGAGATCAAATTGTGCATTTTATTCCTGTATCTGTAATCGATCTTCAAGGTTATCAATACAATCTCAGTCTGTTCTTCATTTCTTATTACTTACTGTTTGTTTGATAATTACTGTTGTTAATTGATTTGAATTGCTTCCACTTATACTTTGATTCTCAAATCTCTCAATTAACTATTCAGAAAGGGATCTGGGTTCCAACAAGCGCTTACCGTGGTAAGAGTCGTTTCCATCACTTACCCGGGTAAAACTCTTGGCCATTGTTTTCCTTGTCTTCGCTCTTACCGGGTAAGATTTTTGGTACTTGTTGTAGTCCTCCCGTAAGGTAATATGCTTGGTAAGCACTTACCCGGGTAAGCGTTTGGTAAACGGCCCCTAAGGCATCGTTTACTAAACCCGGTAAGTGCTTATTGGGTCACTTTACCTTATCGGATGAACATGACAAGGATTAACAATCTTACCCGCTAAAAGTGATGACAAGGATTGAGAGTCTTACCCGATAAGTAAGATTGACGACTCTTCTTACCCTGTAGGTACTTATCAAATAAAATATTGCATATGACGTTGGTTTAATATATTAAAATCTCACCCATATTTCTTCAATGCATTTGGGACTGTGCCTTGTAATCGATTGTTTTCCAAACTCTTCATTCAGTTTATGCAGAAAACACCAATGATAAGTTATCACCAACATTGAATAAAGGTGAAGGAGGAAGGTAGTGCAATCCAAATAACAGCTGCAAAAGGCAACAATCATTAGAAAAATAAATATGATAAGTTGTTCCTTCAATGTCGGCTCAATTTCATTTACAGACTTGGCTTCAACGAACTCAGCTGTGGAGAAGGTCCACGTTCATTCGTTTAACTTAACCGAATATGTAACACCTAAAATTTGTAACACCTCGGTTAAGAACCCTAAGTTACCAATTTTAAAACCTCCAATTAAAAACATTGATTAACCTCAAAATACGCGATATAAATTTTCTAGAAAAACTTCAAAATGTCCGTTCTATTTTAGTGATATTTCCAACCAAAACACAAACTCAAACCAAACATAACGGACTTTTACTTACATCCCGAATTAAGTAACAAAAGATCGGGACCTACATATAACCCGAAACACACTAATTACAAACTACCTTACTACATTAATAAGTAACGATAATAAACTACTAAATACCAAAAGTAAGTTCGTAGCCTTCAAAATCCACCAATAAACCTTCAAGTCAAACAACGGCTCATTTCTCTTTATTCGTCTTCTTTCCTGAGAAGGGTTGACACTTAAAAGGTAAGCGAACGCTTAGTGAGTTAAATAGTTAAGTGTTACATATCAATAATGCATATATATATAAACATACATGGTAAATTCTTATCAAAATAAAGTTAAATACATTAACCGAATGCTAAAGTGTCAACCCTGTTAAGAACAATTGTGTATTGGATACTAAAATCATGGAATTCCATATATTTAAACCATTATGACATACCATAACAATGATGTTCAATACAACGATAAAACATGATCAATAACCAAATATAATTTCAATAACTTTCGATTACCAATACATAACAAGAATCAAAATTGAATCGATAGACAGAAGGAGAACAGTGCATCACCCCGTCCTTCTCCTTCCGGGCTCATGCCAAAGTTCGAGTAACAATCGTACATCATGGGAAACCCCGCACTGCCCGCCTTCCTCTACTAGGTGTGTGCCAAGGTTCCCTACTCATTGCTCTTCCTCCTAACTGAGCAATGCGTATCTATAACCGCGGAAAGTCTCACCCGTCCAACCCGAGATCTTGACTTCGCCATCAACTTCCGACATACGACACGAAGTAGTACTCGTACTATGGCGTACAATTCGAGGAATAAAACAACAAGGACGAATCCGGAAAACAAACCGATGTTACGGGATCATTATGCGATATAGACTCGAGGAACAGAACGAAAGCCAAATCAAGACCATATGACTCAATTCTAAACCAGAAATGTTCATATAAATATATTAATTTATATATATACAAAACAATATGTAATAATTAACTATATAACTCACCGAGTAACCATATTATACTTGAAAATTTCCGAAATGAGCTAATATAGCAAGTCCAAGATAACACATCTAGAATACTTTCAACGCCTCCAAAATGTCTTAATTACCCCCTGGAGTGTATGCACAAAGAGTCGTAAGCAACCAATCTAAGAAACTCAAGTTATGCACATTTCCTATTTAAGCACTTTACATTGATTTTCATGTTCAGCTGCTACTTGCAGATCTGTTTTGACCACTTTAAACTCAGATTCAAGTCTTGATCATAAAACAAGAAATAAACTATACTCAATTATCTAACCAACGCAATTGGCCTCACCTCATTTGGATGTTTCTATGATTTTCTATGAATTTTACAAAGTAACAGCTACAAGCTGTCAAATAGGACATACCTGCACATTATGCTCTGTTTGCTCATCTTAAATTTAGAATGAGGTTAAGATGTCCAAATATGAAATAAACTAGACATTCATATATTTCTAATGCCACTGGATTCACCATCACAAGATTTTTCTATGATTCTATATGATTTTTCAAAGTCTGCACATTTCCAATACCTTCTAAAGTCGAAATTTCTCATTTCATACATCTTTCATACCAATTCAATTCCAACTTGTTCCCATTTCTTAATTTAAACCTAAAACAACATATTTCATATAAACAAAACAGATTCCAACCTTAATTTCATAATTTATATCATTCCCCCCAATTACTTTGACTTATCCAAGTCTAAATTGACATGAGAATGGATCATTTCTTGATAATCTATATCTTTATATCTATTAAAGGAGAAACCACCATGTATGACATGTCATCTCCTCAAGCCTAGAAATCATTTTTTCTTTTTTCTCAACATTTCACAAATAGCTTCATTCCATTAAAATTTCATTCCATTAAAATAAAAAAATAAAGAACAAGAAAATTGAAGAGGTGTACTATTGAAAAGACTCACCATTATTGTTTACTTAAACCTCTTTGTTCTTTCATCTTCCTTAATAAAGAGAATCTTAATTGCAAACATTGCAAGTTGATGTAATTTCTTTGCATTAATTTTTCCTTCAATATGTATGTGTATAAATATGTGATTATAGAAGATGAAAATATAGTTTTGTTGTCAAGAAACAATTAGAAGCTAAAATCCAAGCAAGTGAAAGGAAGGAGGCCGGTAGCGGACTACAATGTATTCCAACAATATGATAGTGATGAAGAATAAGAGTAATCAATCATATTTTATTGATTGCTTTAATTACGTATGCGAGATGGTGCTTCATGTACTATAGCTTTTTATTCATATTGTTATTGTTTTTTCCTTACATTATACAATTTTTCTAACATTAGTGGATACTCCTTACTCTTATTCCATTTCATATTTTTTTAGTCTTCTATTTCACTATACATCTCATCATGAAGATTGCTAATTTCTAAAGAAAATTTCTTTATAGAATATTGATTTTGATTGTATTGTATTGTGTTGTATTCATTACATAACGTTTGTTATCAATTAATGAATTATATTTCTTCTTATATATATTTCTTACCAAAATACTTTGTCACCATACATTGCAAATTGGTATAATTTATTTGCATTCATTCTTCCTTCACTATGTATGTGTATATATATATATGTGTGTGTGTGTGTGATTATAGAAGATAAAGATATAGTTTTTGAAACATATTCAAAATACTTTGCCACCGTGCATTGTTTTTGAAATTTTTTCAATGCATACTTATATATATATATATATATATATATTAAAGAAACAACTAATGATGAATGATGTGACATAATGATGTTTGAGAATTTCTCAAATTTTGGATTGTGGTGCTAAATTGATTATCCCAGATTGATAGAGAGAATAAAATTTCATAAACGTTATACGTATGTAAGTAGGAGATCATGAGTTGAAAGTTGAAAAGTTTGGGTTGGTCAAACACTAACTTTTAGCGTTATTCTTTACAAAAATCTCTTAAATTTTTAATTGTGGTATTGAGTTGATTATTCCATATTGATAGAAATAAAGTTGGATAAATATTATGAGTATATAAGTAAAAGATGATCAATTAAAATTTCAAAAGCTTGGATTGGTTAAATCATTCATCATCTTTTTTACAAAAAATTCTCAAATCTTCGATTGTTGTATGGGTTGGTTATCCACATTGTTAAAGAGAATAAAGTTTGACAAATGTTATTATTATATAAGTAGAAGATGATGAATTAAAATTTGAGAAATGTAGGTTGGTGAAATTTATTCTTAAATCTTGAAAAGTGGTAAGTTTGATGATCCCATATTGGTGAGAAAATGAAAATTATATGAAATATGTAAATAAATATATATTGACAAAGTAAGAGAATGTATTTTTGTGGCAATGCACATGGTTGGCTTTTTAGCGGAGTTTTTTTTGGAAGGAAAAAAATCTTTTAACTTGAATTCTAAATATCATGAAGGTATATAACTATACTTAATGACGTGATATCATGAGTATGACGTATTTCTTAAATCTTGAAATATAATGAGTTCTATTATCCTACATATATAATATGAAAAATTGTATAGAAAATGTGACTATATATATAGACAAGAGGAAATGATGCTTTTCTGTGACAACTCATAACCAACGGTATTTGATATGACGTTGTGAGATTTATTTATTCTCAAATCTTGCATTGTAGTATTGTTTTAGTCATCTCATATTGATGAGCGAATATTAGATTGTGGAATGAAGATGATTATAAGAAATGATGAAGGAAGGGCTTTGTATAAATTTGAAATTAGTTTGGTAGTCCTATATTGGTGAGGAAATGATTTTTCTATGAAACATATATATTGACAAAAGAGATGATGTTTATTGTGGCAACTCACAAGGTTGACTAACTTTAATCAAACCTTTTTTTTTGGAAAAATATCTTCAAACCCTTAGTAATAACAATAGTGATATGATTTGTGTGCAACAGGTCGTAACAACAATCCACTATCAACATATGAAACTAAACCAGTTATAGAGATACATTCTTCATTTTCGATTGTTTCTCATTAATTATTGGCCGAATAATTGTAATTTATCTTCATATGATCAAATATTTCCTTAAAATATTTATCACGACCACGCAACGCGTGGGGCCGACACTAGTAATTATATAAATACTAAAGCATACTTATTTGAACACTTAAGATCAAACCCAAATAAAATCTAACTCAAACTTAACATGAAATTCATCTTTCAAGAATGAGAAATCCAAGAATGAGTGAGAAGATAGGTTATACCTTTGATAGATGATCAATCCTTAATAAAATCTTGCAATTCCCTTTGATTTGAGTTAGGATTGAGCATTTGTATGTGTGAATCACACCTTCAATGTGTGTATATGTTCTTGACCTAAAATGAGAGGAAAATGGGCTAAAATTCGTGTTTTGAATGTTAAATCCCGAGTTGGGTCGGGTTGACCCGGTTGGGTACCCGTTTTGACTACTAAAACTTAAAAACTTCATAACTTTTCGCTCGGACCTCCGTTTTCAATGAGGTTTTCGCCTACACGCTCCTAAAGAGATAATCTATAACCTCCAATGAAAATATTACAAAAAAGATCTTCCGAAAAAAATCAGTTTTACGTACCCGTAACTTAGTTGTTACCGTTTTGACCAGATTTTCCAAGTTTCTCGTTTTAACTCCGTTTGACGTGAAATTTTCCGGATCCTCTAATATACTATTAAGAAGTACAATTCTAAAATTTCAACTCCAAACTCCCACTAAATCATAGGTTCTCTTATATGGCCACCACTACAACACTTAAGATTATCCACTTTGGCAATTAACAAACTTAATAATTTCTCATATTTTAATAAGTAATATTCTTTTAACATAAACAAATCATGCATACTTAGCAAATAATTGGATATATAAGAAATGGGATGTTACAAATACCTCCTCCTTTTGAGGATTTCGTTCCCGAAATCATTGATGTGAAAACAAAGAAGGGTATTTCGCCATCATCTCATCTTTACGCTCCCACGTCCAATTTGGTCATCGATGGTGTTTCTACTTAACCAAAACCAAGTCCACTTCCTTATTACGGAGGTTCACCTTTTTGTCGTTCAGGATTGATTCTGGTTCCTCAATGTATCTTAACTTCTCATCTACTTTGACTTCGGATAAGGGCACTGTCTCTTCATGTTTACCCAAACATTTACATAAATAGCCGACATGAAAAACATCGTGTATCCCCGTAAGTTCTTCCGGTAATTCTAGTCGATAAGCTTGTTTCCCGAAACGCTCTAATACTTTGAACGAGCCAATAAATCGTGGACTTAACTTACCTTGTTTTCGGAATCGAAGCACGCCTCGCCAAGGAGAAACTTTCAGCATTACCATATCACCAACCGGGAACTCGATTGGCCTTTTACGGCGATCAGCATAAGACTTTTGACGATCTTGTGCAGCTTTCATTCTTTCGCGAATAATTTGAATCTTTTCATGAGTGATTTGAATGAGCTCAGGACCTGCTAAAACTTTCTCTCCCGTCTCTCACCAACACAATGGTGTACGACACTTATGCCCATATAAAGCCTCGTACGGAGCCATTCTAATCGTCGAGTGGTAGCTATTGTTGTAAGAACACTCAACCAAGGGTAGGTAAGTATCCCAACTACCACCGAATTCTAAGACACATGCGCGCAACATATCCTCGAGGGTCTGAATGGTTCGTTCTGATTGACCATCAGTCTGAGGATGATAGGCCGTACTAAATGCATGACGTGTTCCCAACTCTCGTTGAAATCCAGCCCAGAAATTAGAAGTGAATCGAGAGTCGCGATCAGAGATAATTTTCACAGGTACACCGGGTCGCGAGACGACTTCATCAATGTACAACTGTGCCCATCGATTCATAGAATAAGACTCTCGGACAGGCAAGAACAGTGCAGATTTGGTCAACCATTCTACTACAACCCAAATACTATCGTGTTGTCGTTGGGTCTTCGGTAGTTTAGTAACCAAATCCATGGTTAATTCCTCCCACTTCCACATTGGTACCTCGAGAGGCTGTAAACTACCATATGGTTTCTGGTGTTCAGCTTTTACTTATAGGCATGTGGTCCATTTCCCAACATAACGTCCGATACCGGTCTTTATTCCAGGCCACCAGTAATCTGAACGAAGATCTTGGTACATCTTGGTACTCCCTGGGTGTGTCGATAATCGTGACTTATGTGCTTCCGCTAAAATAACATCTCACATACTACCAAGTCTAGGGACCCAGATTCAAGTCTTAAAGACCTTCAGGCCCCGTCCGTCTTCAGAAAGAGAATCAACATATCCCGCAATTCGTTCTGTTTTGACGTTCTCAGGCTTCAAAGCCTTAATCTGCCACTTCCGAATATCATCGAATAAATTAAATTTAACCGACGTGTGAGTGATAGCGTAGCATAAAAGTCCAGCATACATCTTCCTACTTAGAGCATCTGCCACTACATTGGCTTTACCCGGATGACATAGTATCTCACAGTCGTAATCTTTGATGAGTTCCATAGCATGTTGTTGACGCATGTTCAGGGTCTGTTGATCAAATAGATATTTTAAGCTCTTGTGGTCGGTATAGAGTTGACACTTGGTACCATAGAGATAGTGTCGCCAAAGTTTCAAAGCAAATACCACTGCTGCTGACTCAAGATCATGAGTAGGGTAGTTCTTCTCATAATTTTTCAATTGGCGAGAAGCAAATGCAATCACCTTGCTTCGTTGCATCAAGACACATCCAAGACCAAGTCAAGATGCGTCACTATACACGATAAAGTCTTCATTACCCTCAGGTAGAGCAAGTATCGACGCGTGTGTAAGACACTCCTTCAAAGTTGGAAATGCACAATCCTGGGCCTCATTCCACTCAAATTTGGCATCTTTACGAGTCAAAGAAGTTAATGGTACTGCGATCTTAGAGAAATCCTTGATAAATCGTCGATAGTACCCTGCTAGGCCCAGAAAATTTGGCATCTTTACGAGTCAAAGCGTTCTTTGGTTTCTCCTACTCTTGAATTGCTTTGATCTTGGCTGGGTCTATAGAAATGCCGTCTCCAGATACAGTATGCCCCAAGAATTTCACTTGGCGAAGCCAGTATTCACATTTCGAGAATTTCGCATAAAGTCGTTCTTTTCTCAACAATACTAGTATTTGACGTAAGTGTATAGCATGTTCATTTTCAGACTTTGAGTAAACCAAAATATCATCGATGAATACGATCCCAGACTTGTCTAGCATTGGACGACATACTCGATTCATTAAGTCCATAAATGCTGCAGGTGCATTTGTAAGTCCGAATGGCATCACGAGGAATTCGTAATGCCCATAACGAGTTCGGAAGGCAGTCTTGGGTACGTCTTCGTCTCGCACCTTGAGTTGGTGATAGCCAGACCGTAAGTCAATCTTAGAAAAGTAACTCGCTCCCTGTAACTGATCGAAAAGATCATCAATTCGCGGTAATGGATACTTATTCTTTATAGTTACCTTGTTAAGCTCACGGTAATCTATACACATTCGAAAAGTTCCATCTTTCTTCTTAACAAACAGGACTGGAGCACCCCAAGGAGATGTGCTTGGCCGGATAAAACCCTTATCCGATAATTCTTGTAATTGGTTCATCATTTCCTTCATTTCCGCGGGTGCGAGACGGTAAGGTGTCTTCGCTATTGGGGCTGCACCCGGTATCAATTCTATACGGAATTCTACTTGAAGATCGGGTGGCAATCCAGGCAGACCATCCGGGAATACATTCGGATATTCACAAACAATCGGAATGTTCTTCACCGTTTTCTTCGGTTCCTTCGTCGCATCCAAAACATAGGCTAGAAAAGATGAACAACCCTTGATTAGATAAGGATGAGCTTTTAACATAGACATTACCTTTATGTCGATCACACGTCGCTCCCCGTAAATGTATAGGTAATCCCCCTCGCTAATCGGTATCCGAATCGTCCGTCGTGAGCATATGATGTCGGCTCGATTTTTAGCTAACCAATCCATACCAATAACAACATCGAATCCACGTATAGTAGTTGGAATGAGATCGATGAGAAATTCATGGTCATCTAGAAGTAATGTACACCCTCTAAACACTTTATCATCAACTAATGGCATTCCACTCGTAGTGTCAACGGTGAAAGGATTTTCAAGCATAATAGGCATAGATTCAAGAAAACGAACATAATTATTTGACACAAAGGAATTTGTTGCCCCGGAATCAAATAAAATACGAGCAGGCCTAGAATTAACCAGAAATATACCTGTAACAACGTCGGGATCTTTCATGGCTTCCTCCGCTAACTTGAAATGCCCTGGCACGAGGTTTCGGTACGTTCTCCTTTTTGGTCGAATCCCCCGCTGTATGTATCGGTCGTTGTCTCGGTTGCTGTACCGACCCCTTACTTTCCTCCAGTTTATTCTTTGAACATTCTCGCATACGATGACCCACCACACCACAAGTATAACATGCCTTTTCCCTTTGAGGGCACTGAGTTCGAATGTGCCCAGCTTCACCACAACAAAAACATCGTACATAAGTTTGATCATTACCACATCGCCCCTGATGATTCTTGCCACATTGATTGCAGTTTCGTGGCGTATTCGACTGTATTGTATAAGCCTTTGAGGTAGTACGGGGTGTATTCTGCGATTGAGCTCGTCTTGGCGTGAAGAATCGAGATGATTTAGATGTCGGGGTCGAGAATGTTCTCTCAACTCTAGGTCGTTTCTCCGGCACATCTGAATCATCAGGAAGGCTCAGATCATGCTCTCGTTTCCTTGCGTACTCAACTGCTTTGGCAAATGAGGGTATGTCATGATTAATAACGAAATCGCGAATATTCCGTCGAATACCACCGACGAAATGATTAATCTTGTCTTTCTCACTTGGTTAAACCGTTGGGCAAACCGAAACTTACGATTAAACTCTGTTTCATATTCAATTATCGACATGGACCCCTGTTTGAGCTCTAGGAATTCTTTCTCAAGCTTCTGTTTCAGATCATCAGGACAATATTGTTCGTAGAACAATGCTTGAAATTCTTCCCACGTCGTTCTATCTCGAGTATTCGGATCCATCGATCGATATGTGGCATTCCACCAAGTGAGTGCACGGTCGGTAAGTGTTGCTGTGGCATAACGTACTTTATCCTCCTCCTGCACATAAACAATCTGAAATACCTTTTCAGTGTTTTCGACCCACTGCATCGCAAGTACTGGGTCCGTCTGTCCCGAGAACTCTATAGCCCCACTGCATCTAAATGTTTTAAAAGAAGGTCGGTCTGACTTTGGTTTAGGTAAGTTATCATTGACCGGCTTCGGTTCTTGGAGAACCGGATTCTGAGCATTAACTGGATTTTGCATTTCAGATAACTTTCTTTCAAACTCTATTCTTTGTTCTTGAAGGGCAGTCCGTGTTTGATCATTCATTAGTTTCAACAACCTCTCAGTACGAGGTGATAATTGAGCTTCATCGTCATTGCCAACATTTTCTTGACCATTTCCTTCCGGATTGAGGTTATCATTCTCAATATTTTGAGTAACCGGTGTATTGCTAGAGGCACCTTGTTAAGACATCGTACTGAAATTATAAAACATACAGAAGTCAAATAATATCCTACCCCTGAACCCCAACCAATCCTAAGTGTCTCCTATTAGTCTATATCACGTATACTCATAATCTAGTTACTACAACTCTGATACCATATTTGTAACACCTCGGTTAAGAACCCTAAGTTACCAATTTTAAAATCTCCAATTAAAAACATTGATTAACCTCAAAATACGGGATATAAATTTTCAAGAAAAACTTTGAAATGTCCGTTCTATTTTAGTGATATTTCCGACCAAAACACAAATTCAAACCAAACATAACGGACTTTTACTTACATCCCGAATTAAGTAACAAAAGATCGGGACCTACATATAACCCGAAGCACACTAATTACAAACTACCTTACTACATTAATAAGTAACGGTAATAAACTACTATATACCAAAAGTAAGTTCGTAGCCTTCAAAATCCACCAATAAACCTTCAAGTCAAATAACGGGTCCTTTCTCTTTATCCGTCTTCTTTCCTGAGAGGGGTTGACACTTAAAAGGTAAGCGAACGCTTAGTGAGTTAAATAGTTAAGTGTTACATATCAATAATGCATATATATATAAACATACATGGTAAATTCTTATCAAAATAAAGTTAAATACATTAACCGAATGCAAATCGAGAGTTATAGGAAACCGAAAGAACAATTGTGTATCGGATATTAAAATCGTGGAATTCCATATATTAAAACCATTATGACATACCATAACAATGATGTTCAATACAACGATAAAACATGATCAATAACCAAATATAATTTCAATAACTTTCGATTACCAATACATATCAAGAATCAAAATTGAATCGATAGACACAAGGAGAACAGTGCATCACCCCGTTCTTCTCCTTCCGGGCTCATGCCAAAGTTCGAGTAAGAATCGTACATCATGGGAAACCCCGCACTACCCGCCTTCCTCTACTGGGTGTGTGCCAAGGTTCCCTACTCATTGCTCTTCCTCCTAACTGAGCAATGCGTATCTATGACCGCGGAAAGTCTCACCCGTCCAACCCGAGATCTTGACTTCGCAATCAACTTCCGACATACTACACGAAGTAGTACTCGTACTATGGCATACAATTCGAGGAATAAAACAACAAGGACGAATCCGGAAAGCAAACCGATGTTACGGGATCATTATGCGACATAGACTCGAGGAACAGAACGAAAGCCAAATCAAAACCATATGACTCAATTCGAAACCAGAAATGTTCATATAACTATATTTATTTATATATATACAAAACAATATGTAATAATTAACTATATAACTCACCGAGTAACCGTATTATGCTTGAA
Source organism: Silybum marianum (assembly GCA_036898165.1). NCBI lineage: Eukaryota > Viridiplantae > Streptophyta > Magnoliopsida > Asterales > Asteraceae > Silybum > Silybum marianum. The sequence continues at coordinate 35,780,551 of CM072529.1, forward strand.
ATTTTCCGAAATGAGCTAATAAAGCAAGTCCAAGATACCACATCTAGAATGCTTTCAACGCCTCCAGAATGTATTAATTACCCCCTGGAGTGTATGCACAAAGAGTCGTAAGCAACCAATCTAAGAAACTCAAGTTATGCACATTTCCTATTTAAGCACATTACTTTGATTTTCATGTTCAGCTGCTACTTGAAGATCTGTTTTGACCACTTTAAACTCAGATTCAAGTCTTGATCATAAAACAAGAAATAAACTATACTCAATTATCCAACCAACCAATTGGCCTCACCTCATTTGGATTTTTCTATGATTTTCTATGAATTTTACAAAGTAACAGCTACAAGTTGTCAAACAGGACATACCTGCACATTATGCTCTGTTTGCCCATCTTAAATTTAGAATGAGGTTAAGATGTCCAAATATGAAATACACTAGACATCCATATCTTTCTAATGCCACTATATTCACCATCACACGATTTTTCTATGATTCTATATGATTTTTCAAAGTCTACACATTTCCAATACCTTCTAAAGTCGAAATTTCTCATTTCATACATCTTTCATACCAATTCAATTCCAACTTGTTCCAATTTCTTAATTTCAACCTAAAACAACATATTTCATATAAACAAAACAGAATCCAACCTTAATTTCATAATTTATATCATTCCCCCCAGTTACTTTGACTTATCCAAGTCTAAATTGACATGAAAATAGATCATTTCTTAATAATAATTATATAAATACTAAAGCATACTTATTTGAACACTTAAGATCAAACCCAAATAAAACCTAACTCTAACTTAACATGAAATTCATCTGTCAAAAATGAGAAATCCAAGAATGAGTGAGAAGATAGGTTATACCTTTGATAAATGATCAATCCTTAATAAAATCTTGCAATTCCCTTTGATTTGAGTTAGGATTGAGCAATTGTATGTGTGAATCGCACCTTCAATGTGTGTATACGTTCTGAACCTAAAATGAGAGGAAAATGGGCTAAAATTCGTGTTTTGAATGTTAAATCCCGAGTTGGGTCGGGTTGACCCGGTTGGGTACCCGTTTTGACTACTAAAACTTAAAAACTTCATAACTTTTCGCTCGGACCTCCGTTTTCGATGAGGTTTTCGCCTACACGCTCCTAAAGAGATAATCTATAACCTCCAATGAAAATATTACAAATAAGATCTTCCGAAAAAAATCAGTTTTACATACCCGTAACTTAGCTGTTACCGTTTTGACCAGATTTTCCAAGTTTCTCGTTTTAGCTCCGTTTGACGTGAAATTTTCCAGATCCTCTAATATACTATTAAGAAGTACAATTCTAAAATTTCAACTCCAAACTCCCACTAAATCATAGGTTCTTTTATATGGCCACCACTAGAACACTTATTAAGATTTTCCACTTTGGCAATAAACAAACTTAATAATTAATCATATTTTAACAAGTAATATTCTTTTAACATAAACAAATCATGCATACTTAGAAAATAATTGGATATATAAGAAATGGGATGTTACAGAATAAAAGAACAAATATGAACTGTAACCGAACAAATTTTTGTTGTTGTCATGTTCGTTCATTAAGAAAATTTGCTTCTTCATGTTTGTTTGTTAAGATGTGAAACCAACATAAATGAAGGTAAAAGAACATAACCGAACATAAACGAGGTTAAAAGAACGTAACTGAACATAAACGTACGAACAAACACAAATATAGAAGAAAAAACTACAATTACTAAAAAGAAACTTAACAAAATAATAAACCGGGTAACCTGAGGGATAAAAAAGAACTTCTAAAAATTAATTAATGATTTTATATATTAATTTTTATAATATATAAATATATTTATATATAAACAAACGTAAACGAAAAAAGGTAAACAAACGAAAATGAATGAACGCTCATATTCATTCGTTTATTAAATAAACGAGCTCGACGCCAAACGGTTCACAAACAGTTGATTGAACGCTCGGTTCATTTACAGCCCTAATCACATCTGATCGAAATGCAGTAATGGAAGCTGTTCCAGCTATGTAAAACTAATAATGGAAGCCAAGTTACCACTCCACTGAACTAAAACCAGTATCCATCTTCAAAACCATTAATCCTTAACAGCTGGTCTAAAATATTACCAACCACCTTTTTTGTGAAAAAAGATTACCAACAGCCTTATATGACCATATATTGAACCTGCTGCAAGGACTACACCATTGAAAATCACTCAGAAAAATATAAGAGAGGTTCCAAAGATTCACCCCAACAACAGAACTCAAGCATATGGAATCAGCTCAGATCAGAGATAAAATTGGACTGCTCACAATAGTTCAAATTAGTTTTTAAGATAAGGGCATACATATAAACTCTATAGATACACCAAGAAAACACAAGGAACAATCGACTAGGATTGTGAATATTAGGAGTAGGAATAAACAACAAAAATTGTGATTCTACAAATTTGAGATTGTGAATATTGTTTTGGTAATCTTTTTGTGTTCATTTCGGCTTCAAAGGAGCAAACATATGTCAATGTACACATGTACATTCCTAAGTATTTTAGTTATAACCAAGAGCAAAAGCAAAGTTAACATAAGTAACCGGAACAATAAGCAATCAAAGTGTAAAATTCAATATATATATATATATAAGCAACTTAAATTCTGTAATCTTGCAAACCATGTCCTTCAGGAATCACAAAAGCCTCTTAAGTTTTGAAATACAATTTATGAGATCACAGACCTAAAATTATCAAAATATCATCTCCTTACTTGATGCTGCATTTTATAAACTGCATCTGAGCTTTCATCCTCGCACCTGAAAATAAACAACCTAATTAAATAAATGTCAATGAAAATATCACAAACTTAAACATACACACACATACATACATCAAGGAAATACATACACAATGTGTTGTTGGACATTTCTCGAGACAATATTTGTTAGCAATAAAAGTTCTACATTGAAATGGAATATTAGCATTGTTAGTTAAGTAAATGAGATAAATATCATATTTCATTTCTTCTCACATATATGTAGGGTTTTTTTTTCTGCCGACTAACCTCAGGGCGTCCATGAATGCCATAGAGTCATTGCAGGTTAACCTCCATGGCCGCAAGTGAAAGCAAGAAGATCCCCAAAACTTACTTTGTGACTGAAAAGCTTACTGTCCAGTAGAAATATTCTGCAGACACAACAGAAGAGAATAAAAACTCAATCTCTTGACATATCTTTATACCTTTACTCTGCCTTAGAGAATGAGCAACTCTAGCCCCAAAGTTACTGAAGTTAGAAACAAAGATGTATTCACCCTGTAATGGAAGACATTGTCTGAGACCAATGAAACAAAACACCAAAAAATATGTATATATATGTTTAGAGTGCTAGGAACGAAGCAGTAAAGAAAAACCTGCGACAACAATGTTTAGTATTGTTGCATCACAATATAATCAGAAGATTAACTTACCGTTTTTTGGTTCGAGGTTTTCATTATGTGTAAATAATGCAAAATTTTCAAAATCCCCTTACGATTTTGAAGTTCCTCTGCATTTTTCAAGTTCATAATGGAAAAATCAGAAACCCTAAAACAAAGAAACTACACTCCAGATACATAATCAAAATCAAAATCAAGGATGTAGGGTATTTGGAGAAAATCGAGAAAAAACATACAGTTGTTGTTTACCTCATTAATGCAGAAAGAACGAAGTTGAATAGATGATAGGTAACTGCTCTTGGTTGATTCAATTTCAAACCCTAAAAACGACCACGGAAGATGCACATATTTCATCTAGAGGAATCATACCGATTTGAGCAGAGAGAGAGAGAGAGGGCGTACTAAAGGGTAAACAGATTTTGAGCGGACCATTTGAATTTTGAATTCTGAATTTTGAATTGAGGTGTAGAATGTTGAAACCGGGTCTGAAGACAATGGGCATGAAGAAAGAGAAAGTATGAGCATTCTTCTTTGGTGGTGTTGGTACTAAAGCCTTAAAAACTTATACCTAATGCATTAAAATAGGTAATTAAGAGTTTTTTAAAATTTCTGCATAAAATGTTTGCACGTCATGCTTAAAAAGTTGTCTTTAAGACATTTTTCCTAAATCAATATTAAGGTAGTAATAGATAAAATATAAAAATTATATAATTAAAAAAATACAATTACAATTATATAATACACATATATATAATTGATATATATATCTATACTATATTATAAATCATTTATATAAAACTCTTAAAAACAAGTTATTAAGCATTAAGTACCATCAATTAATACTTAATTACTTAAATTTTATGTTACAAGTTACTAATGCACCAATACAATATATTAAAGCATCTAACAAACTCTCCTAAATTTCATACGTATATCTCCTAAAGTCTAAATCATACATGATCATCCTCATCCTCATTGAATATATTTAACGGACCAATTCATACATTCTTTGCAAATTGTGGTTTGGCTCTTCCCTCTTCATAAATTTCCTCCTGTAAGTCAATGTTTACTTACCTCTCTATTTTCTATCTTCCATAATTGTCAATTTGAGTTATATTTACAAAAATACTTTAATTCGATTATTAAATTTATTTTGTAATTTCTTTTTTTAGGGTATCGTGAATGTTTATTCCAGTTGATTTTTAGATAACCTATTAGATTTTTTGAATTTCCAATGTGAATAATTTAATCGAGTGCAAGCTTTCAGAACCGATGCATTGCGCGGGTATGCTTCTAGTATGTATATATATATATATGAGAGATTTCAAATGCAAACCACGTCAATTCGTACAAACCGTGTGATTCATTGTTTAATTGAATAATTTTTATTCTTCATGAAAGTGTTTAATATGATGTGTATATAGCTGCTACCATATGTTGTTCACAAGTCATCTGGAAGCAAATACAACTCAAAGACTATGGCTACACATTCAAGAAGATTCATTTGTATTGTGATTCAAAGAGTGCCATAGTAATTACAGCCAATCCTGTTCAACACTCTTAAGACAAAACATATTGATGTAAGGTATCATTTTATTAAAGATCATGTTGAGAAAGACAATATTGAACAACTAGCAGATTTGTTTACCAAACCACTTGATGAAAAAAGGTTTAATTTTTTGGTAAGCAAATTAGGCATGATGAATTTGTCTACATAAGTATTTTACATCAACTAAGAATTAGGATTCAACTTCTGAATTTATTTCACTCAAATTCTGAATACTTAACTTCAGAGAAATTCTGAAGTTCTTCTTTCAGAAGGTTTTCTTTTCATTTCTTAGAAGTTCTTCTTATTCTCTAGTGTTTGTTTGTATTCCAATACTTATGATTTTTTTTTACATTTCTATATAGCATTTTTCAAGGGGGGGAGTTTTTTTTATTTTCCTCCCACTCATGAATTAAGGGGGAGTATTACTTATACATCTTTTCTCAATATTACTAATGGTGTTTACATTAAGTTCTGCACAGGTAACAACTATATCTGAATATATCATTGAATTGTTCAAACTACTTCTGAATTATCAAACTCTTTTTTCTATTCAGAAGTATGTAGTTTTAAATGAGTTTCATAAATTCTATTATATATCATTCAAGTTCTGAAAGAAATTAACAATTTTTGAACATGTTCTGAACATTTCTTTCACACTTCTGAACTCTTTCTCAGAAGTTCTAAACTTCTCGTTATATAGTCTGATTTCATACACGCGTGTGCCATGTGTTTTAATCTTATTGGAGAATCTCTAATCACGTCGCAAAACAGTTCATTAATCCAAATAAATGATGATTACTTGTCTAATCGTCATTACTTTTTCGGCCACGTGTCCTTCCACGATCATCCATCTCATATAATCCATGGCTTCGTCATCTTCTTCACTTTTTAGCAATTTTTCCCTCTGAAACATAATCTCTGCTTTTCTTGAACTTCATTCGAACTCGAATCCTCACTCTTTGTCTACAATGTCAACTTCAAATGTTGATATGCCCATTCAAACTGCAAAATCATGCTTTAGTAACAGTGATTCATCATCAAATAAAGGCTCTTTCAGAATTATACCTAAAAAGATCATGATTGGATCAATGGAGGTAATTCTGGATGTTGATCAAATGCTAGAAGACACTGCCACAAAAGGAAATTTTGAAGCTGGTCCTTCGAACTCTAACCCTAACCCTCGCATTGCAAATATTGGGGATACTCAAATTGAACCAATCGAAGTGGTTTCTGAATCTATTGGTGGTGTGGGTGATTCTAAATCAATAGCTGGTTCTAATCCAGAGAGAAGCTATGGTCCTGATCTTACAAAGATATATATTCCAGAAAACAAATATATGGACATCAAGAAAAATAACTGTGCTCTTAATTTCAAATCGACAAATTTTATTCATGATTAAATGATTTTGCTTGAAATTTTGAAGAAGCATCCTATTCGAGCTTTGTTGTCTAGAAAATTTTTGGTCCCTGCTTCTTATCTACAACAATGGTGGTATCATGCTGAGGTTGATTAAGAAACAGATGATATGTGTTCATGGTTACAGATTCTGCGTTACAGTTGATGATATTAGGAATATTTTTAATCTGCCTAAAGCCAATGCAGTTGTAGGGAAAACTACTTTTGATGTAGTTCCATCAAACTCTGAAATCATTTCAGATTTCATGAAGTTAGGCTACCCAGAAACTCTAACGGCTCTGAGTTCATTCAGAAGGAAGTGTTTACCTCCTATTTGGTATTGTCTTTTCACCATCCTTAATACTTGCCTATCTGGTAAGAGTTCAAGTTTGGATCAAGCCTCTACGAATGGGAGGATTATATTACATGGTGTTGCTCACAACAAGCATTATGATTATGCTTCTCTTATGTTTGAAGAATTGAAGAAATCTACTTACACTTACAACAGATGTCATGAAGAAATCTACTTACACTTACATTCCTTTTCAAAGGTTCTTCCAGATCTTCATCAAAGGAGCCATGAAGTAGTCTGTTGAAGCTATTCCAAGATTGGATCATGAAGTATTTGTTCCACTTTTCTCTATGGATAGCTTAAAACCACCAAGTGCCAAACTTAGATTTCCTAATGCATTACCACTACCAGCAGAACTTCTTGCTTACGTAAGTTCTAACAATAGGTTTTTGAATGAGTATTATGAATCAATGGGACTACCTAAACCTGTAGTCTCTTCCCCTGATTAAACCCAAAGTGGTGAGAAAAGTGAGGGTTCTAGACTTCCTAGTGAGAGAGGAAAGGAAGTTCAAGGTGGGGAACAACCTTAGAGTGCTAAGAGGAAAAATGTATATGAGAGACAGGGTAGAACTGTGCGAAAAAGAATTGATGAGGGGAGATCACAGATAAAAGAAAAATAAATATGTGCACTAGCTGATACAAGCTGGGCAGCCACACAATCTATTACTTCACACTCTTTGGTAGGTAATATTGAACTAGCCAGTGAGCCCATGGCAAATCTTGTTAACCTCCCCAGCCATTCAACCATCTCTCAACAGAAGGGTGTTTCAATAACAAAAATGGGGCAAGCAACACATCTACCAATGGGTCCCCACATGGAGGAGCTCATTGTTGAAACAGAAGGATATATGTCCCCCTTCATACATATGAGCACATAGAGTCTGATTTCATTCACTATTGAGCCAAATGACCACAAGATATGGGATTTCTTCACACTAGCACATATCTTTCAGATATCCAACAGCAAAGTGGGTGTCACATTGCAACAACTTCAATAGATATACCTAATCTAGGATATCAAGGATTTGAAGAAAGTCCTGGTGGGGTGAACATCACTAAAGCCCCATTCACTGAATCAGTAATGATTCATGATGTGGTGACATCAACAGGCTAGCCTACTTCTGTAGGACTGCAAACAGGATCATTTGTTGATCTTGGTTCTATTTCCCATTCTTCTGAACTTTCTGAGTTCAAATATTTTTGTACTTCTGAATTTGAAAAGATTCAGAAGGACATAAAGGCACTAACAGAACAATCAACAAAGAAGTTGGAGGATAGGGTGGATAGTCAGGTGAAAAGGTTGGAGGATAAACTGAATGAGTTGAAATCTATGTCTGTTTCATCAAATGATCTCAAAGCTTTCCAAGTTGTTATTCTCAAGTCATTTTCTGAAGCTGTCTCTTCAGGCAAGTCTTCAAACTTCTGTACCATCTTCTTCTGCACAACCAGATTTATCTTCCTTGGCCACTAAAGATGATATCCAACAAATTCTGAATAAATTGACTCTTATTCAGAATACTCAATCAATTTTGGATCAACGAATTTCAGCTTTGGAGTGCATACCTCAATCTGCTATTTTAAAGAGAAGTCATGATGATCAGGATCCTGATGATCATGATGGGGAGAAAAGAAAAAAGTATCTGAGTCTGCTAAAGAAGATACCCTGTTATTAAAATCACAAACCTATGAAACATAAGTGCAAGAAACCTAGGAAACATAAGTCCCGGAAGAGTCTTACCATTAGATTAATTCAGAACCTTTAGATTAATCCAATGGTCGATTGAAGTACATTCCATACATGATGGTTAGAATATTTCTGCTTGCCAGATCCAGAGACCCTATTTTGCAAGTGAGACTTTTGTTGGGTATTGAAACTAGGACATTCCACATTAGAGGTAACTTTTTCCTCTTGAATTCAGAAAGCTTGGTGAGATGTTCGTTGTAGCCTAGAAAATTGATAAATGCTAACAACGCTTCTGTGGATGGATTTTGTTCAAGATCAGGATTGGGTACCGTCTGGCCTTTGACTTCAATGAAAGGTTGGGGCAAATGAAAATATCTGGCAATCTTCTTCTTGGTTATGGGTATTTCAACAACATTCCCAATGTTTTCAGGATGGCTAAAACTGTCAGATAAAGTTTCATCGTTCTTGATATACAAAGTCTGCCATATTTCTTTAACATATACCTCCGGAACATTTGGATTGGTAAGCGTTAGGGCTCGGTTCAACTGATGGTGTTGCAAAAACTCTATCATCACTCGATATTCTGACAGATACGTGTTGGGATCCAAAAGAAGTTGAACATTGTTGGGTTTGATGGGCAATCGAATGACTGGAGCACTGTCTGCGGTTGAATCGATGAGCCTATCTTCTTCATCATGAACATTCATGTTTGCCCTTGGGTTTGCCATTTGTGAGATTGGGGAAGTTTGAGAATCGAAGGTTGCAGGTTTGCAATCGAGCACAGTAAAAGCTGGAGGTTGAAGACGGTGAAAAGTGAAATTAGGGATTTACTTGAGTTTATATAGTAGGATTTGAAAATGCACTCGAGTAATTTTGAAGATTAAGGGTTTAATTGAGATTTGGGAAAGTGATTAGAATGGGAAGGGTTTAAATGAGATTTGGGAAAGTGATTAGAATGGGAAGGGTTTAATTGGGATTTAGGATTGGAAAACGGTTCCTGACTGCTGACATATGCCTAAAAGGCGTGCAAACATGCAAACATGCAAACCATGGATTTATGACACGTGGAGGTTCAAAAGTGCGTGTCTAGAGGGATGAGGGACGCGTGTTTTGTCAGCATATGGCACTGTAACATTTCTCGTGGGTTTTTGATGAGAACCGGTTCCTCTTTCATTATTTTGAATATTCCCTCCAAAAATTAATAATAAAATTACCAATTAATCAACATGAATTGTGGATTAAAAGAATAATTTTGGAAATTAATTTTTTATAAAAAGAATATTAAAATAATTTATTAAAAATATTTTGAACTATAAAAGAAAGTTTTGTATCCTATAAATATTGATTTTTGAAGGAATTTTTCTTAATAAGAAAATTCTAAATAACTTTGACGGCAAGAATTCGTTTAGAAGTAATCTTATTAAGAAAAATTTCAAGAGAAATGAAAATTTATAGAACAACTAATTATGAGTTTGAATAAAGCATTGTTAAAAAAATTTGGTTTATTGAAGGCATTTTAGGACCAAATGAAAGCTTTATGTTAAGTGAAAGTCCTTTCAGAAGAACTTTGATTGAATTTGATAATTCTGAATAACCTTGACGGCAAAAGTTAGTTCAGAAGTAACAAATTCGCAAAAAATTCTAAGAAAAAAAAAATCAGATGACAGCTAACAAGAGTTAGTCCCAAAATTTATTTTCCTTTGATTGAATCAGAAGTTTGAGCTTCTTGGATTTGCTTTGGAATGCTCCCCCTCAAAATCGTCAAATTTAGCTCCCCCTCGAAATTTGCGTATTTGGCTCCCCCTTAACTTCTGCAAATTATGCTTCCCTTTCTGTCTATACTTGGATCAAAAAGTGATAACAAGTGTTCTTTTGAGAACAAAGGTGTCCAGAGGCTTCTGAGTTGATTATCAGAAGTGACCAGAGGCTTCTGGGCAGTTCTGATTTGTTGTTAAACACAAATTGGACTAAGTATAATAATAAAAAAAATACATAGAACAAGTGATTTGGCTCAATCCTATAAAAGTCGTAGAAATTATGATAATTACATGTTTAGCATACCCAACTTGCTAATTAGGAAATTGAATCTCTTCTCATCTAGAGCTTTTGTCAAAATATCAGTAAGTTGGTAATCAGTGGAGACAAAATACATTTCAGTAGTCCCATTCTCCACGTGATCCTTTATAAAATGATACCTTACATCAATGTGGTTGGTCTATGAGTGTTGAACTGGATTTCTAGTGATGGCTATAGCACTTTCTGAGTCACAGAGGATGAGAATTTTGTCGTACACCAGACCATAATCTCTGAGTTGAGTTTTCATCAAAATAACTTGTGAACAACAACTGGCAGCATCAACATATTCAGCTTCTGGTGTGGAAGTTGAAGCACAATTTTGCTTTTTAGATGTCCAACTGATTAGCCTGTTTCCCAAAAGTTGACAGCTACCAGAGGTACTTTTTCTGTCCAACTTACATCCTGCACGATCAGAGTTAGTATATGCAATTAAATCAAAGCCAGAATGTTTTGGATACCATAGGCCTAGCGAAGGTGTTCCTTTTAGGTATCTAAAAATTCTTTTGACAGCAGCCAAATGAGATTCTTTTGGATTGGCTTGGAATCTAGCACAGAGGCAAGTGGCAAACATTATATCTGGTCTACTTGCTGTCAAATACAGAAGTGATCCTATTATACCTCTGCAGTTCGTTACATCAACCGATTTACCATCGAGATGTGGATCTAGTTTTGTACTCGGAGAGATAGGAGTTTTTATAGTAGTGGAATTTTGAAGTTTGAATTTCTTTAACATGACAGAAACATACTTAGCTTAATTTATAAAAATGCCAAAGGTAGTCTGTTTGACTTGAAGTCCTAAGAAGAAAGTTAATTCTCCCATTAAACTCATTTCAAATTCACTTTCCATTAACTTTGAAAAAAAATCAACTTCTGCTTGACCAGTAGAACCAAATATGATGTCATCCACATAAATTTGAACCACAATTAAAGTACCTTTTCCTTTTTTGATGAACAGGGTTGTATCGATCTTACCTTTTTCGTATGAATGCTTAATCAAATATTTTGACAAACGTTCATACCAAGCTCTAAGAGCTTGTTTTAAGCCATACAGAGCTTTGTCAAGAAGATAGACGTGATCTGGATGTCTTGAATTTTCAAACCCAGGCGGTTGTTGGACATACACTTCTTCTTTCAAGTCTCCATTCAAAAAAACACATTTAACATCCACTTGGTACACCTTGAAGTCTTTATATGAAGAGAAGGCCATAAATAATCTTATTGCTTCAAGTCTTCCAACTGGAGCAAAAGTTTCATCGTAGTCGATTCCTTCTTCTAGACAATATCCATTTGCCACCAATCTTGCTTTGTTTCTAATCACTATACCATCTTCGTCCTTTTTGTTTTTGAATACCCACTTAGTACCAATGGCGATTTTGTCTTTAGGCAGAGATACTAACTTCCATACTTTGTTCCTGTCAAATTGAAGCAGCTCTTCTTGCATAGCTTCCACCCAGCTTGGTTCTTGTAAGGCTTCATAAACCTTCTTTGGCTCTACCATGCTCAGAAAGTTTACAAAGAAGGCTTCATTAGCAGTTGTAGATCTGGTTTTAACCCCTTCAGATGGATCTCCAATAACTAGATCTGGAGTGTGAGACTTTGGCCATCTTTTCATCCTTGTTTGAGGTATTTGCTGGGCTTGAACTTCGGTATCTTCTGCTATTGGAATGGGTTCTGGTTCTGGTTCTAGAGAGGCACCTAATGCCTCCCCCTCAAATGAAGGCACAAAGGTTACCTCTGGACTGTCATTTGGTGATATGGGACCAGAAAGAGTTATCCCAGAAGCTTGAAGGACATCAGGAATATTCAATGGTGGGTTATTGGGTATTTTCTCTGAAGATATTTCTTCTCCCAGAAAATCATCAAATGGAGCATCAATCTCGGATTATCTGGAACCTGAAAGATAATTAGAGGTAATAGTGTTAAATTTAGGTTTTGAATCAGAATATTCAGAAGTTGATTGAATTTGATCATCAAAATCGATGTTTATGCTCTTCATTACAGTCTTGGTTCGTAAATTAAAAACCCTAAAAGCTTTTGAATTTAACGAATATCCCAAGAATTTGGCTTCATCAGATTTCTTGTCAAACTTGCCAAGTTTATCTCGATCATTCAGAATAAAACACCTACAACCAAAAATGTGGAAAATTTTAACCGAGGGTATTCTTTTGTTAATAAGCTCATAAGAGGTTTTGAAATGCCTCTTAGTTATAATTGATTGATTCTGAGTGAAACATGTTGTGGCCACAGCTTCTGCCCAGAAGTTGGTGGGCAGCCCAGAAGCTGCAAGCATTGTTCTTGCTCCTTCAACTAATGTTCTGTTTCTTCTTTCTACAACACCATTTTGCTGTGGAGTGCGTACAGCAGAGAAGTTTTGAGTAATGCCATTTTCAACAAGGTATTCTTCAAGTTTGGAATTCTTGAATTCAGTACCATTGTCACTTCTGAGTTGCTGTATTTTCTATTGCAGAAGCACTTGTATTCTTGTCATCATATTTTTCAACACAACTGGAACTTCTGATTTTTGTCGTACAAAAGCAAGCAATGTATACCTGGAAAATTCATCTATTAGTACCAAGATATACTTTTTGCCAGACAGACTCTGAATTGCAATGGGACCACAGAGGTCAACATGTAGCATTTGAAGAGGTCGTATGCACGAATGATCACTTTTGGTTTTGTGGGATGCCCTTTTTATTTTGACCATCTCACAAGCAGGGAAAGGTGATCCTTCTGAAAATGTACCTCTGGGAGACCCTTGACAAGGTTGTGTTTTACAAGAAGTTCAAGATTTTCAAAGTTTAAGTGTGAAAGTTTATGATGCCAAAGCCATGCAACTTCACTCTTTTTAGAGATAAGACAGAGAGTTTCCTTACCATCCTTGGATGTAAAGTTCATCATATATATAGATTACCTAATCTGTCAGCTCTCCATAATTCTTCACCTGCCTTAGAGAATAAGTAACAATGTTTTTCATCAAATACAACAAGCATCTTAGAATCACAGAGTTGACTTACACTTAACAGGTTATGTTTCATTCCTGAAACATGAGCTACTTTGGATAAGGTAATATTACCTTCTTGAAGAGTACCTTAGCCTTTTATTTGACCCTTACCATCATCACCGAACGTTAATGCTCCACCAATTTTATCTTTTAATTTGGAGAGTAAGTTTTTCGTTCCAGTCATGTGCCTCGAGCATCTAGAGTCAAGATACCAGATATGCACACGTTGTTTCTGCAATCAAAATCAGAGAGATTTAGGCACCTATCTCATAATGGGTCCTTTAATGTTAGATTGTGGTTTCTGATTTATCTTTTCCTTATGAGCAGAATTATGCACAGGTTTTCTAGAGATAGATGATTTACCTGTTTTGTTTAATTTATTGCTTCTGTTTTTATTTTTAGCGTTGGAGTGCTTTTGTTCGTCAAAGAAATAACCAGAAGGCCTTGAAAAGAATTTTTTAAGTTTTAAAAATAGAGAGAAGCATTCAGAGTTCTGTAACATAAAAGAATTCCTTGAATTTTCATTACTAGAATGATAATTACAATTGTTCTTATTTCTGTCTATTCTAGCATCAGTTGTTCTATTGAACTTCTTATCTAGTCTAGACTTATGCTTTTGAACATGTGAATTCTTCTGTGGAGGTTGCTTCTGATGAGACTTCTCTAGAACTTTGGGTTTTACTGAGACAGAAGAATAAGAGTTAGCTTTCCATTTTCCTTTTTCAAAACAAGTAAACTTCTGTGACGGAGATTTCAGAGGTTTGTGCTGAATATTTTCTTTCCTTTTAAGATATGCTTCTTTTTCAAGTTCAAGACAAGTCTTAGCTTGAAAACACATCCCAAGAAAATCTGGATGTACGGGAACCTCTTTTCTTTGTTCTTTAGGTGGAATAGAGACTATCAGTATTCCACTTGAAAGTTTTGCAATATTTGATCCAGCAGCTCTAATTTCCAAATTTTCATTTGTGTATAAAATTGGAGCATTTATGTCCTTTATAACTTCAGGAACCTTTGTATAATTAGGAGGTAAAAGATTTTCAAGGCTTGAGATATATTTTTCTGAGTTTTCAAAAAAATCATCATCATTTTGATTATCATTTTCCCAGGGATAAGTAAAAAACTCATCGTTATCTTCGACTCTACAAAGATTTAAATCCACAAAAGTACAAGGAAAAATTTCTAGATGGTTTTCAGAGATTTGTTGTTCGAGATTTGTAGTATTTGATTTAAAACATTCATCCAGAATTGTGAGAATTTCTTTCTGGAACTGGAGTCTAAACTCTTCTTCTGCTTGTATGGGTATGAACTCATCAACCTCTGGATTTAAAGTTATATGAGTGAATGAACCAAAATTAAAAACACTTTTCTTCTTCTAAAAGAGTTTAAGATCAATTTGACTTGCCTTTTCTGAAGAGTATTTAATGTTTTTTTACTTCAGTTTTCTAACTTGATGTCCATTCATTTTTTAAAAACAGATTGTTCATATAAGATGGGAAAACTAGGTTTCCGTTCTTTGCCCATACAGAACACAGAATCAAAAGTAGATCTCTTTTTACACGTGTACGGATCTAGATCCTCGAAACCAAGGCCTGTTTTTCCTACTTGTGTATTTAACTTTTCATGTACCTTCTGAGCATCGAGATATTTTTTAACCTGTAGCTCTATGTTTTAAAGTTCAATGTGCAGAAATTCTCTGAAAGAACACAAAAGATAGCTTCAAAACACTTAGCATAAAGACAGAAGACTTCTGAAGTATGTACTTCAGAAGTTCTGAAGGTTTAATTGAAGTTCTAAAGATGCTCTGAAGAACTTCTGAAGACAGTTTCTGAAGACAATTCAGAACCATTTCTGAACTGTGTCTGTTATCTAGTTACTGTTTCTTTAGTATTTCTAATATGTGTATAAATAGTAGTTAGTTAGATCTTTGAAAGTGGTTGTTCTAGATTTGTTCTTGTACTGTATATGACATATCTGTAATCTTTGAATATCAATACAATATACGACTTTAGTGTTCTAAATTCTGTGTTCTTTACTGAGTTTATTGTTCATCTTTGATATCTAAGATCTAACAATTGGCATCAGAGCCAATTCATCTTACAATCTGGTAGTCAATTCAGTTAAGAAATTGTCAGATCTAACAGTTTCTTGAATTCTTGAATTAATCCTTTGAAGATTAGTTTGAATTGTGTTTCAATCATTACCAAAGGTGAATTAGCGATCAATCAAATAAAAAATGAACAAAGACATCGTTTCTATCGGATCTGAAACAAAACCTCATACCCTGTTCTTGGGCGAATACCATCAATGGCGGATTCGTATGATCCAGTTCTTGGATAATATTGATGAAGCTTTGATGCAATCAATAATGAATGGTCCCCTTGAAGTGTATGTGGAACCCTGTTGTTCCTTGCACTAAATCAACTCCAGAAATTCCAGCGACAAGAATTAAAAAAAAAATTGGAATGTACAGTAATGTTTAAAAGGAACAAGAAAAAATAGATAAGAGAGCCCTTACCCTTCTGACTATGGCTATACCAAATGAAATATTCAACATGGTTGATAGTTTAACTTCTGCAAAAGCTATGTGGGATGAAGTTGAGGCTCCGATGCAGGGAAGTACAAAAGCTCAAGCACAGAGATTAGACATATGTGTTGGTACATATGAGAACTTCAGATACAAAGAGGGAGAGGCTATTACTGATACTTATCACAGATTTAACAACATTCTGAATGATCTAAGGAGAAATGGAGTTCAGAAATCAAATTTTGAAAATAATAACAAATTTCTGAACAATCTTGGTAGTGAATGGTCAAGTTTTTCTGATAACATGATCACAAGAAATCTGTCCAAGAAATCCATTCATGATATGTATGGTATTTTGTTCCAAGAAAGGACAAAATAAAGATCAGACCGAATGAGTTAAAGAAGACAAATGAAAATATTGTGGCATTAATCAGTAAGAAAATTAACAGTTCAATGAAAATCTGTGATATTCTTGAAGCCAGTATCTGTGATGGAAATGAGTCAGATGAAGAACTAAAAAGAATTTCTGAAGGTATAGCCTTCATGACAAAGCAGTTTCATCAGAGATATAACCAGAAGTATAAGAACAAACTTAAAATTGATGAAGGACCAAAAAAAGTATTTGGTCAAGAAAATGTTCCAAAAGATACTTCTGAACCAGCCAGGTGTTTCAACTGTGGAAAACCAGGGCACTTTGCTAGACAGTGCAAAATGCCTAAAGTCAAGAATACTGGTTATTATGAAAAGAAACATATGCTTTCTAAGACGATGGATGTCAATCCTGCTCTTGTAACCAAGTATGAAGAAGACTGGCTGAATTGGACTGATGATGAGGCTGATGAAGAGGTTGCTCACTATGCAACAAATTGCTTTATGTGTCAGACGACTCCAGAAGACACACATACTCATGATACTGAGGTAACCACTTCTTCTGAACTTACTTCTGAAACTATCTCATCAAATTCTGAAACTGCTAAAAATTCTCAAATAAACTTACAAGATCAAATTCTGAATATGACTTCAGAATTTGAAACTTTAAGAAACATAATAAAAGGAGAAAGGTTATTAGTTAACCAATTCAGAATAGAAAGTAAGGTATATAAAGTAAATGGTCAAAATGCTGAAGAAACTCTTGAGAAGATTTCCAAAGAAAAATCTGAATTAAAAGAAAAAATGGATAATATGCAAAAGGAAATAGTGAATGATATATCTGAAACAGTGGTTCTGAATGTCAAAATGAATTTTCTGAATCAAGAAAGACTCGAGTTATACAGAAAGGTTAAGGAATTAGAAGATTTGAATTTCAAATGGGGTCAAACTAAGCAAACATTGAATATTTTGACAAGCGAGGCTAAGAATTCAAAATTTTATAATATAAAAATAGGTTTAGGATACACTGAAAGGCCAGTTCTAAAAAAAAGCACCATCAAATTTATATGACATTTCAAACATGAAATTTTTTAATGAAAAAAGTAAAGGACTAGTAAGTAAACCTGATCTGTAGATCATTCTTTGCCTAAGAGAATTCCATTTGTAAAAGCAGAAGTTTTGTTTGCTGATGAATCTGAAATGCATTCTTAAGAAATTAAGTCTACATCTAAACCTATTTCTGAAGAAAAGTTTGAGATTATTTCTGAACTTGTTTCTGAATCTATTTCGGAAGAAAAAATTGAAAATTCAAACATTTCTGAAGTCATCTCTAAAAATACTTTTGAACAACTAACTTCAGAAATATCTCACAATTCTTCAAACTCAAAGAAAGAACACATTTCTGAAGAAACTTATGAAGAATTTTCAGATACTGAATCTTTACATGATAAGGATGAATCTTCAAAGATTTTCTTTGATGATTCTGAAGAAATTTCAAATTCAGAAAGCAAAAATAAAATTTCAAAACTAAACAATTTTGCTTCAGAAATGACTCAGAACATATTCTCAGATCTAATGAAATGATTCAGATTCTGAAAATGATGATTCTTCAAATGATATCAGTTTTACTTCTGAATATTTCAAATTTTCAAATTCTGAAACTCATTCAATTTCAGATTCAAATTTCACTAAAACTGAATTCAAAGATCTGAATTCTTCTTTAAAAGGAAAATCATCTATGTCAACTGC
Organism: Silybum marianum; assembly: GCA_036898165.1. Lineage (NCBI taxonomy): Eukaryota > Viridiplantae > Streptophyta > Magnoliopsida > Asterales > Asteraceae > Silybum > Silybum marianum. Next base: position 35,798,687 of record CM072529.1, read on the forward strand.
AAATTTCATTACTAGAGTGAAATCTTTTAAATAAGGACAAACTTCAATTCCTACATCTAAATCTCTTAACTCTGAAGTTAAGCAAAATAGAAACAAAAATTTTTATCCTAATATTCATTCTTTATCTATTTCAGAGTTATCCTCTCTAGTATGGAAGAAAAAGGGAGACAACTTATGAGACAAAGACAAACTAGATTGGTTTTCTGCTTTTCATAAAAATGTTGTATCCAAAAACAACAAGATGAATAAGAGAAAACATTCAGTTTCAAATCTCCAATTTGTTCATTCTTATTTCAATTCTGCACAAAATGGTTATCCTTCTGAATCAAATGTGATAAAACCAAAATAAAAATAACAAAGGATATCACTACAACAAAATAGCTCTATAGCAAGGACAAAAGTCGTCTCTGTAGGTTCAAATATCGTTGCTATAGACCAATTGCAACGACGGTTGTTGCTATTGGTTTCGTTGCTGTTGCCCCGTTGCTGAAAGTAGCTATTGCAACGACTTCTTGTCGTGGCTGTAGATATAACCTACTGCAACGACATGTTGTGGCCGTACATTATTAATTTAATTTAATTATATAAGTAATTTAAATAATTAAATTATTTAATAAATTAATTAATTAATTTGGAAAATGAATAAATAAAGTTAAATTAATAAGAAACAACAGCGACATGTCGTTGCTATAGGTTACATCAATAGCAACGACGTGTCGTCACTTCAAGCCATATCTACAGCAACAACACGTCGTCACAATAGGTAAAATTAATTTACATTAAAAATAAAATAAATCAACGACGTGTTGTTGCAGTAGGTCGGTCTCAAATATTGTTACCATTAATATGCCGTCGCAATAGATAACAATAGTACTTTTTTACCCTGTATTTTATATATATTTATACACACACATATTGTAGCTACAATTGTCCTGAGAAGAATAAGTAGGTAATTTCATGAATAACCATGAAACAATTTAATATGAACTAATTAAAGCAAACAAACGTCTAAATATGAAAGCAAACTAACGTCTAAATACAAAAGCAAACAAACATCCAAATATAAACCAACTGTAGCAAACTAATATGAATTCATCGTACCAAAATAATGTCTAACTGTGATACCAAAATAATGTCTAACTGTGAAACTTCATCTAATCATCTCTCGAGCTCGTCCCTTCATCACTATGATCATTTTCACCATCATCATTAAACGGCGGTTGTTGTGGTTGTCTTGATGCCATTCCTGCAATCATCGCCTCGACATCTATGGGTTGTGGATGCTAAAGTGGTGGAATGGAGACATTGGGGTTCGTCCTCATCTCTTCTATTGTCTTAAGCAATGTTTGGACGTTATTGTGAGAATCTTGAATCAATGAATTAACTTGTGTGGCTATCATATGAATAAGGTCAACAGTCGATGATGGTGGTGTTGTGGTCGCTTGAGATGTTTGTAGACCACACATAGCCGCAACACCAATACCCTTCAACTTTCGTCCGCGCCCGGTGTTGTGACCACGCCGTTCACCTAGTACTTTTGAGATGATTTCTGTTTCTTTTACTAAAGATTCACCGTCAAGCGTAGATTGGGCTGCTTGTATCTGCCTAGTGTATTCAGCGAGCATCCGTTCCTACAATTTTGGAAGAATAGTTAGTAAAAAGGAAAAATCAGAAGTATTGGTATCAAAACATTGTTTCTATCAATAAAAATCTTGTGAAAACATTTTTCTTTCTTCTGTGCATAAGACTTGAGCCAAACTAAAAAGAATTTAAACACAAGAAGGCTAAAAGATGAAGAAACTAAAAAGAATCCAAAATTAAGTCACCACTTTATAATCGAAAAAGAATTTAAACACAATTTTTAAGGCCAACATGATAAAATATAGTTAATAAAATGAAATTTCTACAATCTCTAACAAGGGAAGGGTAATCTAGAAATATCAAATTTATTTTGATGTTAAAAATCTAAAATATGATTCTTTATAAGACAAGGAATGTTTTTAAATAGGACTTAAATGGCACATATGGGGTATATATGACAACTACTAAAAATTATGTAGTTGAAGGCTTCTTTGAATTGATTTTTACATCCCTTCTATTTGATAAAATGATGGATATGATTACAGTCGATTATATTACTCTAAATATTGATGGTAGTATGTTAAATATGTACTTATATGTCCTTCAAGTTGTAAGTACAATTGTAAGTGTACTTAAAATACATGTAGATACACATACATCTAACAACAAAGACATACTTCATATTAATTAATAAGATAATATGATTAAATAGGGCAACTCTTAATAGACAACGGATTACAAAAAGGAGCTATAATGGTCCTTGTTTAAATTCCTTTCACAATCTATTCAATTAGCTAAGCAAAGAAAGATGCCTCGTACATGTCTTTTACTATTTACCCTATGAATTGTATATTGTAACGTGAATAGTTACTTACATGATCCAATCTTGCAGCCTCGTTCACCCATTCACCATTTGGCCGATGATGCATGCGTTGCCAATGACCTATTGAACTTGGTAATTCTTGCGTTTCAGGATTCCTCTTTGAAAAAGTAAAAAAACAAATTAAAGATTTTTTTATAGTATTAGGAAACCAATAATAATATCTTCAATAAAATAAAATAGTCGACTTATTTACCTTCTTATACCGTAATGCAACATAAGATGTTGAGCCATGAAGACTGGGATATTTAGCATTGGATCTATTTTGGGCATTTTTTGTGCTCTAATCCTATTTTTTGGATCTACAAAGAAGTCCACGGTCTGTCCCCACCAAGTCACATCGGTTATGGAGGATGGTGGCTTTTTCTTCGCTGTTGCCACATCATCATAACCACCAACAGAAATGAAGTGTCTCTTGTACCTAGCTTTTCTGTCCCGATAGCGATCTTGACATTTTCACTCGATCCCAGCAAGTATCATTGGCCATTCAGGAAGATGGCGGTTCAAAATAAAATATTTCTTCAAAAATAAACCGTTAGAGAACATAAAAAAAGTTTAGAATTAATTAATAAATAATATATTTTTACCTCTAATCCCGGCAATATTCTCATTTTGCACTCTTGAGGAACATCATCCCAACTTTGATAGTATGGAGGGATGTGTATATCTACAAGGTTTCCAGTATATCTAATAAACATACTGCTATTATCTCCCACCGCCTTGTATGTATCCTCAATCTTATCAAAACTAACAGGTAGAGGTCTTCTTCCATTCGCATTAAATGCCGCCTCCAAATTTGCACTTCGTGAGATAACACGCTTTTTTGGTATAGCTACATATTTTGATGTTAGAAAGAAAAGTAGACATTAACAATATATTCAATACGGTATTATATATATATATATATATTAAGAGATAAGGTGAAGAAAATAAAGTTACATTGCTCGCAAGATGTAGGTATCCTATTTGGGCTTGGAGGAGGAGCACCTCCCGCATCCCCTCCATGTGATCGATGAACAGCAGCAGACAAAAGTTCACAGTTCCTGAAACAATATTAATCAAAACTCGTAACTGTACCATAAGACAACTTGGTTGGTACCTAACCTTTTTTTTGGGGGGGGGGGGGGGAATCGACAACAAAACTACTGTAAAACGGATAACGAATCTGTTTTATAATTAAAAGACTAACAATATATATATATATATAGAGGGAGGATCAAACAGGAACACAACCATTTTAAACGAATACAGGGATGAATCTAAGCCCTTGATTAGTTTAGATCAAAGGTTGATGTTAATAGTGGCATTTTATGTAAATAGATTAGAGTCAGTAAAACTTTCCACGATGGTTAATTTGTTTTAGGGTTAAAATTTGGAAAAAAACATGATTACAAACTGCAGGAAATACGTAGGAGATTTTATAGGGGATGAGTATCATTATTAATAGACTCTGAAATCATTTCCATATTTCTCTCACAAGATACCTCATCAGTCCATGTCTTCAAGTATTTTCATAATCTATACAAAAAAAAAACTCTTTCTTGCTCTTAATCTGCAAATACTCCTTGAAACTCTTCATATTCTCTGAAGCGATTGTGTTTACGAAGGTCATTGAAGGCAATCGAAGTAAATCATCATGAACCGCGAAGGTATTTTCAACGTTTCAATAATAGATTATGATTTATGTATACGAAACCCTAAAATTTTGAGATTGAATGTTTTGTTTTTCTATAAAAGGGGTACGAATGAGCAATAGACTCGCAAAAAAGGCACACGGTATTGTTTGATACAAGCAACAATGTTGAGAATCATTATGATCTTGAAACAGATGAAACAGTTGAAGTTGAAGAGCATACACACACTACGGTCATAAATCCTCCGTTGACTGACTCAGGTTTGTAGTTCAAACATTATTGTTTTGAAGCATACACGATTACCAATAAAAAACGATTACTTGTAACTAATAAGTAGTTGAATCACATATGCTTTTAGTATAGTTTGTTTGTACAATCAGTGGGATCGAATATGGTTATATGCATAATTGCATTGAAGTTAATGAAAATTTTGCAGTATGCTAAGTATTAAATCATGAATGATCATAAATATATTTATATGGTTGATGATGGTATACCTACTGTAATGTTTATATGTTCCTCTATCAAATACATTTACGGTGGTAGTTAATACACCATAAGATAGTTCTGAATGGAAACCACATGATTTAATGCATAACATTTATGTTGTTTTGAAGCATACATGATTACAAATAAAAAACGATTTGAAATGCTTGTAACCAGTAAGTGAAAGTAATTGAATCACATATGCTTTTAGTGTAGTTTGCTTGTACAATCAGTGGAACCAATTATGATTATGCGCATAATTGCATTGAAGTTATTGTAATTTTTGCATTATCCTATGTATTAAATCTTGAATGATTATAAAGGTATATTAGTTGTAATGTACTATAATATAATAAGCAGCCCTGTATCTTGAATGTATATGATTAAATATAGTCATTTTTGAATTGTGTTATATGTGAAATCATAATTGATCGTAAATTTTTCTTTGTTTATTGTACAAGCATTGTGAGCACATACGCTTAAATGAACAATTGCAGTATAGTTATTTTAATTTTCTAGTTATCTTACATGTGAAATCATAAACGATGCATTACTAAATGATGTAAAAAAAAACGATTAACATGTATGGTTTTTAATTAACATATTCTTTGGATTTTTATATAGTTGTTAGGGGATGTGGATCTAAAAGAGAAGGATACAACAAGACTCGTTCCTAGGAAGAAAACTACAAAGAGAAAAGAGAAGGTAAAGGAAAGGTGGCGTAGGTGGAACAACAATCAACCAAGAAAGATTGGAATGGGATAAAGTTGCGAACAACTCCATATCCTCTTTTCAATGCAGTGATGTCAATGTCCGTTGACCAACTAGACTATATTATCGAAATAGGGTTTGGTGGGCTTGTTGGAATGAAAGTAGTTTACTTGTAGTAATACATTTACATAAAATCTCATATATGATGTGTGATACATTTTTTGCATTCAGTTTGTTTGAATAGTAGGTTTTGTAGTACGTTATTGTGGACAATGTTGGATTGTTACAATCATATTTTGTTAAGTTTTAGACAAAATGATAGTCCGGGTGCAATTGAATTATATTGAAGCATAATATTTTTAATGAAAATTGAATGTGCACAATGTGACCATATATACTTGAATCGAATCATACATGATGTATATAGCTTCTTTCCCAAATCTTAAAATTTAATTGTTATAATCATATTTGGTTGAATGTCAGAAAAATGTTAACCCTGGTGGAAATTTAATTATATTGAAACATAAAAGTTTATATATTGATTATTGTATGTATACAACCTTACCATATATACTCATATTAAATCATACCCGATTTATATATCTTGTTTCACCATGCGTAGTATTGATTGAGGACGGATGTAAAATTGTTTTCTGTTTAATCAAATATGATTGATTTAATCACATATGATTGATTTAAGTATAAATGATATGCCTGATGGCTTGGTATTAGACATTGTGGCAACATCAAATCTGATTTCAGGAATAGATTATAAAAATAACAATATATCAAAAAACTGTAGCTTAATAAATATATATGATTATGTTATATTTTTTGGACATATTAAGTTGTTATTCATGGTTGAATACCATAACCAATTATAATGAACATGTTTTTATAATTAACCCGTAAATGAGATACTTTTATTTTGATTATAACTCAATAAATTAATACAAATCCAAAACTATATAAACCCAACACATTAAAAACTAAACATGTGTCTAGCACGAAATCTTAGAAACTTTATTAAACAAATTATATGAAATCATTCATCGGGTTGTTCTGTCGTGGCTTTCTTAGCTGGGCAATTACAGATGTCGTGGTTCACGAGTTTGTGGCATCCTCTACACTTTCTCTTGGGTCTCGCATTCTTTATAGCACGTTCGCCACCACCAAATCAATCGCTTACATGTTCCACGACATTTGTTTTTAACATCTCATGAAGCACGAATCTTGATGGTGTTAGGCTTTGAATTTCATGCAAAAACAAGAAGACCACAAAACTAAATATGATTGCATCCGGAACATATTAATAATCGTATATAATACAAATCACATATAATTTTACTATGGTTTTTATTCACAACTGCTATTGAAAAATCTGGAAAACGAACATCTTCATGCAAAAACAAGAAAACCATCTGACAATGTTAAAGTTCACGTGTACTACGTAATCGAATATGATCATACTAAGGTATTTATGAACATGTTCCTAACAACAAGATAACAATCTGAACATGTTAATATTGGTGCATAAAACATCATCATAAGAACACAAAAACATGTACTGATTCTGTAACTTATGTTTATTAATTGACATCCTACATTTAATATATATATATATATATATATATATATAGATACCAATTATTCAGGAACTATGGAAGTTCATATTAATTTACGAAGTGAAAACATACAACTTTTACCTTGAACATCGTGTATTACGTTATCGCCATTGGATGCAACGTTGATTTCGCTCGTTTGTGATTCAACATTCGTCGAACAATTTTGATACGAGTCGAAGAATTCATATCATTAATAACGGTGTTGCTAATTTCTGCAATTTTTTTATTGTGTCTTCTACCTCTCGGCTGCTTGGTTCACCCTTGGTTCTTGAAACTGATAATACGACTCTGAAATGGGTTTATTATTGAAACTGAATCTCATGAAAATAGGTAATTTGTTTATGAAATGTTGAATACTCATTTTGAATTCACGTCCTATGATAGAATCGCATAATTTTAGGGATTATATAATTTCCTTAAATATGGGAGAGATGAATATGACTGATATGCCCTTTTATAAATCTTTTAATATTAATTGAATTTTTTTTATTTAATTGAATTTTGATTGGTTGAGAGGTGTCCTCGTATTCCTTTAAAATGGTTGTGTTCCTGCATGATATATATATATATATATATATATATATATATGAAGGAATCCAATTGCAATCAAGTATACAACCAAAAATTAGAAATATAACTTTAACATGATGGCAATGTATTAATATATCAATTCAACGTACCAGATATCAATCAGACCCATCACTACAACAATATTGCACTACAAGATTATCATCATCATTATTGTCACTTATTAATAGATCGTCATCTATACCATCTTCCTCGTCTTCATCGTTAATGAAATTTTCGTCATCCACCACATTAACAGCAGGGATATCACCTACTATACTTGATTGACCATGTCTTTCTAAACTCATATTAGGGAATTCGCCTAAGTCCACAGTCAACATAAAATCGGACGAGCTATTGTCGTGTACGACATATATCTCATTTACATCATTGATACTTGGATGATCCCAAATTTTTCGATGATTCACGTCTTCCACAACCCTCCAATTCCGGTTTCGAGAAAGATCTTCAATGTAGAATACTTGTTTTGCTTGTGTAGCAATAATGTATGGGTCATCTTTGTACCATTCAGAACTGACGTTAATACTAGTGACATTATTTTTAGTGACACATCGACCCTTTCTTGGATCAGTATTGAACCATTTACATCGAAACAACACAACCGAGTACCCATTTAAATATCGTAACTCTAGAATCTGCTCCAATTGACCATAAAATGTAAAACCATCTACTCCTGGTACTGCAACACCGCTATTTTGAGTGGTGCGTTGATTGTCACGATTCCATACCACAAATCTTACACCATTGACTATGCAACCGGCGTAAGAGTGTGCATTGAAGTTTGTACCGTGTGCCAAAGAAAATAATTCTTTTGTACATTGTGGAGACCCTACTTGTCGTATACTACACATCTATAAAAAGAAAAATAAAATTAGGTTGAAGTAGTGATGCATATTTAGCAGTTAAATATATATTATAAAACCATGGGGGGAATTCTTTTTGGAGATCATTTCCTTGCATTTCAGAGTTAAATTGGCTGTATGTGTAAAAATAAAATTCAAATTAGCTTATTATATCAAACCCAAAAGTTAGTTAAAGAAACATGATATATAGAGACACTTACTCTATGTACACTTGAATTTCTGGGCAATTATAGAGTACAAACCACTCTGTTGATTTTCGAATTAGTGGTTCCAGAAATATGATTTTGGAAGCACTCGTTGGTCGACACGGTGATTCAAACACGGACAACTGTCTTTTCATAATGATGACATCCTCATTTCTGTCCGGTCGATTAAACTTAGTTTGTACACCCTGAAGATACATGGAACAAAATGTCAAAGCTTCATCGACTACATAACCTTCTGCTATCAAACCTTCAGGCTTAGCTTTATTCTTGACATAATTTTTCAACTTCTTCATATATCTTTCAAACGGATACATCCATCGCATGTAAACGGGTCCTCCAAGGATAGCTTCTTCAGGTAAATGAAGAACCAAATGAATCATTATGTCAAAAAAAGCCGGTGGAAATATTAATTCAAGTTTGCATAAGATCGTAATCAATTGGTCTTGTGCTTTCGTCATATCATCCACCACCAACGTTCTAGCACAAATTTGTTTAAAAAAAGTGCAAAGTTCAAAAATCAGAGTTACAATATCATCGTCTAGGCACCCTCGTATTCCAACTGGTAGCAAGCGTTGCATAAGAATGTGACAGTCATGAGATTTCAACCCAATAATATTGGTATCATTATCAGTCACTTTCTTCCTAAAATTTGATCCAAAACCATATGGTAATTTAACTCCTTTTATGAATTGACAAAAAACGACGTTTACCATCTGTAGTGAATGAGTACTTTGGATGCGGTTTTATGATCTTGTTGTCTTTCTCTTGAAGGCACAACTCTTTCCGAATACCCCAATATTTCAAATCAACCCTTGCATTAGTGGTATCTTTAGATTTATCATTCATCAACAAAGTGCCCAACAAACTGTCACAAACATTTTTCTCCACATGCATAACATCCAAATTATGTTTTAGTTCAAGAGAAGACCAATATTCAAGCTCAAAGAAAATACTACGTTTGGTCCAATTCAACTCCTTTGGATCACGGTTTCTTTTCACACCTCCGAACCTTGGATGTTTTCCTGGCTGATGACTCGAGATGTGAGCTAGTTGTTCTAATATAGTTGCACTGCTGAATCGTCTAGGCGGCTGTCTTTTCTCAGGTTTACCATCAAACAAAGTATTCTTCCTCCAAAGGTGACTTGAAGATAAGAATCTTCTATGCCCAACGTAAGCTGTCTTCCCAATTACACGACATGAAGGAGTGTCTTCATTACAAGTAGGACATGCTTTATATCCTTGACCACTCCAACCCGACAAACTACTACGAGCAGGAAAGTCGTTAATAGTCCACAAAAGTGTTGCACGCATTGTGAAGATATATAGTGTTTGTTACTGCATCTCTCGTTTGAACACCTTCACCCCACAATATTTTTAATTCATCCACTAAAGGCCTTAGAAAAACATCCATATCCTTCCCAGGTGATTTAGGACCAGGAATCAACAACGTCAACATAAAAGAAGACTCTTTCATACATAACCACGGAGGCGTATTGTATGTTGTCAATATGACTGGCCACATGCTGTAAGACTGACTCATGTTACCGTTATGGATTAAAACCATCTGCAGCCAAACCTAAGCAAACGTTTCTCGGTTCACTAGCAAACTCTGGATATCTCCTATCGAAATCTTTCCACGCGCTCCCATCAACCGGATGTCGCATTGTACCATCTTCTGTTGACCGTCCAGTAACATGCCATGTCATATCTTTTGCAGTATTTCTGGAACTGTACAAACATTTAAGCCTTGGTGTCAGCGGAAAGTAGCGCAAAACTTTATGCGGCACCTTCTTCCCTTTTGTGTTTTTGTCAACCCATCGACTATCACCACAAACTGGATAGTTCTGCATCAATTCATTCTCCTTCCAAAAGAGACAACAATCATTTTTACAAATATGGATTGGTTGGTACCCTAACCCTATCTTTCTCATTTTTTTCTTAGCATCATAGTATGAAGCTGGAATCTTATTATCTTTCGGGAATGCAAATTTTAGAAACTCTATAAGCTGGTCAAATGAATTATTAGTCCATTTATTCATGACCTTCATATGTAACAGTTTTGCTAAAAAGTTTAAGGAAGAAATCCAAGTACAACCGGGGTATAACTCGGTCTCGACCTCCTGAAACAATTCAACATATTCTTCGTCAACACTATTTGCACCTCCATCTGGAATTCCTTCATCTAGATATTCTTCATTATTATTTTCCTTCCCAATAACGTCATGTAGGACGCCAAACATCTCATCGGTTATTGGAGCTTCAGCTTCTATAATTTGAGGAGGATCTACTTCACCGTGATAAACCCATTTTGTATATGAGGCTTCCCACCCATACGCATGTATGTGAGCCTCAACCACATCAGGCTTTTGTGTTAACATATTCAAACATCTTTTGCACGGGCATCTGACAAAGGCAGAACTATTGACATGTTCCTTTGCTATCTCCATAAATGCTTGCAGCGGCCCAGAACTCGTCAGAGTTTTGACGTCTCAAAGTAGTCCAACTTTTATCTATCGTCATAACTACTTCATTATCATAAAGTTGGTGAGTGATCCAAGGAATATAAAAGAGATTAAAATTTTCACATCATATTTCAATTTGAGATTTACCATTAATATTAACTTAAAATCTAAATCACGTCTCTAGTGGAGTGGTGGACGGAGGATCAGAAAGTTGTACAAGGGTGGTGGGTGTTTTATGTTTTGATAGTGAAGGTATTTGGGAAGAAGAAAAATATGGGGTTGTTTGGGGGGGGGGGGGTGGTGGTTAAATTAGTGTATGCCTTAGTTATATACACACACACATAAGGATGTTGGACAGATTTGCGAGGCTGTGGCATTTCAAGGATATCTCAGTCGTCCGAACCCCGATTTAAGTGAATCAAGATCCTTTGGAAAGATAAAACACAGACCTACAGTGTTCGTGTTTTGAGTTTTCGTAGATTACTGATGCATATAGTCTCAATTTTCTGTTGAAGTCGGGAGAGTGGTGCTGGACAGCAGCAGAATAGAAAGAAAAACAAGATTTCGATGCGATTATATATATGATTTGCTTGAAATTATATATGATTCTATGGAATATACATTAGTTAGTAATAGATCAAAGATTTAAGGGCAAATGAGAAGTTTGTGGTCAAAAGCTATGAGTTCCATGAGTAGTTAACAAAATGATAATCTTTTATTGAAACATTTTTTGCTATGTACTTGTTAGCTTGATTGGATTCCGTGTCTTACAGAAGAGAGTGAGTTTGATCATAATAAATGGTCTTAAGGCGGCTTATCTGTATATCTACATGTCAACTTATGTACTAAGCATGTTAACTTAATTGGATTATGTGAGTGTTCATCAAAATACTTGTAGTTTTTTTTTGAACTTCATATGCCTTTTTATTACCAAGTGGAAATACCACAATTTACAACCAAAGAGTGTTACCACACATACAAAACCAAAAGCAAACAGAGAAGTCATACCAAGATCCCAACTATCCTATTCTTATACCATATGCAAGTTATATAAAAATGAATAAAAAAATGAAAATTTTACAATAAAATACTTAATTTTCACCTGGGTGAGTTTCATCGTGGTTCAAGCCTTGAATTATATGTTACTAAACACTTCAATTGTGAGTTAAAAAACTGTAATTTGCACAATTGCAAAATGGATAATGTCCAAAACTTAGCATATATAATTTTATACATTAAACCATAAGATCTTCAACAATATATTGTCCAAGATTTTGATACGAATAAGTTAAACCATAAGATTTTCATTCTGGAATACATTAAACCATCGTTGGTGTTAAGTTTATTCTAAAAATTGAAACCCAAATTACAATTTTAAAATACATAATTAACATTGATGCCTTCAGTTTGTCAATTTAGAAAATTATTATATTACAATAAAAAATTAAATGAAGATGTTTTTACTATCTTTGAACAAACATTTAAGTCTTGCATTATAAAACTGAAAAATAGAGAAAAACATACGTACATACATCTCTTAATTTTCCCATGAGAATGCATATATACTCTTATTAACAACTACTGTTAACAAACCCATGATAGCATACTTTCATTTATCAATAGCTTCTACTTAATGCTAATAAATAATTCACAAAAGCAATTTGAATACACCATAATACATGCAACATAAAAACGGAATTACAATAATCTATTTCTTAAAATAGTAATTATAAACCTCATATAAAAAGCTAAATCAAACAAATCGATCATCATGAATACATCGTCAATTTCATCAATAACTTCAACAAAAAAAGAAGAAACAAAAGAAGAAGAAGAAGAAAACAAACCTGGAAATCTGACGACGACGATAAGGCAACCACAAGAGCAACGAGACAGATGAAAGCAAGGTGAGAAGAGAATGAGAAGAAAGATAATAGAATTTCTTGTGGAAGAGGGTTTATGGATTTCTGGAACTGCTTAGGAGAAGGAGAAGGTTTAGGATATGTTGTTAGAGTTATTTTGACCTTTTCCTTCTCAAGTCATGCTTGCTTATTTGTATTTTTTTTTAAATAATTTAAATGTTATCTCCATGAAATGCACTAGCTTTTTAATCTATTAAATTTAAATTTAAATACTTTATTTTTTGGAGGTATTTTTATATAAAAGTTCCTTTCTCAATTTATTTAGTGGTTAATAATTAATAAAACGTAAATAGTATTTTGAATTCGATATATATCCTTAAGTGTAGTTTATTACTTTGTATTATATTATAAATATTTGATAAAAACTCTTAATTTTTTAAAACATTTGGTATAATTTATTAATTTGGTATAATTTATTAATTTAAGTTTCAAGATTATAAATTATTGAAACAACTTCTTAAAGACTTTTAAACTTGATAAAGATAAATAATAATTAAATGATAAATATGTATAAATAAAGGATAATCATTAAGTTGTAACAAAATACATTATCATTCTCATTATTAAAATTTTTTATCATTAAAGTTAAAATTAATTATATCTAAATTTTTAAATCTTAAATATTTAAATTAAAATAAAATTTGATAAGGTATGTAGAAAGTCATCCGGTCTAATTAAAACCGATATATCCAATTAAAATTGATCAACACTAATTAGATTTGATTGGATCCAAAATTTCAACATCCAAATTGGATTGCTAGGTTCTTGTATTCAATTAATCGAACGAATCCAGTTATCATCCAACTAAGTAATAAGTATAAGTAATTGTAACTTATGATATTGTTTTTATTAGTTGATATTTGTATGTAGTATATTTTAGGAAATTTGGAAATACACAAATTAGTTGAACTAGTGGATTAATTGTTTTCAATATTGGATCCAGTCCAATTCAAATAGCCAACAGTAATATTCGTCGGGTGAAACCGATACAATCCAACCATTGGCTGAATCGGATTGAATGGCAAATCCAATATCCAATATATGATTGGGAATAACTGAATCTACCTAAATTAATTGGATTTTAACCAACACCTCTAATCTTTAACTTGATATTCATATCCATATATACTTTTTCCGACTTTTTGTCAAAATGTTCCAATTAGTAAAGTATTTTCAACCACGTTCCAGATGAAGACCAAAATGACCTCATCTTTTTCCTAGTTCAAGGCACAAAACCCGAATTTTTGCGACTTATATGGATTGTGACAAAATAAAGTTAAATGTGAGATTTCTTATTTTACGAGTTACAAAAATAAAAACAAATATATTTTTTAAAGATGTGTATAACACAACAATAAAACAATATATGGAAACAGATTTATATTTACAATAAAAAGGTACAGGGCAATTGAGAATAAGAGGTGTACACATTTAAAACAATAAATGGGAACAAATTTATAGCCAAATGAGAACATTCATATTTTGTGAGTTATTTTGACAATGCAAAATTAGTATTGTGCTAAAATAAGACATTTAAACCATAAAATAATTACATATGGAGTGTTTGGAATTGCTTATTTAAAATTCTTATTAACTTATTTCGGTATGGTACCGGTAACAAAAAGTTTTTAGTGTTTGGATTAAAAAAGTATATATTTCTACTCTCGAACTACACTATTTTTATTTTTATTTTGGAAAAAAGGGACGGAACCCGGCCCCTAAGGAATTTTTTATTCAGAATTATATTATTTTTACACCCTTCAACGTCTTAAACTATTTCTAAACAACTGCTTAATGGTCTTTATCTATACTATATTATAAAGCATTTGGTCAAAAACTCTTAAAAAGATATTATTATGCAATAGGTACAATTGATTAAAGCATAATTACTTAAAATTCAAAAATACAAGTTATACATGCACTGGTACAACTTATTAAAGCTTCATGTTTGAATTCGTGTAACTAACTATACAACTAACTATATAGATAAACATCTAATTTTGAATATAAAAAATTTAACATATAATAAGGATAATCATTCAACTCTAACAGAATGCCTATTTTATTATATTTATAAAAAAATTATCTATACTATATTATAAAACATTTGGCCAAAAACTCTTAAAAACAACTTTTTAAGCCTTAGGTACCGCTATTTAATGCTAATTATTTAATTTTCAAGATTACAAATAAATTATGCATAAGTACAACTTATTAAAACTTCATTTCTGAATCTGTGTAACTAATTACAGATAAGTATGATTAAATACAAGATAAACATCTAATTTTAAATATAAAAAATCTAAAATATAATTAAGATAATCATTGAGTTCTAACAGAATACTTAATTATCATCTATATAAAAAGTTATATTCGTTATTAAACCTAAACTTAATTATGATAAAAAATTTGAATTAAAGAAATTACATAAAAAAAAGAACTTTTAAATGAAACAATAAAATCATTTTCTTAAAACCACATAAAACCATTAGAACATCGATACAGACAAATATTAAAATGAAGATTAAAACTGAGATGTATCTCGTTGCATTGCGCGACTACCCTTCTAGTATAAATTAAATGGACCATTAAACTTTTCAGTCCATGTTTTCAAAAAACAAACGGTTTTTTATTGAATTTTTAAGTTTGAAATTAGCAATTAGATTCTCATTAAATATTAATTTTTTTATAAAAACACATTATTTTATTTATTTTTGAAAATAATCACGATTACATACCTTTTTATAAATTAAAGGTTTATTAATTGTATTTTTAATTTTTTTTTTGGAACCGGCCATATTTTTAGAACCCCAAACCCAGTTGTAGAAAGCGCAACCGGGGGGAGAAGGAAAGACAAAATTACAAGTGCCCGAAAGGGTCAGTACACCACTCACTCCACTTAATGAGATGATCGGTTCTCCTATATTTAAACCACAGAAAATCCGTATTTTTAATGAAGTCGACCACCTTATACTCGGAGATTCTTTCCGATCTGAAAAGTAGATTGCATCTCGATTTCCAAATGCACCAAATTGTAGCATAGCAGATGCAGATAAAATGTCTTTTCTTCTTTTCGCAAGCTCCCCATATCTTAATGAATCCATCAGGGCCCCGAAACTATCAAAATCTTGGTTACTAATCTTACACCATCGGGTAACCCACGACCAAACCAATTTTGCGAACTTGCACCTAAAGAGCAAGTGACAACAATCTTCTTCCTCCTCCTGACAGAGAACACAAGTAGTCGAAGAAATCGGAATACCTCTAATTGAGAGTGCACATGCAGTCGGGATGCGGGATAGAGATACCCTCCAAATAAAGCACCCCACTTTTAAAGGGACTTCGTGAAGCCATCTCACGATACATTCATTCGGGGGAGCCATAATATTCTCAAGTTTAATTCTTAACGCACCCACCGAAAAAATCCCCTTCGAAGTTAACGGGCATCGCCAAATATCAGCTCCCGTAGTAGGTTGGAATCGACCAAGGGTCGAGGTCAAATTCTGAACTTGCGGATCAAGAGAGTTCGCGATAATTGCAGATTTCCAATCCCACATCAAAGACCCCGCTTTGACCCTATCGGAAACAAGACAGTTTTTGGAATTTTCCAAAGCGTACAGCTCCGGAAACTGCTCCTTTAAGGTAACATCCCCGATCCATTTATCCAGCCAAAACTTCGTTTTATCACCGGATCTAATCTCTTTGCAAATAATTTGGTCCACCTCTACGCCCATTTTTGACAACCCGTCATTGACTCTAGCAACGTTATTCCACACACCGGTTAAGGATTTGGAGGAGATATTATTAGTCGGTTTCGAGTTGATGTTATGAAGGTTGTTTATGACCTTAGACCAAATGAAACTTTTATCTACTCGAAGACGCCACCACCATTTAACGATTAGGGAGATATTAAACGCTTTAAGAGACCCAACCCCAAGCCCTCCCAATTTTTTTGGAGCTGCCACTTTTTCCCAGGAAACCCAACTGATTTTCCTTTTTGCATCGTCCCCACCCCATAGGAATCTCCTTCTGATCTTTTCAAGGGATTTTAGCACTCCATCCGGAGCAACAAATAGAGAAAAGTAATAAATTGGAAGGCTCCCTAATACCGCTTTAACGAGTGTCAAACGACCACCGAACGAAAGGTTTCTAGCTTTCCAAATGGAGAGCTTAGATTTAAATCTCTCTAACACAGGTTTCCAATTTTTTGTGAGGTTCATATTAGCACCCACCGGGATGCCAAGATACGTACGTAAAAGGTAGGGCCGCCGGTTCGCACCCGAGAGGGGAGGCCCATCTATTAATCTCATCCATAGTCGCGCCTATACCAAAAACACGTGATTTCTGGAAATTCACTTTAAGCCCGGAAACCATGTGAAAACATCTAAGGATGCGAGCGAGATTTTGAATATTATTAGAGCACCACTCCCCCATAAAAAGCGCATCGTCCGCATAGAAGAGGTGAGATAGGATAGTCCCATCTCTAGGAAGAGAGATACCTTTTGAAGATCCCTTTGTTACACGCGTCTTTCATGATTACATTTAGGCCTTCCATCGCTAATATGAAGAGAAAAGGTGATAAAGGATCCCCTTGTCTTACTCCTCTCTCTAAGGAGAATTTCGAAGTGGGAGACCCGTTAACTAGCACCGACGTCTTAGCCGACGAAAGACAGCCTTTAATCCAAGATCTCCATTTAATACCGTACCCCATTTGTTCCATAACACAGTCCAAGTAACTCCAGCTTATCGAATCGAAGGCTTTTTCGAAATCTGCTTTGAAGAGAAGAATCTTCCTTTTTTTCTTTTTTGCCCAAGAGCAGATCTCGTTGATGATTAAGGGACCATCTAAAATGTTCCGCCCTTCCACAAAGGCCGATTGCTCATTACCAATACTCGCACCAATGACCCCTTTAAGCCTATTTGCGAGAATTTTTGCAATTACCTTGTACATGCAGCCAATGAGACTAATGGGTCTGAAATCCCCGACTTTTAATGAATCCTTTATTTTTGCAATTAAAGTAATGAAGGAAGAGTTGCAGCCATGATCGAAGGTGCCCCGCTTCTCAAAATCTTTAACAAAACTAATAAAATCAGCTTGAATCAACGTCCAATTTTTTTTATAAACTCGAAAGAAAAACCGTCCGGCCCAGGTGGCTTTTCTCCCCCACAACCCCAGACAGCCTCTTTTATTTCAACTGAAGAAAAATCTGATTCTAGATAAGCGCTTATCCCCGGGTTAAGTTTACAGAACAGAGAATTAATTAATTTGGGTCTTACCGGCCATCGTTCACGAAACTTCTCTTTGAAGGAAGAAAAAATAACTTGCTTTAGGACCGTGGCGTCCGTCACCCATTTACCATCTATAGAAAGGCCGTGTATCCGATTTTTCCTATTTCTGTTATTAATGAAGCCATGGAAAAACCTGGAGTTTTCATCGCCATCCACCACCCATTTTACACGAGCCTTTTGCTTGAGATCATAAACCATCGCTTTCTCCAAATCAGCTATTAGATTTAACCCATCTCGTCTGTCGACAATCTCATGCTGATTCAAGGTTCTATGTTCGCTACACATGTCAAGGTAATGAACTCTCCCTTTTGCCATAGAAAGTTGTTCAAGCTCTTTCAGGAAGATGCTGGATCTCCAAGATTTTATTTGGCTTTTAAGAAATTTGAGCTTAGCCGCAAGCAAACTTCCAGGCCTGCCATTTCCGGAGAAAATCGACCACGCATCTGTAACAATTTTATCGAAATCATCACGCAGCATCCAAGAATTGAAAAAACGGAAGGGACTTCGACCGAAGTCAACATACTCAGCTTTAAGGAGAATCGGGCAATGATCCGATAATTCCCTAGGGAGAGCCGTGACCGTTACTTGGGGAAAACGATTCACAAAATTCCGGCAAACTAGGAAACGGTCCAATTTACTGAGCTTCAGATCAGATGCACATATATAAGTGAATTTGTGCCCTCCCATTTTAATATCACATAACCCGGAATCGTCAATAAATCTGTTAAAATACAACGCATCTAAATCACAAAAGCGAGAATGCAGTATTTCTTCTTTGCATCTTACCGAGTTAAAGTCCCCTAGAAATATCCACGTATCTCCTCTGGCTAGCTTGAGCCGACACAGATCCTCCCACAGTTGTTTCTTTTCCGAAAGATGATGCGGTCCATACACATTGGCAAACGCAGTTTCTCCTGGAATTCCTTTCCAATTACCAAAAGTAATTAGAAAGTTCCTGCCCTTAACAACGTCTTTCATTTCGAACAAATCAGAATTCCACATGCTTAGAATCCCCCCCCGATCTTCCATTCGCCTCGACAATCTCAAACCCAAAAGAGTCACGCCCCCAACAACCGATTGAGTTAACAGATCCAACATCTGCAAGTTGAGTTTCTTGAATACCAACAAACGTGCAATCAAATTTTTGTTTCAGCCTTCTAACCCAATTAATTTTATGATTTTCGCCTAGACCCCTTACATTTAGACTGATAAAATTCATTGAGAAACTGATTTCTCGCCGTCCACCCCCATCGAATCAAATAGGATGGGGTTTTCCTTGTCAATTTCAATAGCTAGCACCCTTCCAATTTCAATAGGCTTACGAATCTCATCGTTGATCGAGGCTCTTTCCCCACCATCCGAAGACTCACAGTGGAGCGAAATTGGTTCTGGCAGCTCTATATCCGGATTCATACCGCCTAGATCCTGAGCAGGAGGAGGCCTCGGGGAAAATTTGGGGCTGCTTACGACCTGGGTAGAAAAACAGGAGCTTCTCCTTCGTTTTCTGGGAACGAATTTTGGGGGAGAGGCACGGGCCTGGAAAAAAACGGGCTTCTCAATCCTACAAAAAGTTTTCTATGTGGAAGGGTTAAGACATAATCTGTTTAGTATAAGCCAGTTCTGTGACAAATACTGGACTATCCATTTCAATATTAATGTTTGTCAAGTTCTGGGTGCTACAAAAGAGAAACAACTAACTGCCTATAGAGATGGTGACATCTATACTGCCACTTTCACATAAGATGGTCAACTAACAGGGGTCTGTTATATGTCTACTCAAATGAAGGAAGTAAGCTGGTTATGGGACAGAAGAATGTCTCATCTAAATTTCAGATCTATTTCTGAATTAGATAGACATAAGTCAGTCAGAGGTTTACCCAATATTAAGATTGATAAGTCTTCTCAATGTTCAGCATGTGAACTTGGGAAAATTAAGAGAAGCTCTCATCCTCTGAAAATGCTCTCTTCATGTCAAGCTTTAGTTGAAATGCTTCATATGGATTTATGTGGTCCAATGAAGACTCAAAGCTTGGGAGGAAAGAAGTATATCCTTGTTATTGTTGATGAGTATTCTAGATATACTTGGGTTGAATTTCTTAGACTTAAATCTGACACTTCTTGGATTCTGTTGGAATATTCCATAATTTTTCTGCTGCCAAAACTCCCCAACAGAATGGTGTTGTTGAAAGGAAGAATAGAACTCTAGTTGAAGCTGCTAGGACTATGCTTGCTTATTCTAAACATCCTCTATCTCTTTGGGCAGAAGTTGTTGCTACTGCATGTTTTACTCAAAACAGAACTATTTTAAATAGGAACTTTTTGAAAACCCCATATGATGAAATCATTAAAAAGAGAAAACCATCAATTGATTTCTTCAAAAATTTTGGAAGCAGATATTTTCTTCTAAATGATGTTCAATACCTTGACAAATTTGCTCCTAAAGGTCTAGCTGGTATATTTGTTGGATACACTCAAAGATCAAAGGCATACAGAGTACTGCTAAAAGGATCAAAGAGAATCATTGAAACTTCCAACATCAGATTTCATGAACCTACAATGACTTCTGAACAAGACAGTTCAGAACTCAAGCTTAATTCAATTGTTGAACAATTATACACGGACTCCACTTTTACTGAAAAATCTTCTGAGTCTAATTTATTACTAAAAGCAAATTTTGATTTACTTTGTCAAGGTTTATTTGATATTTCTGTTAATGTCTCTGCAGATTATTAAAATCCATCACTTCTAAGAGCAACTCCAGAGTTAGTTCCACCTGCCATATCAGTATCAAATCTTTCTGAACCTCCAATCTCAACCTCAACAATAGGTCAACTTACTTTTAAAACTGTTCAACCAACTTCTGAACTTCACCAAGTAACTTCTGAACCAGTAGTTCCTTCTTCTGAACAAATTCAGAATGATACTGTTAAGGGACATTACACTCAGCTTTTAATCCAAATTCTGAAGCTGCAATTATTGATGATTATGAACCACTTAACAATGTTACATCTGTCAATACATTACCAAGTGTTACAAAATTTACTTCATGTCATCCAATACATCAGGTCATAGGTGATGTCTCAAAAGGTGTACAAACAAGATCAGCTATTGCAAATGAATGTTTGTATGTCAATTTCTTAAGCACAATAGAACCTAAAAAGCCTAATGAAGCTCTTCAGGATCCAGACTGGGTTTTAGCAATGCAAGATGACCTCAACCAATTTGAGAGAAACAAAGTCTGGAGACTAATTCAAAAACCACAAGGCAAATCGATTATTGGCACCAAATGGGTTTTTAGAAATAAGAAAGATGAGCATGGGATAGTTGTGAGAAACAAGGCTAGATTAGTTGCTAAAGTCTACTGTCAACAGGAGGGCATAGATTATGATGAAACATTTGCTCCAGTTGCCAGACTAGAAGCTATCAGAATCTTCCTAGCCTATGCTGCTCATTAGAACATGAAGGTTTTTTAGATGGATGTGAAATGTGCATTTCTGAATGGTGTTCTCCATTAAGAAGTATATGTTGAACAACCAAAAGGTTTTGTGAGCAAAGAATTTCCAAATCATGTTTACATTTTGGATAAAGCATTGCATGTACTTAAACAAGCACCAAGAGCATGGTATGACACACTCACAACTTTTCTTCTGAATTCCAAGTTCAAAAGAGGTATAATAGATACTACCTTATTTATGAAAAAGGAAGGTGAGGATATGATTCTTATTCAAATATATGTAGATGATATTATATTTGCTTCTACTAATCCAAAATTTTGTAAATTTTTTGAAAAGATCATGCAAACAGAATTTGAAATGAGTATGATGGGAGAGTTAACATTTTTTCTTGGTCTTCAAGAAAAACAACTTCCCACTGGCATATTCATAAATCAATCTAAGTATGTTTCTAACATACTTAAGAAGTTTGGCATGTCTGACTGTTCTAGTATTCAAACTCCAATGGCAACTGCCACTAAACTTGAACCAGATTTATCTGGTAAACTAGTTGATCAAAAGAAATATAGGGGTATCATTGGATCTTTGCTTTACTTAACAGCTAGTACACCTGATATAATGTTTGCTCATGTATTTGTGCTAGATATCAAGCTAATCCTAAAGAATCTCATCTTTTAGCTGCTAAAAGGATCCTTAGATATCTCATGGTTCTCCTTCATTGGGACTTTGGTATCCAAAGGATTTTGGATTTGAGCTAACAGCTTTTACAGATGCAGATCATGGTGGTTGTAAAATGGATAGAAAGAGTACATCAGGTTCATGTCAATTTCTAGGTGAGAGGCTTGTGAGTTGGTCTTCAAAGAAGCAAAACTGTGTTTCAACTTCTACTACAGAAGCTGAGTATGTAGTTGCTGCAATATGTTGCTCACAAGTCATTTGGATGCAAATTCAGCTTAAAGATTATGGCTACACTTTCAAGAAGATTCCTCTGTATCGTGATTCTAAAAGTGCCAAAGCAATAACAGCCAATCCTGTCCAACACTCAAAGACTAAACACATTGATGTGAGGTATCATTTTATAAAGGATCATGTTGAAAAAGGCAACATAGAAATGTTTTTGTTCAAACAGATTACCAGTTAGCTGATTTATTTACCAAACCTCTTGATGAGAAAAGATTTATATTTTTGGTAAGCAAACTTGGTATGATGAACTTAACCTCATAAGTATATTACTCACACCTAAGTAATAAGAATTCACTTCTGAACTCATTTTCTTACACTTCTGAACTTCATACTTCAGAATTTTTGAAGTCATCTTTTCAGAAGTTTCTATCTTTCCATTCAGAAGTACAAATTTCTTATTACCAAATTGTTTGTAATACCTATTCAATCACATTTCTATCTAGCATTTTCAAGGGGGAGCTTAAGTATTTTTTTTTTCTTCATTCTTGTTTCAAGGGGGAGTTTTTTGATAAATACTTATCACTGTGATTATACTGACAATCTTGATCTATCCTTGTTTCAAGGGGGAGTTGTAACAGGTGATTTCTTTCTCTGGAATGCAATCTTGAAATCATGAACAAACTTCTCTAAGATTTTCAATTATTTTTTAATTGCTCAAACTACTTCTGAAATACTTCAAATTATTTTTTCTTTCAGAAGTATGCATTTTAATTGAATTTTTTTTTCTCTCTGAAAAAGAAATATTTCATTTTTGAAATACTTCTAAAGGAATAATCATTAAAAGTATGGACAAACTTTTCTTGATACTTACTTTCAGATTGTTCAAACTATTTCTGAATCTTCAAATTGTTTCAAATTTCAGAAATATGTAGTTTTAAATGGGTTTCATTCATATTCTAAAAGATATTTCATTGGTTCTGAATTGTTTCTCAGAACTTCTGAACTTCACTTCTGAATTCTTTCTCAGAAGTTCTGAACTCTCAATTCAGAAGATTACTACTCTTCGTGCGTGGCCCACGTGTTATTTTCTTGTTGGCTACTCTCTAAAAGGTTCATTAATCCAGATTACATGTTTAATCGTCATTACTTTTAGCCTACTTTTCTTCCACGTATCCTACATCTATCTGCCACGACATAATCACACGATTACAATCCATGACTTCATCATCTTCTTCATTTTACTTAGATTTTTTCCCTCTGAAACCTATTCTCTGCAATTTTTGAAAATCCACAATTCTCAGAAGCTGCAAGTTCGTCAATCATGTCTCAATCAAATGTTAATCAACCGATTGTTTCTGCTAAATCCACTTTTAGCAACACTGATGATTCATCGAGCACACGATATTTCAAAATTGTTCCAAACACTATGACCATTGGTTTGATTGAAGTTCCATTAAACACAAATTTATTGATTGAAGACACTACAACAAATGTTATGGATGATGTTGTTCCTTCAAACTCAAACCCTAACCCTAATGCTGAAATTAGGGAAACCAAATGGAGCCGATTGAACTTAATTCTGACTCTGAAAGTGAAAATGCTGTTGCTGCTGCTTCTGATTCTGCTGCTTATGGTCCTGATCTTTCCAAACAAATAATCCCAGTTGGTACTCGCAAAGCAATTCAGAAAACTAATGTTGCTCTGAACTTAAAATTTGAAGAGTTCACTAATGATCAGCAAATTCTCATTGAGTTGTTAAAAAAGCATCCATTCAGAACAACTATGACTAAGCATTTTCAAGTTCCTGAAGAATATTTACAGCAATGGTGGTATTATGCTGAAGTTGATAAAGAAACAAACAACATTTCTTCTCTTGTTCATGGTTATCGTTTCAACATTGTAGCTGAAGATCTCAGGAGTATTCTAAATCTTCCACAACCTTATTAAAGATCTATGCTTTCTCTTATTAGAAAGAATATGTATATGATTGCAGAGATGAAAGAAGTAGACGAAAAACTAGAGATGAGAGAAGCGAGCCCAGAAAAATTGTGGTTAATGGTGAAGAAACATTTGATGAAATTCCTGCCAATTCTGAGTTGTGTGCTGATATCTTGAAGCTGGGATATTCACAAAATCTAACTGCCTTAAGTTCTTTCAGAAGAAAGTCTTTACCTCCAATTTGGTATGCTCTATTCACATTTCTCAACACTTGTGTAGCTGGGAAACATTCAAGTCTGGATCAAGCATCTGCTAAATTGAGGATCATATTTCATGGTATTGCTTTCAACAAGAGGTATGACTATGCAAGTCTAATTTTTGAAGATATTCAGACTGCTATTTCCAAAAAGAGCAAGTATCCTTATATTCCATATCAGAGGTTCTTTCAAATTTTAATCAAAGGCGCTATGGGGTAAGTTAAATCAATACCTAGGCTTGATAATGATGTGTTTGTTACATTGTTTACTATGGAATATGGATAGCTTGAGGCCATCTCTTGCTAAAGAACCCTTTCCAAATGTTGTACCTCTGTTCCCTGAGTTATTAGCATACATCAATCCTAGGAACAAATGGTTAAGGGATTATTGTGAATCAATGGGATTACCTAAGCCAGTAATCTCTTCCCCTGATTCAAATCCCAAAGGTGTGCAAAGTGAGGGGTCTAGATCATTTAGTAAGAGAGGGGAGGAAGTTCAAGGTGGGGTACAACCTCAGAGTGAAAAGAGGCAAAATGTAAATGCGAGCCTGGTTAGCTATGTGAGCAAAAGAAATAAAGAGAGGAGAATACAGGTAAAAGAAAAGAAAACCTGTGCACCACCTGTTACTAGCCGGGCAGCCTCACAATCTACTACCTCACACTCTTTGGTGGGTAGTATTGAAAAAGCCAGTGAGCCCATGACAACCTTTGATAACCCCCCCAGCCACTCACCCATCTCTCAACAGAAGGGTGTTTCAATAACACATATGGGGCAAACAACTTATCTACCATTTGATTCTCTTATGGAGGATGCAAATGTTGAAACAGATGGATATATGTCCCCCCTTCACAGAAATGTGCACAATGAGTCTGAGAATCCACCCAATGTTGAGCCTAATGAACCACTAAATGTGGACTTCTTTCACACTAGCAGACATCTTTCAGATGTACATCCGCAAGGTGTATGTCACATTGCAACAACAACAATAGATACTCTTATTTCAGGATATCAAGGATTAGTTGGAAGTCCTGATGTGGTGACATCTACAGGCCAGCCTACTTCTGTAGGACTGCAAACAAGACCATCTGTTGGTCCTGGTAGTTTACCCTAGTCTTCTGAATTTTCAGAGTTTAAGACCTTTTGTACTTCTGAATTCGAAAAGATTCATAAGCACATAAAGAACTTATCTGAATCTTCCAATAAGGGGATGAAGGATAGGATGGAAAAGAAGCTAGAGGAGAAATTGGATGCTCTCAAGCAAAACTACTTCTAATGATTTCAGAACTTCTCAAGATGCAATTAAGCAATATTTTTCAGAAGTTATTTCATTTGTCTCTGCCATTGGTCAATCCATGGTGTCTCCACAACCAGATCTTTCTAACCTGGAAACCAAAGATGATATTCAACAACTTTTGCAGAAGTTAACCGATGTTCAAAATACTCATTCTCATTTGGATCAAAGAATTTATGCTTTGGAATGTAGACCACGGGCGAATACTTTGAAGAAGAAGAATGATGATCAGGATTCTGATCATCATGAGGGGGAGAAAAGAAGGAAAGTATCTGAATCAAACAACGAAGAAATGTTGTTGTTAAAAGGTTCTACTTCTGAACCTCAAGTGATCATGGATAAAACTTCTGAAGATACTCAGAAAGATGATAATTCTGAAGTTATTAAAGAAATTCTTATTGCTGAAGGTGATCAAGGTATTCCTAAAGATGTTGGTATTATTTTTGAAAATATGAAGTTTTCTAAAGATGAAGGTAATGAGACAGAAAAGCTATCTCTGAATTCTGAAGATAATACTGGTCCATATAATACAGATGTTCTACCAGACTCCAATGAAGAAAACTTAAATGAGTATTTGGCTTTTGAAGAGGTAGTTGGAGAACCTGGTGATCTCTCAGATGTGATTTTGTTTGAAAATGAAGTGGAGGTGAATGAACATAGAGAATTGGTGATTTGGAGACCACAAGTTTTGGATAGAGTGGTAAATGATGAAATAGTTGAAATTTTATGGAGTTTGATAAGGCAATTCTGTTGGATATATGTATTTCTGAGTAGTCCAAGGAATCTGGAGTGTAGATTCTTGGATGAGAGATTGTTCATTTTCAAAGATTTTCTGAATCAATCGGCTGAATATTTTTATATAGAGATGGATATAAGTCATATGCATAATGCTGAATTTTAGATGAGATTCTGATAGCTTGTTCAGAACAAATGGAAGTCAGATACAGAAAGTGCATTTATATTCCTACAATTAGTCTTCCAGCTCTTGAAGAACCAATTGTTGATCAAATGTATGAATGAGATACGTTATTTGATAGTTCTGGAGAAAGTCGGATTGTTATTCCAGAAGACTCTTACAGTGATCTTTACAGAAAAAGTCTAAAATATGCAACTTTAGAAGATTTTGTGAATGATGAATGGTCTGCAGATTATACTTCAAAGGTAAGATCATTTCTGCAAAAACATGGAATCCAGGAAATGCATGATTCCTCTTTGATAAAGCAGATTAGATGTATGTCTAAATTAGTTGAAGATGATATACAAGTTGTAAGATTTGGTGCTGAAAGAAGAAATTGTACGTTGACTGAATTTACTCAGTTTGATTTCTACAAGTTAAGATTACATGATAAACTTACACTTCTGAGTTATTGTGTCAAGAGAGAAGACTCAGAACTTGTATCAGAAGTCAGAAGAGTACTGGGTATTTATATTAGAAATCTTATCAAACATGATTTCCAACTTGCTTTAGAGTATAGACTGACTAAAGTAAATTTGTTGGAGCCAGTGAGCATTGAAAGACATGGACTTACAAAAGTTTTACAAACCCACAGATTGGTTTCATTTATGAAGCAGAAGGAATGAGCATAAGAACATTCATTGTTTCTGATATACCAAAATACTCAACTTCAACTCTGAATTGGTTAATGAAGTATGCTGAATGGTTTGTTGTTTCGTCTGAAATAAAAGAAGAAATAATGTATTTGATCAAAGAAAGAATCAATTTCCAAGACTGCATTAGAAAAAGTTATCTGGCTAGACATACAACAGTGAATACTATCAGAGAAACTGATTATTTCTAAGTAATTTGTATGATTTTCATATTCATACTAAGAAGCAAGATATTGAGGAAGTCTTAAGACTTACTCAGAAGATAAGAAGCTCAGAAGCCAATATAACTGAAACAGAATGATAGAGATACTAAGATAGCTTCAAAAGGTACTGGGTTCTGAAGAGTGAGAAAGATCTGAAGAAAGAAAGACTCAGAACTCAGAAGAAAAGCAGATAAAAGCCTAAGGCATAACTTCTGAAGTGGCAACTTCAGAAGTTCTGAAGATTCTGAAAATACTTTTGAAGAAGTTCTGAAGAAGGTTCTGAAGACACTTCTGAAGAAGTTCTGAAGAAGTTCAGAAGTAGTTCTGAACATGCTTGTCATTTTTGTACTGTAACTTTAGCATTTCTATTTCTTGTATAAATAGATAGTTTGTTAGATAGTTAGAACTAACGTTTTCATAAGCTTGTAAAGGCACATTTTGTAATACAGTTCATCTAATCAATACAATATACAATATTCAGTGATCTATTTCTTGTTATCTATACTACTTTAATATTGGTTTGGATCAAATATCTTAATTACAATCGTTCAAGCACAAGCTACTGCTATTTGTTGCATAGATTCAAAAAATCTCTTAAAGAAAACTTATGAAGCTAGATGTATAAGTTTTTGATGCATTTATCTTATCTTTGTATCTTACTGGACCAGTTTGGTGTGTGCAAAGTTTTCTTTTTTATTGTCCAGCGTTTAATTTCTTCTTTCATGAGTAGTTGACTGCCACCTGCAAAGAGCTCCTCACGCTTGTCCTATATTTGAATTATTCACTCCCATTATTTGAAATTTGAATATCCACCGCCTTCCATCCATTTCCGTTCTCTGATGGTGCTTCTCTTTATCTTCACATGATATGCATGCATCACGTATGTGGTTTAGAGTTTCTGAATGTGTTTCTAAGCTTCTAATCAAATATTAGGGTTTTAGATTTGATTTTATGCTCCACCAAATTTGTGATTAAAAATTGGGGTTTCCTTCAACTGGAATCTTTCTTCTCCATCTTCCGTTCTTAATGGTATAGATCTACTTTTTGATGTTTGATTTAACCTTGTTTTTTTAAAGCAAATTGTCTTGAGAAACAAGCTTTTATGAAATACATATATACACAACTTGATGAAACAATGGAACAACAAAGGTTTGTTCACGGAGAAGGTACAATATTCCAATTACTGTACAAAGTTTTGTTTTTCCTTTCATGATTAATTCTACTCCCAAAAAGACACACTCAGATAGTAAGATTTATAATTTTTTTTGAGACACTCACCAACAATCTCAATCTTATTTGAATTTTGAATTTCAGCATTCATCCCTTCACCCACCCTGGCGGTAAAGCTTGAAGTGTTTCTCTCCTCTTCAAATCGGTTTGCTTCAGGTAAGGAATTTGAATGAGTTATCGAGATATCTCTCGCTCTCACCATTATTCCTTTCTACTTCTGCTCTCCTTTATTAAAATACAATTTTCACATTCTTAATATTGGGTTTCTTCATGTTTATAATACACAAAATCCAAGGCGACTAATTTCTTCCAGGTTCGATCACTGATTTGTGTACTTGTGAAGTTTGATCTTGTTTTCGAGTTTAAAATCGATTATGGTTGGATAAAGGTTATTATATTTCTAACTTTTTGTTTGAACCTGATATGCTTGCTTGGTTGATTTTGTAAACGTCGAATGTAATTACCTTTGATATTTGTGTGCTCTAATATAAATTTAATGATACATTTTTTCTTGAATCGTTAAATT
Organism: Silybum marianum; assembly: GCA_036898165.1. Taxonomy (NCBI): domain Eukaryota; kingdom Viridiplantae; phylum Streptophyta; class Magnoliopsida; order Asterales; family Asteraceae; genus Silybum; species Silybum marianum. The sequence goes on from CM072529.1 coordinate 35,828,342, forward strand.
AATGAAGTGCTAACTTTTGTTCTTACTCAGGAAGGAAAATAAAAGATGAGTTAGCTGCAATCAACGTCAAAGGTTGTTTTAAGGTTGGTTTCACGTTGGCTACTTTCTTTTGTGTTAATATGGATTTGTTGCTACTCCTTGAGTTCTGCCACTGTTTGGGGGCTTTGTTGTTCTAAGTTGTTTTTGGTGTTTTTAAGGTTGGATGTTGGGTCTTAGTATTTTGGGTTATGTACTCTGATGTTTGCTTTAAGGTCGGTGTTTTACATCAAATTCTTTTTTACGTATTGTCCTATGTGATGGTTTTTATGTTGTATTGGCTGCTTTTTGGGTATAAGGAGCGGACTGATGGCATGCTCTCAATCTATAGGTTGCTTTATGGCAGCTATTGGTTTAGAGATTGCTTAGAATCTGTTTAACGATTTTTGGTTGGATCTGTTTTTGATCTCTTGGTTGTTATGTTGCTGTTTCATTGAAATAATATTTCCTTTTAAGCTTCAGACCTGTTTTATTGAAGTGTATGCCATGAGTCTCCATTTTTTAATTTGGTTTTGGTTGGATCAGAGATCAACAACTAAAGCTTGGTTTTTGGTTTGGTCTTGCTTGGTGTCGACCCGTTCTGCTGCCTACCGGTATAAGAAGAGGTTTTCTCCAATTTACGATAAATGGATTCTTATAGCCTATTTTTGATTTTGGGTTGTAATAGATTAGGGGTAAAGTTTGTTGTATTTATTCTTGGGCTACTGTTTTGATTGGATACTTTTTTGGTAGCTTTTAAAATTCTATGATGTTTGAAAATGAGAAAGAGGAAATGGAGGGGATGGATAATATTTCTTTTATGTAATGGAAAATGGAATTACAAAAGAGCTTGCAGTATTAATTCATTTTCTAATATATGAAATCATAATATCTAACCACCATGCTATCTTACTGTATTTCATGAAAAAAAGAAAGTTATGATGAGAAGGGTAAGAAGGGATCTCCACCCTTACGAGTAAAACATAATTATTCTTCCTTGACTTGGTACTTTACACGTTCAGCATCAGTTGTCTGAAATTGGGTGATAACATGGTTGAATGGATTTCCAGGTCAAAATTGGTGCAAACTCTGTGTCCAAAGAGTGGTCTACCATCAATAAGCCACTAAATGAATCCATCTTTTGAGCTTTTTACTATTATCAAATGATCAAGTATTGGGTGTGTTATCATCCTTAATGAGCAATGGGTAAATTTTAATATTGAAGTTGTATCGTAAGAAGTTTACGATTAGATGAGAAACATATATATATATATATATATATATGTGTGTGTGTGTGTGTGTAGAAACTACAGATGAGCATGTTGTCATAATTTTCTTTATTTCCTGTAGGTTTGCTCGTGCTGGTTCGGTTGTATGATGATGCCAATGATGTATTTCTTGAAGTAGGCAAGATGTCTAAATACAGTGGCGCAGAAGCATTTGCAAGCTTTTCATTTATTATTTTTTATTGTTGTTGGTGGTGCTTCCCCTTATTTATTACCCATTTTGGATTTTGTGGAGTACAAGATTAGAATTAGTTTATATATACAATTAGTCGACAGGTATCTTTGCAAGCATAATCTTAAAATTAGTTTATATATACAATTAAATGATGTTCTACAAACTGATGTAACTATTCATCAAGTTCATATAGATTGTAATCAATAATCCCAAGTTTTAAATTTCTTGATTCTTGTGCAAACTTTAGGATCCTTGTTTGAATATTGTCCTCTTTTTAACATGGAGGAGAGGCAAGTAGCTTATTGATGCCAACATGTTTGTACGGTACCTCTTAATTTTGCATAAAATTGGAAGAGAGAATCCCTTTTGAAAATCCATTCTATCTCATATTGGCTGCCTTAGTTTGGGAGAGTTAAGTAACACTGTCCCCTTTGGAAATGACTCTATTGCATTTTGATTGCCTTAGTTTATTTCCTGTCATTTTGAAAGGCTATTGTATTTTTGTTGCATTCTATAAATTGGTTAATGTGCTAAATCATAGGAGAAGTCCAAAAAAAATCCAATGAACTGAAAGCCGCTTGTTTTCGGACTTTTTCGTTTTTTAAAACACCAAATTCCTATTTTTTAGATGGCATTTAAATAATTAATACTTTGATATATGAAAATTGCAATTTAAATAATTAGACTAATTAAACAAATGCATATGCATCCTTGAATATTCACAAATGCATGTTACAAATTATCGGTATGCATTAGTGCATATCGTCCAGATGGAAGGCTCTCAAGATGTTCTTCAATTTTCTCTTTTTTTGGCGGTTTTCCCTTGAACCTGACCCTATATATATATATAGGGAAGGGATCATACGAGAACCACCCCTCTTTAAAGTAACAAATGAACAATTTGTGGACCACATAATATTAAATCATTTCTGATTTAATATTAAATCATATTAAATCAGAAATGATTTAATATTATGTGGGACCCACATCATATATGGTCCATAAGTGTCCCTTTGTTTCTTTAAATTTACAAAGTTCTCATTTGAACCTCCCTCTCTCTCTCTCTCTCTATATATATATATATATAATAAGTTCTTTATGTGATAGTTCTTTATGTGATTAAAACAATTTTACTACTTGCAAAGTTTAATGTAGTTATATGTATACAAACAAAAAGTAGTACTAAATGTTCAAATTTTCCGCTTCAGAATCGAAATGCATTTTGCCGCCCGCTGCATTGCGCGGGTACACTACTAGTCTTTCTATATCTTGATTGTTTGGGGTCGAACAATTGGTATCAGAGCCAATTCATCTGTTCTTGAAAGTTAGAGAAGAACTTGTCAGATCTGACAGTTCTTGTTGTGTTCTTGATCGAAAAATTCAAGATTCAAATTCAGGTGAATTCTCGATCTTTCTCAAATCAAGGATGTCGAAAGAAATTGTCTCCATTGAATCAGAAACCAAACCACCAACTTTGTTTTTAGGAGAATATCATCAATGGCGAATCAGGATGGTTCAATTCTTGGACAATATCGATGAAGCTTTAATGCAATCAATCATAAATGGCCCTCTGGAGGTCTATGTGGAAATCCCTGCAGTTCCAAGAACTGAATCCACTTCTGAAATACCTGCATCAAGAATCAAGAAAAGCCCAGGTATGTACAGTACTGCTGAGAACGCTCAAGAAAAAATTGACAAAAGGGCATTAACTCTTCTTACTATGGCTATTCCAAATGAAATCTTTAATAGGGTAGATAGTCTAACATCTGCCAAAGCTATGTGGGATGAAGTAGAAGCCCAGATGCAAGGTAGTACAAAAGCCCAAGCACAATGCTTAAATATCTGTGTGGGTACTTATGAGAATTTCAAATATAAAGAAAATGAATCAATTACTCATACATATCATAGATTCAACAATATTCTGAATGATCTAAGAAGAAATGGTGTTCAGAAATCAAACTCAGAGATAAACAATAAATTTATGAACAATTTGGTAAATGAATGGTCAAGCTTTTCTGATAACATGGTTACAAGGAATCTGTCTAGGAAGACTATTCATGATGTATATGACATCTTGTTCCAACAAGAGGACAAGATCAAAACTAGACAGAATAAGTAGAAAAAGGCAAATGAAACTGTAGCCTTGTTAAGCAAAAAGTACAACAACTCCTTGACCATCTCTACTAAAAACAAAGTTTGTGAAATTCCAGAGACAACTCCGTGTTATTGGGATGAATCAGATGAAGAACTTAAAAGAATTTCTGATAATATTGCTTTTATGGCAAGGCAATTCACTCAAAGATATAATCAAAAATATCAGAATAAACCAAGGTCTGAAGTTGGACCTAAGAAAAGTCAAGATGCTGGTCAAAATGAGTCATCTGAACTAGCAAGGTGTTTCAATTGTGGTAAGCCTGGTCATTATGCAAGACAGTGCAAAATGCCTAAAGTCAAGAACTCAGGCTACTATAAGAAGAAGCATCTTCTTGCAAAGAAAAAGGAACAAAATCCAGCTCTAGTAACCAAGTATGAGGAAGACTGGTTAAATTGGAGTGATGATGAAGAGGTAGCTCATTATGCTTCAAAATGCTACATGTGCCAAATGGATCCAGAAGAAAAACATGCACATGATTCTGAGGTATCTTCTTCATCTTCTGAATTAAATTCTTTCTCTGAACCAAATTCTGAACCAAATTTTGAACAAATTTCTGAAAATTCTGAAGTGCAAAATCAATTTCAGAATATGTTTTCTGAATTTGAAACTCTCGGAAACAGAATCAAAGGTGAAAGAATTTTGGTAAATCAATTTAGAGCTGAAAGTCAAATCTATAAACAAAACTGCCAAGAAGCTGAACAAATTCTTGAAAAAGTTTCTGAAGAAAAACTTCAATTAAAAGAAAAACTGGACAGTTTAAAGAAAGATATTATTAATAAGAAATCTGAAAAAGAAGTTTTAAATGTAAAAATGAACTTTCTGAACTAAGAAAGACTTGATCTTTACAAAAAGATTAAGGAATTAGAAGATCTGAACTTTAAAAGAGGTCAAACTGAATAGACTCTGAACATTTTGACAAATCAGGCTCAGAATTCAAAATTTTACAATATTAAAGCAGGTTTGGGATATAATGATAGTCAAATACTGAAAAAAGGCACCTGCAAATCTTTATGACTATTCTAAAATGAAATTTTTTGATGAAACCAACACAGGTATTATATCCAAACCTGTTAACTACTCTTTGCCTGAAAGAATTCCCTTTGTCAAATCAGAAACTCTCTTTTCTGAAGAAAAATCGTTTGATTCTGATAGAACTGAGATAATTTCTGAATCAGAAGTAATAAGTAATAATGTTTCAAAACCTTTTGAAATTACTTCTGAATTTAAAATTATTTCTGAAGAAAAATCTGAATCATCTGTTAAATCTTAGAAAACTACTGAACAAATTTCTGAACAAATTTCTGAACAAACTGTTGAATCAGAAGATAATGTTGATCTTAAATCAGAACATGAAGAAAAATATAATGAATTATCAGATATTGAATCTTTACAAAATAATAATGAGAATTCAGAAATTATTTTTGATAATTCTGATGATGAGTCTGAAAATATTGTAAATCAAAAATTCTTTGCTTCTAGCATGACTCAAGATAAGTTCTCAGATTTAATGAATGCATCAGATTCAGATGATGATGATGATCATATGGTTCAGGTTATAGATAAAGATGGTTATTTGGTGTACAAATTACAATCATCTATGGTTAATAGGGACATCTTAAAATCTGAAGCACCAAAGTTGTCTTCAGAAATGTTTAACACTGTTTTTCTGAAACAAGTGTTTCTGAAAACTGATATTTATTCCACATTATATAATCATACTTCTATTTCTTCAAAAACATCTTTAACTCCTGAAAAATCTTCAATATCATCATCTGACTTTATAAATAGAGTCAAATTTTTTGAAAAAGGGCAGTCTTCAAATTCATCTTCTGAAGTTCATTATAAAGAATATAAATCCACAGAATCTAAAAGTGATAAAAAGACTACTTATACTAATCCTCATTTCTTATCTTTTACAGAGCTGTCCTCTTTAGGTTGGAGAAAGAAAGGTGAAAGACTATCAAAGACTGCCAAATTAGATAGTTTTTCCATTTCAAAGAAACATGATGTACCCAAAATTAATAAAGTGAATAAAAGAAATCTGGTTGATAAATTCAATAGTGTTGATTCTTGTTCTTCTATTGCTTTATTAAATATTTTGAAGAATCATGTTCACTGTATTAATTGTGGTAATCATGATTTTCAATTAAACTCCAAAATCAAAGAAGAATAATCTTAAGAAATCTATTCAGAACTATTCAGCTAAATTGGCAAGTAAAAATCAAAAGAAAAAGAAAAATAACAATACATCTAAGACTGACAAATCTCAAAGTTCTGAACAAACTTCTGAACCGAAAAATCGAAAGTCAAAGTTCAGAACTTCAAAATTTATTACTAATCTCCAAGGACACATTCTCAAATGGATATCTAAATCTCAATAATCATTTTTGCAGATATGTCATGTATGGGTCTTAGATTCTGGTTGTTCAAGACACATGACACCATTCAAAGAACTACTAACCGATTATAATGAAAGATATGGAGGAACAATTAGCTTTGGAAATAATGCAAAAGGTAATGTAAGAGGTTATGGTACTTTTATCAAAGGAGAAGTTACAGTAATGAAAGTTTTCTATGTTGAAGGTCTTAAACATAATCTCTTCAGTATCAATCAATTCTGTGACAAATATTGGAAAGTCAATTTTGATATAGACTACTGTCATGTTCTAAGTTCAGAAAACAAGAAGGAATTAATTGCCTATAGAGATGGAGATATCTACACTGCTACCTTTACAGTAACTGGACAATTAAAAGGAGTATGTTACATTTCCAACACAATGAGGAATGATAGTTGGCTATTTCTGAACTGGAAAAACACCACTCTGTCAAAGGACTACCAAAGACCAGATTTGATAAGAATTCCTTATGTTCTGCTTGTGAACTAGGGAAGATCAAGAGAAGCTCCCATCCTCTGAAAATGCTATCATCATGCAAAGCTCCACTTGAAATGCTTCACATGGATTTGTGTGGACCAATGAAGACTCAAAGTATGGGTGGAAAGAAGTATATTCTTGTCATTGTAGATGAATATTCAAGATATACTTGGGTTGAATTTCTTCTCAAATCTGACACTTCTGAAAGACTCATTCCTTTTCTGAAGAAAATTCAAGTTCTTCTTCAACTACCAATCCAAAAGATCATAAGTGATAATGACACAGAATTTACAAATTCTACACTTCAGAACTTTTTGAAATTTGTTGGTATCTCACATAACTTTTCCGCTGCAAGAACTCCTCAACAGAATGGAGTAGTTGAGAGAAAGAATAGAACTTTGGTAGAAGCTACAAGGACCATGCTTGCTTATTCTGAACTTCCTTTGTCTCTTTGGGCAGAAGCTATAGCTACTGCATGTTTCACTCAGAACAGGACAATTCTTAACAGAAAACTACTTAAAACTCCTTATGAGATTATTAAACAAAGAAAACCCTCTATTGATTACTTTAAAATTTTTGGTTGCAGGTGTTTTCTCAGAAATGATACACAGCATTTGGATAAATTTACACCAAAAGGTGTAGCTGGTATCTTTGTTGGCTACTCTCAAAGGTCCAAGGCATACAGAGTATTGATCAAAGGAACCCAAAGGATCATTGAGACTACAAATATTCGTTTTCATGAGCCAACATTGACTTCTGAACATGACAGTTCAGAACTCACACTTAACCCTCTTTCTGAAAGCTTGGATTCAGAACATAGCAAGACAAATCAATCTTCTGAATCTCAAACTTTACTTAAATCAAACTTAGATATCTTATGTCAAGATTTATTTGATATTTCTGTTAATGTCTCTATAGATTATCAGAATCCCTCTATCCTCAGAAACATAACAGATCAAGAAATTTCAGAAATTCAAATATCAAACATCACAGCACCACCAGTCTCAACCTCAAATTCAGAAATTCATATTTCTGAATCTGTACACATGCCTTCTGAATCAGTTCAGCATACTATTGTTTCTGAAACAGTACGGAATATTCTTGTTTCTGAAACCATTCCTATAACTTCTGAACCAGTACAGAATACACCATTTGAGGAGGAGAATTCAGATCTACATTCAGTTATCAACCATGATACTGAAACACAAGCAATTATTGATGATTATGATTCTTTCAACAATGTATCATCTGTTCAACCATTACCAAATGTGAACAAATGGACATCTAATCATCCTATTCATCAAATCATTGGTGATGCATCAAAAGGAGTTCAAACAAGATCAGCAACAACTAATGAGTGTTTATATGTGAATTTCTTAAGCAGCATGGAACCCAAGAAGCCAGTTGAAGCTCTTCAAGATCCAGATTGGATTTTAGCTATACAAGAGAGCTAAATCAATTTGAAAGGAACAAATTCTGGAGATTAATTCCTAAACCAAAAGGTAAATCAATAATTGGCACAAAATGGGTATTCAGAAATAAAAAGGATGAAAAAGGAATTGTTGTGAGAAACAAAGCAAGGCTTGTTGCTAAGGGGTATTGTCAACAAGAAGGAATTGATTATGATGAAACGTTTGCCCTGTTGCAAGACTTGAAGCTATCAGAATGTTTCTGGCATATGCAGCTCATAAAAATATGAAGGTATTTCAAATGGATGTCAAGTGTGCATTTCTGAATGATATTCTACATGAAGAAGTGGATGTTGAACAACCAGAAGGATTTGTTAGCAAAGAATACTCAGAACATGTCTATATTTTGGACAAAGCCTTATATGGACTTAAACAAGCACCAAGAGCATGGTATGAAACTCTTACAACTTTTCTTATGAACTCGAAATTCAAAAGAGGTATTGTTGATACCATTTTATTTCTGAAAAAGGAAGGTGATGATATGATATTAATACAAATATATGTAGATAATATTATATTTGCTTCTACTAATCCAAAATTTTGTAGAAATTTTGAGAAAATTATGCAAACTGAATTTGAAATGAGTATGATGGGAGAGTTAAACAACTTCCCACTGGCATATTCATTAATCAATCTAAGTATGTCTTTGACTTACTTAAGAAGTTTGACATGTCTGACTGTTCTAGTATTCAAATTCCAATGGCCACTGCAACAAAATTATCTCCTGATCTAAATGGCATATCTGTTGATCAAAAGAAATATAGGGGTATCATTGGATCTTTGCTTTACTTAACAGCTAGTATACCAGATATAATGTTTGATACATGTATTTGTGCTAGATATCAAGCTAATCCTAAGGAATCTCATTATCTTGCTGCTCAAAGAATCCTTAGATATCTCAAAAGTTCTCCTTCATTGGGACTTTGGTATCCTAAGAATTCTGGTTTTGAACTAACAACTTTCACAGATGCAGACCATGGTGGTTGCAAATTGGACAGGAAAAGCACATCTGGATCATGTCAATTTTTGGGTGACAGACTTGTAAGTTGGTCTTCAAAGAAACAAAATTGTGTTTCCACTTCTACCGTGTAGCCGAGTATGTTGCGGTACTCGCAATCGTTGTTCACAAGTGATCTGGATGCAAACACAACTCAAGGACTATGGTTACTCTTTCAAAAAGATTCCTTTATATTGTGACTCAAAGAGTGCCATAGCTATCACAGCTAATCATGTTCAACATTAAAAAACAAAACATATTGATGTAAGATATCATTTTATCAAAGATCATGTGGAAAAAGGTAATATTGAAATGTTTTTTGTTCAGACAGATTATCAATTGGCTGATTTATTTACCAAAGCTCTTGATGAGAAACGATTTAATTTTCTGGTAAGTAAATTAGGCATGATGAATATGTCTATGTAAGTATTTAGAAATTATATTCTGAGATTAATTTTTCCAAATTCTGAATATTTTGAACTTCAGATTTTCTAAAGTTCTGTTTTTAAGAAATTCCGTCTTTCTAAATTTCAGAAGTTATAATTTCTTCTTCAAAGATGATTATTTCTCAAATACTTTCATTTTTTTTTCTCATTTCTCTAACAATTTTTTTTTCTGTGATAAATAGCATTGTTAAAAGGGGAGAATCATACCTGTTTATGATTCAAGGGGGAGTGTTGCTAGAAATTCTAAATCTTAAATACTCCTTTCTATCAATCAGATCTGAGATGCTGTTAAAAGTCTTGAATTTCAAATCTAAGTAGTATAGACAAGCTACTATAGATAAAATATTTTTGTTATTGTTCAAACTACTTCTGAAGAGTTAAAACGATTTATATGTTTCAGAAGTATGTCTTTTTAAATGAGTTTTATCATTTTGGAGGAATATCAGTTTGGTTCTGAACTTTTCTTGCAAGTTCTGAAGTATTTCTGAAAGTTTTCATTTCGACTTCTGAATTTCTTCTCAGAATTTCTGAATTTCTTCTGAAGTTTTCGAACTTGTTCTCAGAACTTTACTTCCCGTTATTCATTTTAAGCGTGTGCCACGTGTTTTAAGTTCATTGGAAATCCTTAACCCACGTCGATTAAATGGTTCATTAATCCAAATAAATGATGATTACTCTTTTAATCTCATTTAATTTTTGGCCACGTGTCCATCTATGCTTATTTAGTCATATAACACATATGGAATCACCTTCTTCTTTATTTTCTAGTCCTTTTTCCCTCCAAAATCTCTCCGTGCTTATTCATTTTAAATCAAATGTGTATCCTTGTTCACTTCTAGTGATGTCAACTTCGAAAGTGATGGTTTCTGCTTCTTCGAGTTTCAGCAACAACAATGACTCATCTAGTGAAGCATCATTCAAAGTTGTTCCTAACAAAATAGTGATTGGATCCATGGAGATTCCTCTGGCTGATAATCAAGTAGTACAAGACACTGCCACAACTGCTATTGATGAAGTCGGTCCTTCAAATCCAATTTCCAAACCTAACCCTAACCCTAGTTCTGCTACAATTAGGGAAACTCAATTCAAACCCATTGAGGTGGTATCTGAATCAATTGCTGGTGAAAGTGAGTCTCAATCTCGTGCTGAGAGCAGTGATGGCCCTGATTTGTCCATGTTGTATGTTCTAGAGGAAAAATTGCTCGAAATCAAAAGGAATAATTGTGCTCTATACTTCAAATCGACCGATTTTGCTGCTGATCAACTGGTTTTGATAGAAATTCTGAACAAACATCCACTTCGTGTCTTGCTCTCGAGGAAATTTTTAGTTCCTGCTTCTTACTTACAACAATGGTGGTATTATGCTGAGGTTGATGATACTGCAGATGATATTTCCTCATATATTCATAGCTACAGGGTTTGTGTTTCTGTGGAAGATGTCAGAAGTATACATTATCTTCCAAAGGAAGATGAAGTTCTTGGGAAAACTTCATATGATCAAATTCCATCATCTTCTGAGATGATTTCAGATTTTATGCGCTTGGGATATTCTGAACAACTAAATGCCTTAAGTTCATTCAGAAGGAAGTGTCTACCCCAATTTGGTATTGTCTATTCTCCATTTTAAACACTTGCCTCTCTGGAAAAAGTTCTAGCTTAGACCAAGCATCTACAAATTGAAGGATTATATTTCATGGAGTGGTTTTCAACAAACACTATGACTATGTTTCACTAATATTTGAAGATCTGAAGACTGCTGTTCTGAAGAAATCCACATACAACTACATTCCCTTCCAACGATTGTTTCAAACATTTATCAAAGGTGCAATGAAGGTTGTTCCTGTTATTCCTGATCTTCCCCATGAGGTACATGTTCCTATTTTTACCATGGATAATCTTCAACCACCAAGTGCCAAATTAAAATTTCCTAATGCCATTGCATTACCTGCTTACCTACTTGAACTTCTAAGTTCAGAAAATAGGATTGTGAGTGAGTATTATGAATCAATGGGACTACCAAAACCAGTAGTTTCTTCCCCTGATTCCCACAAGAGTGGTAAGCATGATAAGGAGTCTAGATTATCTAGGAAGAGTGGGGAGGCTGTTCAAGGGGGAGAACAACCTCAAAGTCTGAAGAGGAAAAATGTAAATGAGAGATTGGGTAGAAGGGTGAGAAAAAGAATTGATGAGGGGAGAACACAAGTACAAAATAAAGAAACTTGTGAACCAAATGTTACTAGCCGGGCACCCATATCATCTATTACTCCACATTCTTTGGTGGGTAATATTGAAAAGGCCGGTGAGCCCATGGCAACACTTGTTAACCCCCCCCCCCCCCAGCCACTCATCCATCTCTCAACAGAAGGGTGTTTCATCAACACAATTGGGGCAAGCAGCTCATATACCATTAGGACCCCATTTGGAGGATCCTTTTGTTGAAAAAGAAGGACATATGTCCCCCCTTCACTGTTTCGAGCACATAGAGTCTGAGAGTCCACTCAATCTTGAGCCTACAGAACCACTAAATGTGGAATTCCTTCATACCAGCACACATCTTTCAGATGTAACTAAGCAAAGTGTGTGTCGCATTGGCTCAACAACTATAGATATTCCTAATATTGGGTATCAAGGATTAGTTGGAAGTCCTGGTGGAGTGAACATTACTAAAGCTCCATTCACAGAGTCATTTATGATTCATGATGCTGTGGCATCTACAGGCCAGCCTTCTTCTGAAGGACTGCAAACAAGACCATCTATTGGTCTTGGCAATTTACCCACATCTTCTATATTTTTAGAATTCAAGGATTTTTGTACTTCTGAATTTGAAAAGATTTAGAAGGACTTAAAGGAATTGACGAACAAATCAAAAAAGGTGATGGAGGATAGGTTGGAAAAACAGGAGGTGACAATGGTGAACAAATTGAATGATTTTCATGTTTCTTCTTCAAATGATCTCAACACATTTAAACATGCACTTCTGAATGCTTTCTCTGAAGTGATTTCTTCTGTATCTTCTCTAAAAGCATCTCAGCCTTCTTCTTCAAGCTCTCAATCTCATACTTCTAAATTTGCTACTAAAGATGACATTACTCAAATTCTGAATCAATTATTGCTATTCAGACTTCTCAGACAGCATTAAATAACAGATTATCTGCTTTGGAGTGTAGACCTCAGGCAGATACTTTCAAAAGAAATCTTGATGATCAGGGTCCTGATAATCAAGAGGGGGAGAAAAGACAGAAAGTATCTGAACCTGCATTTATGTTGAAAATTCTCAAGGTCAATTTTCTGAAAAAGATTCTGAAGAAGCTCAGAATATAGAAGGTTCAAATAGGGTTTCAGAAGCCATAGAAGATATTCTTGCAGAACATGATGATCAAGAGGTTGATGCTGTCCATTATGAAGAATTTATTGATGAAGGTTATGAAACAGAAAAACTATCTTTTGATTCTGAAGGAAACTTGAGTTCAGATAAAACAGATGTAATTCCAGATTCCAATGAAGAAATGTTAAGAGAATATCTTGCATTTGAAGATGTAATTGGTGAAGCAAGTGATCTCTCAGATGTGATCATGTTTGAAGAAGAATCTGATGTTAACATGGAAGAAACCTCAGAACTGAATGAAGTTAGAGATCTGGTAATTTGGAAGCCACAACAAAATCTGAATCAGGTTTATCGTGAAATTTCTGAAGAATTATGGGGTTTATTAAGAAAATTTTGTTGGGTTCGTGTATTTCTGAACAATCCAAGAAATCTGGAGTGTAGATTTTTGGATAATAGATTGTCAATTTTTGAAGACTTTCTGAACCAACCAGATGAAACATTTGAAATAGAATTTGATCTGAATCACATGGAAGGAGTTGAAATTGTTGATGAAATTCTGATTGTCTTCTCAGAAAAGTTTGAAGTTAGGTTCAGAACTTGCATTGTTATTCCTGAAATAGATCTTCCAGCACTTGAAGAACCTATTTTGGATCAAGTTTTTGAAAAGGAAAATGTGTTTATTCCTAGAGAAAGTAGCTTAATGTTTCCTGAAGACATTTACTGCTTTGTGTATAGAAGAAGCATGAAATTTGCAACATTGGAAGACTTTCTGAATGATAAATGGACTGAAGATCATATTGCTCAAGTGAAAAACTATATTCAGAATCATGGTGTTCAGAACTTCCATGATTCAACTTTAATAAAGAAGACCAGATGTTTATCAAAGTCAATACAAGATGATTTGTTCATAAGCAGATTTGGAGCAGAAAGAAGGGATGGTACTTTATGTGAGTTTACTCAGTTCGATATGTACAAGCTAATATTGCAAGATAAGCTGGCAACTTTATCTTTTTGTGTTAACAAAGGTGAATCTGAACTAGTCTCAGAGATTAGAAGAATCTTGGGAATTTATATAAGGAATCTCATTAAGAATGACTTTCAGTTGGCTTTAGAATACAGACTAAACAAAGTAAACTTGTTAGAGCCTGTTTTTATTGAAAGGTCAGGGCTGAAAAGATTATTCACTAGTCCAGATATTGGCTTTATATACTTTGTGGAAGGAGTCACTAAGACATTCATTGCATCTGACATTCCAAAGTATTCTACATCTACTCTCAATTGGTTTCTGAACTATATGGCAGATTTTATTGAAGAATCTGATATCAAAGAAGAAATAGTCTACTTGATCAAAGAAAGAATACATTTCAGAGAATTTGTAAGAAAGAGTTATCTGGCTGGTCACAAGAAAGTAAACAAAAATCAGAGGAGCTGACTATTTGCTAAGTGATGCTTATGATTTCAAGATCCATACAAAGAAGCAAGACATGGAAGAAATTCAGAAGTTCACTCTGAATCTTGAAAGTTTAGAAGTAAGTCCAAAGGAAAAGGAAAAAGAAAAGGAGAAAATTTCTGAAAATATTTCTGAAGAGTTGGTTCCTATAAAGCAAATTTCTGAAGAGGAACAACTACAAGAACAAAGGATTGAAGAGAGTGCATTTACTATGTTTCTTGAATATTTTCATCCAGAAATGTTCATGGAACATGAACAGAAATTTAATTATATTGATTGCTGGATCAACAAATCCTTTGATGGAAACAATGGTATTCTGATATCATAAGAAAGCTAAGGATTCCTGTTAATAAAGCAAGAAAAGAAAGTCCTGTCATCAAAGTGATTAATGCAGAATTAAAAACAAGAAAAAATTATAGTTGTGCGTTTTTTACTGTGGAAAGAAGAAATGGTGAGATATCTACTTTTTAAGAAGCTGACTTTCAGAATGTCTACTTAAGAGATATGCTCAGAGTTTACAGGAGTCTTTATCCGTTTCATGATTCCATTACAAAGTTCAAAAAATCATTTCCAGTTCTCAGAGATGGTTTGAATAGAGAATTCATCTAAGCTGCAAAGACTGATTTTCAAGTTGCATATGTGCTGAATAAGAAACAAGTTCATCTGAGTAAACCAAACTTAAGTCTATCAGATATTCAAAATCTGAAGAGAAGTACTCTGGTAATTCAACCCCCAGGCTTTGTATGCAAGTGCTTTCAAGAATTACTCTGTGAGATTTGAAGAACTCCACAAATGCTGCAATGGAAGTTTAATGGCTATCAGAGATCGTTTGGTTAAAAGACAAAACAGAAGACCAAAGAATCTGAATGATGAAGAATGGGAGAAGTACAAGAAGCTTGCAAAAGAGATGATCAGAATTGCAGAATCTTTGTTGGAATACAGAAATCTAATTTTGAAGGATGTTAGACAAATCTTGAATTTTTGGAATTATGATTTGAACTTTTGAAACTAAGGGGGATATTGATAGAGATACTAAGATATCTTCAAAAGGTACTGGGTTCTGAAGAGTAAGAAAGATCTGAAGAAAGAAAGACTCAGAACTCAGAAGACAAGCAGATAAAAGCCTAAGGCATAACTTCTGAAGTCGCAACTTCAGAAGTTCTGAAGATTCTAAAGATACTTTTGAAGAAGTTCTGAAGAAGGTTCTGAAGACACTTCTAAAGAAGTTCTGAAGAAGTTCAGAAGTAGTTCTGAACATCCTTGTCATTTTTGTACTATAACTTTAGCATTTCTATTTCTTGTATAAATAGATAGTTTGTTAGATAGTTAGAACTAACATTTTCATAAGCTTGTAAAGACATATTTTGTAATACAGTTCATCTGATCAATACAATATACAATATTTAGTGATCTATTTCTTGTTATCTTTCTATATCTTGATTGCTTGAGATCTAACACAGAAAAAGAAGAAGAAAAAGGAAAAGAGAAACTTTCTGAAAATGATCCAGAAGAAATTGTTCCTGTTGTTCAAGTCTCTAAATCTGAACAATTGCAAGACCAAAGAATTGAGGAGAATGCTTTTACTTTGTTCCTTGAATATTTTCATTCAGAAATTTTCATGGAATATGAACAAAGATTCAATTACATTGACCGTTGGATCAAGAAATCTCATGGATGGAAGCAATGGTATACACACATAATCAGAAAAATAAGAATTCCTGTAAGCGAAGCAAGAAGAGAAAGTCCCATTGTGAAAGTTATTACTGCTGATATAAAGTTAAGGAATAGTTACAGATATGCTTACTTTATTATATAAAGGAAGAATGGTGAGATTTCTACATTCTCAGAAGCTGATTTTCAGAATGTCTATCTTAGAGATTTACTCAGAGTTTATAAAAGTCTCTATCCTTTTCATGATTCAATTGCCAAATTCAGAAAGTAATTTTCAATTCTCAGAGATGGACTATACAGAGAATTCATATGGGCTGCTAAAACAGTTTTCAAGTTGCATATGTTCTTGATAATGGAAAGGTGCATTTTAGTAGGCCAAACTTCAGTTTACCAAACATTGAAAATCTGAAACAAAGCACTATTGTTGTTCAGCCTCCACGATTTGTATGCAAGTGCTTTGAATAGTTATTGTTTATTAGATTTGAAGAAATGCGCAAGTGTTGTAATGGAACTCTGATGGCAATAAGAGATAGATTGGAAAGAAGAAAGAACAAAAGGCAAAGAAGTCTAAGTGATGATGAATGGGAAATGTACAAAAAACTTGCAAAAGAAATGCTCAGAAAAATTGAATCACTGTTGGAATACAGAAGTCTTATTCTAAAAGACGTCAGAAAGATCTTAAACTTTTGGAGTTATAATTTGAACTTTTGACGATAAGGGGAGATTGATAGAACATAAAAAATAGCTTCAAAACACTTAGCATAAAGACAGAAGACTTCTGAAGTATGTACTTCAGAAGTTCTGACCGTTTAATTGAAGTTCTGAAGATGCTCTGAAGAACTTCTAAAGACAGTTTCTGAAGACAGTTCAGAACCATTTCTGAACTGTGTCTGTTATCTTGTTGTTGTTTCTTTAGTATTTATAATATGTGTATAAATAGTAGTTAGTTAGATCTTTGAAAGTGGTTGTTCTAGATTTGTTCTTATACCGTATATGACTATCTGTAATCTTTGAATATCAATGCAATATACGACTTCAGTTTTCTAAATTCTGTGTTCTTTACTGAGTTTATTGTTCATCTTTGATATATGGGATCTAACAAGGTTTTTCCTTAAAGCTTGAGATTGCTCTTCATTTAGGAGCATTCCTTATAAAGCACTTAGAGAGAGAGTTTCAAGATTTTTTGACAATTTAAGACATGTAGTGTACACTCCCCATTGTTCAGGTAGTGCCTCCATGAATTCTGTCAGTATTTCAACATTAGAATATTCTCTGTTGACAGTTTTTATGTCAATCAAGAGACAGTTAAATCTTTGGTGAACTTGAGAAAGGATTTCACCTTTTAAATGCATAAAGCTGTCATATTGTCTTACCAGATTAATGAATCTAGTGATTTGAACCTCATCAGTTCCTTCATATTGAATACATAGAGTATCCCACATGGCTTTAGATGTTCTCATCTTCATCATAGAGTGATAGACTTCATCTGGTAATGACATTGCTACTATGGATCTAGCTTTAGCATCTATAGCTACATCTTTTTTGTCATCTTCACTCCATCGATCTAGAATTTTGACGATTCTTCTATCAGCGATAGCTGGAGTGGTTTGCAGTGGTGGGAACTGCAGGGACCTGTGCTGTAGGAATGAATGGTCCATTCTCTAGATAATAAGGGATCTTAGAATCTGACCCTTCTAGGAATAGAGTCATTCTTTCCTTCCATAATGGAAAGTTATCACGGCTAAATCTGGGAGGTTTAGCTAAAGATCCATTATCAATGTAGTTTGTATTAGTATTAGTCATTTTAAAATAGCTTAAGAAACAAGTATTTTAAAGATTAGTAATCAAGAAGCACTGCTCTGATAGCACTTGTTGGTCCCAAAGGAGTCTACAAGAGTTCAAGGATATAAAAACGGTTTGTAGAAGGGGGGGGGGAGGGGTTGAATACAAACACGCAGATTTTTGGTTTTTAAATGAGTTTATATTGAATAAACAAATTTACAGTTACAAGAGGAATTAGAACAAGTGATTAAACCTATTCTATTGTAACTAAGAATTCATACAGTTTGATGCACAAGAAAATAAGAAAGAAAAGAAGCAGAGGTTTGAGGAAATAGAAAGTAGCATGCATAGATATGAAGAATGGATTGTCATCTATTTATACCCGTTGCAATTAATACAAGACAAAAGGTATATGCCACGTGTCAAGCTTTCATTGGAAGCTTGTCCTTTGTTCAAAAGTGACCATGCTTTTGGTCGCACGTAAACAGTACTAAATCAGATTTGATGGGGACATAAGAGACTATCCGTACGTCTTTTTCTGTCATAGTATAAGGTTTTGACTTTTGTGCATCGAGGATAAGATCAATATTAATCTTGCTTATAGACTTCACTTGATCGCTGAACTTTGAAACTTCAAGGATGAACTTTCAAAGTATCGTTGAGGCTTAGTAAGACTTCACACTTCTATTTAGACAATCGTTGCTATCACTGAACCGCTTCAGATCACTAGCTGATTTTCTCTATCTTCAGCTTGGTCTTCGACTTTTGCTGAATGTTCTTGTGGTGTGATTGTTTTTCTTCAGATCTTCATAGATAACTTAAGGTTCCTGAATTTCAATGCTCGCTGAGTGCAATCAGCGTATGATATCGCTGGATTTGACCTTTAGCTTATAAACGGAATTTTCACTAACTATACAGAGGAATCATATTCAAATCACTGAGAGGAGTTATGATCAACAGAAAAACTTGAAGAATACCTCAATAATGAAGGACTTTCTCAAAACTTCTCTACAGCAAGGAGCCCTCAACAAAATGGTTTTATGGAACGAAGAAATCACGCTGGTAGTGGCCGCAATAACTATGCTCGCAACATCTGGTCTACCTACATAGTTTTGGGCCGAGGCTATCTCAACCGCGTGTTTGACTTAGAATAGATCGATTATGGTCAAGAGACACCTTAAAACCTCTTATGAACTCAACAACCAAAGAAAACCTAAATTAAAGTTTTCGCACATCTTTGGTTGCAGATGCTTCATTCTAAATGATCGAGACCATCTTGGCAAGTTTGATAAGAAGGCCAATTCATTGGTTATTCTCTGACTTCCAAAGAATACAGAGTCTTCAGTTTAAGAACTAAGACGATCATGGAAATCATCAATGTATCATTTGATGTTCAAGCTCAATTGACTTCTAAGTATTCCAACTCAGAACTCAAATGCAACAATGTGACTTCTGACTATCTCTCCAGATCAAGAGAGTTAGAACTCGATATCCTATTTAACGACTACTTTGAGGAAGAACCAATCTCTAGGTGTGCATCTAGGGATTCTTGGGAAAGAGAAAGAGAAGAACATCAACCATCAGGTATAAATATTTTTGTTCCTTCTATTACTTCTATCTCCTCTACTGACACTATAGAACAAGAAGATGATCCTTCTGTGCCAGAAGCCATCAACTCTATACCAGAATCCATCAACTCTACACCAGAAGCTATCAACTCTAGACCATAAGCTACTATATCTGTACTAGGGTTCAATAACTCTGCAACAGATGAAAGTAGCTCTGGACCTACTTTCGAGGGGGAGAAACTCGGTTTTTATCCAATAAAGAGCACAATAAAAATCGTACCAAATGATACAGATATTCAACCCCATGTAATCTCACAACCTCCCTTAACAAAATGGACGAAAGATCATTCCTCCAACCGAATTGGTGATCCTTCTGATGGTGTAAAGACTAGGCCTGCCACTACAAATGAATGTTTATTTGTAAACTTTCTAATTATGATAGAACTTAAGAGAGTTCATAAAGCCCTTCAAAATCCAAGTTGGATCGATGCCATACAAGAAGAACTCCTCCAATTTGAACGAAACCAGGTATGGAAACTCGTTCCTTTACCTAAAGATAAACTTGCTATTGGTATTAAGTGGGTTTTTAGGAAAAAGAAGGATGAGGAAGGTATTGTGATCAGAAATAAGGCCAGACTTGTTTCAAAAGGGTACTGCCAAGAAGAAAGTATTGACTATAACGAAATTTTGCTCTAGTAGCAAGACTTGAAGCAATCAGATTGTTTTTTGCCTTCTCCGCATACAAAGGTTTCAAAGTCTATCAAATGGATGTCAAGTATGCCTTTCTAAATGATAAACTGAAAGAAGAAGTATACGTGCAACAACCCCCTAGTGTTGAGAGATCTACACATCCAGACTATGTCTACTTTTTAGCCAAAGCTCTGTATGGACTAAAACAAGCACCAAGAGCATGGTATGAAGGACTCTAATCATTTCTGATCAACAAC